>VWYI01046416.1:15408-127686 GCA_013399455.1 Anthoscopus minutus | reverse complement strand
GAGGCGGGAGCGCACCCGAGGCACGATGAGCTGAGCACAGCCATAAAAACCACCCCGGCACGGGCCCCAGCAGCCGGCGGTCCCGNAGCGGCCCAGCGTGAGCACCTCCCTTCCTTCCCCCCGGGCGCTGGGTGTTGCTGTTGTTTTGCTGCCGCCGCAGGTCGACCAGGGTGGACGCGGAGAGAAGGAAGCAGGGAGGGGTGCGCCGTGCCGCAGGGCCGCTGCCAGGTGCACGCCTCTGCCTGACACACGGGCGGGGAGGTGGAGCTGGACGGGCAGGTTTGTCAGTGGGGCGGCCCCGCTCCCCTCATCTCTCCTCCCCGGGCTGCTGGGGATAATTAGTGTCTGTGCGAGGCTGTCTGCCCCCGGGAGGCAGGGCGGGCGCGCAGTCACTGCGTGCTCGGCTGTTTGTGAGCGCTGACTCGCCCCGGCCCCTCGGCGGAGCCTCCACCCCGCGGGCGGGGACCCGCCCGGCCGCGCTCCCTGCCGTGACCCTCCCACCGCCACTCACCCCGCCGGCCCGGGGAGCCTGGCAGGGCGAGCGGCGCCGTCGTCATGTGACAGCGCGGCCCGGTGCCAGGAGCCCAGGGGGAAGGCGAGCGGGCGGAGGGCGGGAGCGGGCAGCTCCTCCTCGCAGACAGACCCGGAGACACTGCTGAGCAGCCTCAGCCGCGGGGACGCGGGACACGCCGGCCTCGCGCCTCGGTCCCACCGGACCGCCCCCACCCCCGCCACCTACCGCGACCCCCGGCGCCGCGGGAGCCGACGGAACCGCGGCGCGCTGCGCACCGCCTGCCGAGCGTAAGTGTGAGGGCGAGGATAACACGGGGGCCGGGCTGTGCCGGCTGCGGGATAGAGGTGCCGGAGGAGGAAAGTTTCCAGACGCTGCGAGCAGCGCGGAGCCCGCGGCGGCAAGGTGATGCCGCGGGAGCCGCAGCCACGCTGGAGGTGGCGGGAACTGGGTCTCCGTCAGGCCGCAGTTGCGGGGAAGGGGGAGCAGAACTGGCCGCGGGGGCTCCCTCCGCGGCGCCTGGGGAACTCGCTGTGTGGCCGGCGGGAGCCGGGGCCAAAGGGCCACCGTGGCCGCCGGGCGGGCGGCGCACCTGTGTGGCCGGCGGGGCCGCTTGGGGGGCGCCTTCCCCGGCGCCCTCCCCGCGCCTGTCCCTGCGGGAGGGCCCGCGGGCCGCCCCCGCCCCTCGGGGCCGCTCTCCCGCCCAGCGCGGCCGCAGCCCCCGGCCTCTCGCCGGGGCGGGACGGGCGCGTCTTCGGATTGAGACTGAAATGCCGTGTGATTCTGGTCTGGATGCAGAACCCGACCGAACCGAGGTGGAAAGTATAGCGGGCCTGCTCGGTTCAGCGGGCAGGGCTGGAACTCGCGTCCGGGCCATGTCCCACCCGTAGCGCGGAGCGGATCGGCAAGCGCCATGTCCCCTGCTTAACTCTTGGTGAAGTCTAGGATTAAATCGGCTCCCAAAAGCCTGCCCGTCGTATTGTCGCGTCACCTTAGCACCTCTTGGCCGCCATGCAGACGAAGGTAAAACGTGGGACAGCACAGCAGCGAAGTGTAGAGTTAGAAGTAACCTTTCCTTTGCTGGATGCCTTCTGTTAATTTGTTTTGTTTCCACTGGGATTTTTTTTTTCCTTTTTTAAAATTTTTATTTATGTATTTTTTACTGAAATGGGAATAGGAGTTACTTGCCTTGGACTGCTGTCAGGTGAGTGCCTGGCACAGCTAGGGGAGCCCTGGCAAAGGAAAGCTCAGCAACACGAGCCTGCGCTGGGAGATCACAGCACCTAACTGGAGCTTGGGAGAAAGACCTAGATCAGAATAGCTCAAGTGGACGTTTCGGGGTTACATTGAAAAATACATTAAAGTTGTTTTGTGCACTTCCCTTTTGATTTAGGCCCTGTACCTGCACTGTCTACTGTGTTTTATTCACTTCCTCACCTGTAAAAATTCAGGAGGTGTCACTTTGCAGAACTGAACTCTGAGGGTTTGATTGTTTGGAAAAGCTGAATTTGAGTGGCTGTTAGGAGACCTCTGAAGACTTGACTTCATTTAAACTAATAAACGTAAATATTCATTACCTGTATTGAAAAGAAAGAATTACATGACTGCCGGCTAGTGACTTTTCCATCAAATACTTTTAAGTTACCAGCATGATAATCACATGAGCAGCTGGTACTTGTGTGAGAGGAATTACATCTTGATTTTATAATCTCACCTGACCAAAAGACACTTATTGCAAATTAGCTTTCGCCTTGTATTTTTAAGAATATATTGTTATTGCCTAGTATCAAATATAAAAAAAATGAAGCTGACTTGAGTAGCCTTTTTTTCACAAGCAGGCAAATTTTTCTGGGTTTTCTTTTTCCCTGTGCACACTGTTACGGCTATGGTACAGATCAGAAGAGAGATTGGGGGTAAGGGTGAGGGGTGGGGGCAGGAAAGAATGGTAAATGGTCTCTCCCTTCCCTGAGACTCCAAGCAAAATTTCCTCCAAGTTGCAGAACTGCAAGGGAGCCTGTAGGTACTGTGAACATTTGACCTAGTCAACACCTGTTTTGCCAAAAGCAAAAGCCTTCAGATAAATAAATATGAAAGTGTGAGTGAGATGAGCTGAAGACTCAGTGATAATAGAGATGTTATACAATCACCAAATTACCTCTATTTGCAGTTATTCAGTATGAAGTAAAGAACTGATATTATTGGCATTAAACCTACACCCACACCTTGCTGTGTGGGTGCTGTCCTGGCCAGTTTTTACCCCATATACATTATTAAACTCCAGCCTTGGAACCCCACAGCATTCATTGGTGTCGCTGTGGTACTCATCCACATAATTTGCTGTAACATTCTCACACTTGATAATATTGGATGTCCCACCTATTGGAATATAAATAACCAATGCAAGGTATCTAAGAAGAGAGACTATTTGAAACCACAGCTTTGAAGAAGACATGTTGAAGTTATTCCACTGCATGAAATCTAGACGAGTTGTGCTATTTCTCTGCTTTAGCTTCATTCATTTATTCAGCTTTATATGGGAGTGCTTAAAAAAAAAATCATGGGAAATCAGATTCTGAAATGAAGCCTCAGTGCATAGGAAAACAGAGATGTGGAAGGCTAAGCATGTGATGGCTTAGAAAAATATTCTTGGGTGTGTTGAGTGACATTGGTCCTCAGCTATGGAGCAGTATTGAGCATGAGTGAGCTCAGTACTGTCCAGGAGCAGCCCCAAGCTTTAGAAATCCTTCTTGGAATGGTCTCATCCCCCAGCTCTGTCTGTGAAGAAGGTGCTTACTGCCAGGCTGGGCGCTGCCTCTTTGATGTCATGAAACCAGAGCTCTGTTTAGCTACTGGCATTCTGTAAATACAGTAATAAACCAACTGGTCTAAGGTGAATCCTCCTGACCTGTGGTGTCTTAAAATCTCCTGCTCCTCATGTTAAGCGAGCCTGTTTGTAAATAGGGCAGGTCCCCTGCATAAGGACAGTGTTTTTATTCACACCCAATGAACAAACACCTCCACCCACTGTTGTTGTTTTAAAAGACTCCAGCTGCTCATGAATATAGGGTCAGGGAGGGCCGCCTAAATGTTTCTCTGTGCTTTCTCCCCAGCGCAGCCAGCAGAGCTGTTTCCTGTTCTTTGTTTCAAGGCTGGGGTTTGCGTCACACATTCCAAGTGGCATATGTGGTGCTCTTTCCTGTTTCAGGCTGTTTTCTGGCAGTTCGGTAGCCTTGTCCAGGCCCCTTGTCACTGCCCCTCAACTCCCAATCCCCACCCGATGAGTTATCATGTCTCTACACTCAGGATTGCTTAAGATGCCTGTGTTATGTCATAACGAGGTTTCCAAGTTAACCTTTAACGTGCGCCTTTGACTCCAGTATAGTTATGGGGGTGAACTGGAGTTTTTAGGTCTGTTCGCTAAAACTTGAACTCAAGTCTCCAGAAAGTTGTGAGCCAGTTTTCTGCTCTCACTTGCTCATCAGCTGATCTGGAATAGGTCCATTAAAGTCACAGAGTTGCACTGACGTATGAATAGTACAAGTGAGAAGGTCTGCATCTGTAGGCTCATGGTTGTGAGAGAGTTTTGACTTCAGCCCTTACTCAACCTGAATGGCTCACTATAAGCATTTTGTGTTTCCAGATCTCAAAAGCAGTAGGTATTTTCTCCTTAAACGGGCTAGAGGATTCATTGTCTTCCAGATGTAATACAGAAAATAAGGCACTGCTAAATTTTTTTTGGCATTAATAAGTACTGCTGTCCCACATTTTGCATATTTGAAGGCATACAAGTAATTGTTTTACTCCTGCTTTTATATTTATCTTTCCCCTTCACCCTGTTGCAGGCAGACCTAGTGAAAAATTGAGAGGAAATTGAGAAAAATCTTTCTGGTTGCTTTGAATCTGACAGAAGAAGAGCTAAAGGACCGAAAACAAAGCTCATAGAAATTGAGAGAAAAACTTGCATTAACTGCAGTGTGCTCTGGATGAAAATGGCAAGATGTAGTATTCTTCTCTGTCTCTTATGGGGTGGAACATGTATGGTTTCTGTACACACAGAAATACTTCCACCCTTTTGTTTACTCTTTTTTTTCTCCCCCCCCCAGTCATTTTTAAAGCATCCTTTTAGTTCCTGTTCTTGCTCTTCTGGATGCTACAGGTTAGCTGTTTGAGATCATTGAGGGTGTCTTTGGGAAGTATCTGAAGTATACACTTTATACTTCTTTCAGAGCTAAATTGTATGGTAAAAAAAATTTATTGGATTATGTGCACATATTTACTGCAAATTTTTTTGTCTATTCAGAAATCCAGCTAAAAAGAAGTATTTGACTACACATTTTTGGTAAGTTGTTTGTTACTATTTTAATGTGTTGCTCTCAGTTATTTTTATTTTATTGTTTTTCTATTCATTTTAGAACACCATGAATGAGTTTACCCATTAGAACATGATTACATATTTTAATTCTTGTACTGTTAACTTACCCAAGATTTCAAACAGTTAATCTTTTTTTTCCAGTGACAGAGGAAAAGAGTTGCATTTAACTGTATTTAATATTGGAAAATGCTGTATAATAAATGAGGTAAATCTTGTGGTTCACACCTTTTTATAGCCAGAAGTTCTATAAAATAGAGAACTGAGGTTAAAATTACAATAATTTTTGTAAACCATCTTTTAAATATTAATTAACACCACTAACAGGAGGTCTTTTAGAGTTCTTTTATGCTGTCAGCATTCAATCTTTGTGTTTTCATTCCAAGGCTAGTTGCTTCCAATCCAGAATATGAAGTTTGGCAGAGCTGGTTTTAGGAGAGATTTAACTCTTCCCTGTGAAGCATCCACTTGATGCTGAAGCTTTCTTTGAGGGTTTTGTAGCTGTAGGTGATATCTCCCAGGGGAAGGAAGTGTAAGTGTAGATCAGCCAAATGGAAAGACAAAGCTCCAATAGGTTTTAAATAGTAAACTAACTCAGAAGGGAAAAAACCTCCAGCCAAATGCATGGTCTGCCTATCATGCAGTCAGTGTGTGTTACCAACCAACTAACTTGATCCATGAAGACATGACAGTTTCCACTTTTAAAGAGTCTAAGCTGCTTTCATCATTGTCACATTTGTACCCAGTATACTGTCCACCTCTTTTCCCTGTTTTTTTGGTTTGTTTGGTTTTTTTTTTTCATTTCTCTAGGTTCATAGAAGTTCGTCAACATTTGCCCTGTATTCAGCTGCTTGTTCAAATCAATCTTTTAGTCTGTTATTCATAAATGTATACTTCCTTTCTCTCTGGGATTAAATTTTCTTTTTTCTTTCCCATGCTGTAAAAATGTTGACTCTCTTTTTCATGTTTCCTGAAATAGAAGAATAAGAGAACAGTAAGACACATAAGAGGACAATACTTTCTGTCACAAATTCTCACAATTAAAAGGTTTAATATTTCTCCTTTTAAATTATTTTAAAAATTAACCTCTTAGGAATAACAACAAAAATGTGAAGTTCAGTTTGGAAGGGAAAGATTATCATACCATTCCACATACTTCATTTGTTTTCAAAAGTCTGATGTCTTATCCTTTCCAGACTGTTTCTCCTTCTAAGAAGTAGCTTGAGACAGGAAACCAGGCAGCAGCCTGCCCTGATAAGGGAGAATATTGTCTCATGGAGGTGCCTCAAGAGCTTTTCCTTCTCCTCTTAGGTTCAGTAAGTATAGAGCTGATAGTTGAACAGGGTTTACATGGGCTCCATTTTTTCCTTGGTGAAGAAGATATTTTCTTAACAAGCACTTCAAGAACATTTTTTCCCCAAGATTTTTACATACAATAAAGCCATTTCCAGAGATGTGGCTTCAAAGAGCCTGCAACAGTATTATCAGAAATTTAATTGAAATACCTATTAGTCTACATGTCAAAGCAGTTCTAGGTCAAACAAGGTGATGTCAACAAAGTTATGATTTACAAGTTGTACAAAAACACAAGTTTTTTCAGCCTACTTGCAGTCCTGAAAGGAGGAAGATAAAAGATTTTCAAGTCTTTGCTAAGAAACAAATAATAGTTTGAAATACTAAATACCAGAATTCTGTAGAAATGCTCTTTCTCTTAATGCCTATCAATAAAACTTCAAGGAGAAAATTTTTGCCTAGGTACCATTTTCTTTTACAAAATATTCTAACTTTTTCAACAGTTATTATTGTTACCCAGTAGAAATCCAGCAAACAAACACAGAAAGCTATTGATCACTAGAACATTTTCTTGGTAGGCTGGTTCTTCATTATTCTCCTTGTGTTCTGTTCCTCATGGTCTGGCTGTTCTGGTCTCTTCCCACAGCACCATGTCTGGACCTTTGTTGCTTTGGCTGAGTCTGACTGCTGAGCTGAGCTGGAAAGCTTTTTCCTGCTGCTATTTTAGGGTCAAGTGCAGTTAAGCACTTGCTTACTTCCCATTAAAGTTAATGGAACTTTAGAAACACTTTTTTGCTGACTCAGGTCTTGATGAGCAAGTGGTACAGTAAAGTGCAAACATGTTATGACTTCTGGAAAACAGCTTTTGTACGTTCTATAGTACAGTATTTGTTTCAGAAACTGGTTCCTCTCTGTCAAACTTCGGAGGTTCCACTGAAGACAACTTCTCACCTGGGTTCAGAAAACCTCCCTTCCCTTTTGGATTTCATCAGTGGAGACTTTTCTGATGCTATTGCTTCTCATTTGTATCAGAGGAAGTTTCACATGAAGTTCACCCAAATTACAGGTTCGGAGCAACAGGTCTGGGTCCCGAGTGAAGAGCTTTTGCAATGTGACAGTGTTTGCTGCTGCATTCAAACAGTGCTGCAAGAGCTGCAGTTCCTTGCAGAGGGCACTCATACAGTGCTACTTTAGCAGATACCATTACATTATTCTGTAATTATACTGACAATTACAGTCATATCTTGAAGCTTCTAGACAAAATCTTGGTGTATATGAGGCAGCACTCCTTTGCTTCCCCCAGGCACATAGACTGAGGAAATAAACCCTGTATGTGTTCTTAGGCAGAGTGAAGAGGGGCAGAATATGTGGTCACCACCCCTATGTCTGCAACAAAAGTCAGCCACTGACTGCTCTTCCGGGTATTTAATGAGGGCACAGGCTTTATATTAGAATAAACCTTTGTTTATTATTTGTGGATGTGCACAGTCAAAACTGGCCCTCCACCCCACCCTTTCTTAACAGGTCTGCAGAGTTAGTGGTACCTTGAAGGCAGATGTGCAGGGCTGCTGGGAGTTGCACTTGGTTGCCCTTTTCCAGCTGCTCTGTAGTGCATTCTTCAGCCACTTTGCACGTTTTCAACTAGGGTAAACAATCCATACAAGCCCTTATTGTCAGAATACACGTTTAAGTACCTTTAAGCTTTTATTTAACCTTAATTATGTCTCTGAAACAATAAACCATACACCTGTCAGGAAGTTAATGTTGAGAAGTGTTCAATCCTGACAAGGTGATGAGCTCTTAATGATAATGAACTTCCCTTCTGGAATGGATACCTTGCTGTATATTGGATCATAAGGGCAGGCAGAGTTTGTGTTGTTTCTGGCTTGCTGTCTTCACTGGACTTCAGATAGGAGAATACTGATGCACTTTGCCTGGACTTTACCTTGCACCTGTCCTTATTTGCATACAAAACCCAGTTGCTTCAGTCATCTTTCTGAAGTACAGGGTGTGAGCAAAATCTTATCAAAAGCCGTGTCCTGTTTGGACAAGTTGGACTGACTTGGCAGAGACCCACAGGGTGGAGTGAATGGGAGGAGGCAAGAAAGTAAAACTGGGTGGCTTGTTAGCAGAAAAAAGAGGGAGAGCAAAAAAAAAAGAGGGTGGAATGTTTGCTTACTGGATTGCAGTTAATTATTTAGTTTCAGATTGCACTCATTTTGAATTCTTTTACCTCACATGAGAAAACCCTTTAATGCAAAATAGTTTACCTAATAAAGTCAAAGACAAAAGTTCTTATTTTTTAATATATTTAACATGAATATATTGTTGTCACCTCACCAGTTTTTCCAGAGCACCTCAGGAATGAGAGATGTTTTGATTTTCTTGAAATTATTTTTATATACTAAACAATTTGCAGGCTTTCAAACAAGTACATTCTGAAATCACTCTGTAAAGTAGAACCCAACTGTTTTTTCATTCCTCTGTAATAGAAATAGATAAGGTTGTTTACCTTCCTTCCCTATTGCCCCCTTCTCAAATGTTTAGGAGAGAAAGACTGAGAAGTTTTGAGTTAATAGGCATGATTTTACAAATATACTGGGGAAAACTACCTACTTCTTAGTAGAAATACCATGCTTTGTGTGCGAGTGTACATGCACATATTTGCTCTTGAGTGTGATCCGAGCTATCAGTTTGGAGCATTATTTTTAAATACAAAGAGGAGTCTTTTGTGAGTTTATTTACAGCCTTAGAAGAACACCATTTTGAGCTATATTGTAAATGCCAAAGCTGATTTATATTGACTCTGTAGCAGTCCTACAGGACCAAGCTTTACATCTTAATTTTCACTATCAAATGGGGAAAAAAAAACTTGCTTAAGAGTAATGTGATAAAGAAGTACTTAATTCTGTATTCCAGTGCAGCATAGTAAACGTACATAAAAGTAAAATTTTCCTCTGCTTTCTTAGATGGCTACACTTGGGAAAGACTGAGAATTACTTTTCACTTTTGTTCAGAGTAGTGCGCTTCCTGTTGTCTATGCCAGTTTAACTCCTGCACAGTGATTCAGAGCCATCTCAGGAAACACTGAAACGTGTAGCATGGCATGTGAAATGTGTATCTAGTGTCTTTGCACACCCTTTCTTGAAGTAAAAGGTGAAAAGGAGTAATTCTTCAACTGAAGAAAATACGGTGTAGAATTACAGAAATTACAGAAAGGATGAGCATCATTGCATTTGCTTAGGACAAACTTTTTCTCTTAGAACAATTTCTCTTTCCTTCTCTCTTTTTTCCTCTCCTTCCTTTCTTTCTTTTCTTTCTCTTTCTTTCCTTTCTTTCCTTTCTTTCCTTTCTTTCCTTTCTTTCCTTTCTTTCCTTTCTTTCCTTTCTTTCCTTTCTTTCCTTTCTTTCCTTTCTTTCCTTTCTTTCCTTTCTTTCCTTTCTTTCCTTTCTTTCCTTTCTTTCCTTTCTTTCCTTTCTTTCCTTTCTTTCCTTTCTTTCCTTTCTTTCCTTTCTTTCCTTTCTTTCCTTTCTTTCCTTTCTTTCCTTTCTTTCCTTTCTTTCCTTTCTTTCCTTTCTTTCCTTTCTTTCCTTTCTTTCCTTTCTTTCCTTTCTTTCCTTTCTTTCCTTTCTTTCCTTTCTTTCCTTTCTTTCCTTTCTTTCCTTTCTTTCCTTTCTTTCCTTTCTTTCCTTTCTTTCCTTTCTTTCCTTTCTTTCTTTTCTCCTTTCTTCCTTCACTAAAGTATAAATTGGTGTGTTACTTTATCTATGCATATACAAGCTAAAAATCAAAAGTTTCTGAAAACCTGAAAGGAATGCATTCCAGATTCCTATATAGGAGTTCTGAGTGGCTACATTTTGCTGTAAACTTCTTTCGTGTTTAAAAGTACAACTTTTCTGTTTTCACAATGCAGATGAATGTGTGAGAATGTGAATGATGCATAGATACAGGGATATATTTCTGGAAAGTCAGTATTGTGAAACATAAGTTCTAGCTATGTAACATGCTGAAACCTGAAAAAGATAACTAGATAACAGTTATCTAAATGATAACCATTCAAAGAAAATAGTATAATTAATAACCTTCTCACGAACATATATAAGGTATTTATGGAATTATCACAACTTTTAGCAAATAATGCCATCTTACATGACTGTTCCCAAACTAAAACTACATGCTAAGTTTAAACTGGAAATTGCATTAATTTCATTATTTCGCTTCAGTTTTGTGAATTATATAGATACTATAGTTCACTCTATTTGTGCGCTTCCATTATTCAAAGTGCACGCTGTTGTAATATATTTTCAGAAGTCTTTAAACTTTATTTATGTACCTGAATAACTAATGGTAGACTTGTAACAACTCATGCCATCTTTCTCTGGAAGTTCTTCACAAATTTTGATCTATAAACACATGTTAACTTCAAAATTGTTCATTAGCATAGGCTTATTAGGATTGTTTTAATTTGAGCAGATACATCTTTAAATTCACATTTCTGGGAGAATTTCCCAGCCATGGCTGCAAATCTATTAACCCTTCAGCCTGTCCTGTGGGGTGAATTGCAGATGGTGGAGTCTGGCTGTATTCGCTTCTTTCCAGTGCCATCTACTGGCCTAATTGAATTTGTGTCATTTGCTTTTGTCCTCGCATCTTAAAAGAGGTCGCCACTTCCAGGCAGGGCTGTGAAGTGAAGTCTACGGTGTACAGTCAGAACTTGTTCCTTTGACATCAGTCATGTAATGTATAACCTCGAGAGATTTATAAACAGCTTAACAATATCTAAATGTCATTGCAAAAAACTTCCCTTTGCTCCCCTTAGTTTCTCTGTGTACCCTTATGGCTTTACCCAGATGTATCTCCTTGCCTTCCCAGTATCTTTCCAAGATGACCGTAGCCAGTGTGTAGTATGACAGTTATGACATGCTTTATGCTGAATACTTTCATTTCAAGCAGTTAGAGATTGGACAAGTAAGGTTGAACACCTTACTTGTAGGAAAAAAACCCCTGAAGCATACAAGCAGATAATATTTTTAAGTGCTTTTATTTTGCAGTTAGCAAAAATAGTTGTTGAATTGTCAGTAAATCTATCACATTGTAGTAACTGATGCATTTCTTCTGTTAAGTCTTTGTAGCATGTTGAATGTTGTCTTAAGTTAGACTTGAATGCTAATATTTTTATTTATTTATTTATTTTTAAATTTGTATCAACGTCACTGTATGTGATCTATTGAGTGTTTCTATTAGGATTCATAGGAAAGAGAGATCCTCTCCAGAATCAATTCAGTTGTATAAACAAGATTACTCTGAGGTTGTAATGCTGATGAGAAATGCCTGATGTAAACTGTAATGTGTTAAAACACTTGACAGCTAATGAAAGTGAAAAATCTGTGGTCTTGGTGTGCTGATATGCACAACAAAAATTCAATTTGACTTTCATTAACATGAGCAGATGTCCCTTTGTTTCAATAGCAATTTGGAAAGAAAAAACTTGCTGTAAATTCAGTCGAAGATTTAAATATCTATGTTAGAGATGGATAAATATTCACATTAATGTGACAAAATAGTAAATTCTCTACAATTCAGAAAGTTGATTTGGGTGTTTCTTGTGCCTTTCTAACACCTTGTTTTTCCCCAGCAGGACAGAACCTCAGAGGCATCAGAACAGCTGAATAAAAAAGATGCTAATGTTTGACCCAGTCCCTATCAAGCAAGAAGCCATGGAGCCTGTTTCAGTGGTAAGGCTTTTCAAATACATTGCCCAAAAGATGACTGTAGTTTTTCCACTTTTAAATTGATAATGAGATGTAATTAAGCTTTAGACTAGCTTAGGAAAGTATGTGAAGCTATATTTTGCTCTTTGTGCAATCAGATACACATTCTAGGAAAACTTTCTGTAGTTTATTAGTTTATTGCCTTAAATGACCTGACCAGTTGCCTATCAGAGGAGAGAGCATCCATGTGTTCCTGAGCCACTGCTCTGGAAATACATCCCTGTAGCTCATGCTGCTGGTGGAGGTTGAAATTCAGTTGCTGCGCCTCGTGGTGAGGTGGCAATAGCCTGTGGGTTCAGTGTTACACCTTACAACTAACTGAACAGCTTCTTGTTGTGCCTTTTTCTATTTTTCCCTTAGTTGTGGTAGCAGGTGCCCATGCTAAACATGGGCTCTAAACAGCAGAAAATTAATCCTGCAAAAACTCAAACCAACAATGGCATTTTGCGGGGTAAACTGGTTGCACTGCTTTACCAAGTGAGCAAATAAGAACTAGGGCAGTGGAGAAGGAATGTGGAGAAAAAAGGTGAAGAGGAGGCATTTCTTCAAAATAGGGTTAATTTTCCATGAACTTAGAGTATAAGGTCATCTCAGAGAAGAGTCTGATGAGAAACAGCAGCAGGGGACTTGTAGGTGGGAGCAGTACAAGGGGAATTGTGATGATACAGGCTGCTGCTGGAAGGAAAGGTTTTGGCTTTGCTCCCTCCATACCAGCTTTGTGTCTTCTTTGTATGACTGAAGAATTGTTTGGTCCTAGAATGATTTGGAACCTTTGGATCAGCTCACTGAATGGTCAGAATTGCTAATCCACCAAAAATACTCATTTTTTGGTCAGATGAGGAAGCAGATCTGACTCACTCTGTGTAGCTGCTCAGTATTAGAGCAAGGAGAGGAGGGAGGATGAGAGAACAGGACCTCCCCTTTCAGCAGTAGCCTGCAATAACAGATTGAGTGTAACATGAAACCATACCCCTAGAAAGGCTGATCCATTAAAAGGATGAAGTCAGTGTACATAACTCAGAGTGCATTAAACTTGTGCTCTGAATGACATCTTTCAATGGAAAGTTTGTTTCCTGTTTTATTTAAAATTAAAGAGTAATTTTCAGAAATTTTAATGCATCTGTAAGCAGTCTGATTTCTTCAGTGCTATTAATAACACTTCTGGGAGTTAAGTTTATATGCATTTTAAAATTACAGTTTGAGTTTCATGGGATTGATTTGCTGGAGAGTATGAGTGTGACAAATTCCAATTCTGTTAATATTTGGGTCAAGAAAGAACTTCAGTATTGGCCAGCCTGTCTGTCACTGTTAATCACAGTTATTGTATAAATATATTAAGATTAGTGGTGATTATCCAGTATAATTTAAGATTATCTAATGGTGTGCATAAATCAGAAAAGAGATCAGTTTTATAGAAGTGACATTGGTGTCTTTTGGGCTGTTTTCTGTGCATTTCTGCCTTCATCTCCCAAAGAAGGTTCTGCAGTAGTTGGGGTTCTGCACAACACACACAAGTGCCCCAAACAGTTGTGTGCTTCTGCCAGATGAGCAAGGTCTGTCCCTCAAAAGGCTTACCAAGAGAGGAGCAAGCAGTCTTTCCCAGACCAACAGATGAAGGAAAAACTGCAGTGGGAAGAGCAAGGGAGCATTTCTGAGCCAAGTGAATTTCAAGACTAGAGTTCCAAATATTGGTTATTCTATACCATACCCTTCTAGTGATGTGATGCCTTCCATGCATTGGGCCTCTGGAGTCTTTTCATACATCAGTATAATCACTATGACCAGCTTTTAAAGATTACTTAAAGCATTTTACGACATCTGTAGGTTTTTCTTTCTGACATTGCAGAAGAGAAAAAGCAGAAAGTCCAGAGGACTCTGTCCAGAGTACAGTTTCTGAGTGAAATTTCCATCACTGTACACTACTTTGTTTTCCCTCAGGCTGAGGACCATGTATGTTTCAGCTTCAGTACACACATAGGCTGCTTAGCCCTGAGCCCTTGAGCTCCCCAGCTCTTTGTGGTGTTGTGGTTTCCTTGGAGCCCTGGTGCCACAACAGAAACTGCTCTGGAGATACCTCTAAAGGGAGGTATTGTGATACGGATAGCATAGGGAAAGGATAGCAGCCATTGAGTAAGCTAATTTTTTGACTGTCTTTTGAGGAGGTGGAATGAGAGAGAAATTGTTAGTGTGATGTTGAAAGGTGCTAAGCAGAGCAGTAAGGGCTAACATAACCCAGAAATCTAAAATCAGGATTATTTGTATTGCGTCTTTCATTATGACAGAATTAGTAGAAGCCAAATTAAATTAAGCCCTTTCATCTTAATGTACACTGTAAGTGTAGAGTCTATCTGTCTTTAAAACATTGTAGTAGTTGGAGTGGAAGGAAGAAACTAAAAATGGTTTTGACAGCACTGTATTTCAGGGTGTGTGGCTGAAAGGATTAACTAGACTTCTCAGGTGACTGAGGCTTGCACCCACACTATTTCATCACTCTACCAACAGCTCATGCCATGTATTGAAATGAATACTGAACATATATTATGATAGTTCTCAGTCAACTACTGACAAAGTCATCCAAGTCCTAGCAGGACTACCTATTTGCTGAGAGGACTTTTCAAACATTTGGGCAGATACCAATTACCATTTGGTGAAACAAGTTACTTTCTTGTTTGAATTGGAATAAACAGTTTTTTCTCTGTGTAGCAGAGTAGTAGAGAGAAGACTTGGTCAGATGCAAGAAGTATGATGCTGATTATGTGGGTCATGATGATCAGATTTATTGATAATACAGTATCTAAATATTGCCAGTGCAGTATATAATATAATGAAGTCTAAAGGGTTATAATATATATAAGCAGGTTCAGCTGGAAATGTTTACAGTCTTTGGCTTTGAATGCACAACTACAAAGGAACAAAGCACATGTGGAACAACTTCGTGGTTTTTTCTCTATATGTGACTGTATCTTGGCATTTTTACTCACCCATCCAAAAGTGAGTGTTCAGTCTTCCTTGTGGGTGTGTTCTGCTGGCCTCCCTACCAGGGAGGGGACAATCATCCTAGAAGCACAGTTTCAGGAGACCAGTTTTCCCAGTCTCCAGCAGCATTTCTACCCTTTTTGTAAGCTGTGCACCAAAATCAATCACAGTTATCATCACTCCCCCATCACAGAACACATAAACTATGTGAGCATCCAGACAGTTTTTCCTTGAATACCCACTGGGTGTTCTTAGGATAAGGTTGCACCTGGGGATGCTTGTTCTTTAATAGACTCATTGGCCAAAAACATTCCTGGAGATTTAAATTTCACAGTCTTTTTCCTTTTTAGCATTCTTGAAATAGAAGAGTTCATAGGCAATGACATTGTGATCATCCCTGACAAACCTGCAGCACTGTACATGCACTGATGCTTAGTGGTCGAATGTTTACAGTTTGTTAAAGCTGAGTGAACTCTGTACTGTAAACCAATAACTGGAGTTATTTAATGTTGTTTACCTGTTAAAATTTTGATCTTCTGGCTATGCCCATCGTTTGATCAGATTTAATAGATACTAAATGCTGTTAAATACTAAATTATATCAATATTTAGTGGTCTCCATGACTTAGAATGCTAATAATTTCATTGCTTGGCTCAGCAGTGCTGGCAAGTCTACAGATAGAAGTTCATGCAGTAATGGCATTTAATAAAATTCTCACAAACCAATTACCATCAAAGATTAAGGTTTCTATAGATGGAATTTTTAAGAATAGTCATAAAGAGAATATATGATTTTCAGAGATTGTAATGTAATATTTTCTGTTTGAAGAATAATCACTCTTGTGTGTCCTGCTTTATTTGAAGTTTCGTGGACTGACTCAGCTTTGTTGTTTTATCACAGTGCTATGAATGCAGGAGGAAAATTTAATATTTTCTAAATTCAGTGTTACAAACAGTAACTGAAAAGAAGAAAATTACATTTGTGTCATTTTGCAAAAATACCTCTAGTTAACATTGACATTTAAAATGAACCAAGTATTGAAGACAGGTAAGAAACCAGGAAGATGTGTTGACAGAAGTGTTCACCCCAGGAAGAAAAATAATTGAAATGTTATGGAAATATTTTTATAAAAATGAAGTAGTTTTATACTTCTGATCTGTTTCACTTTATACCATTTTGAACATTTTTTAATCTCACTCATCAAAATATTTTTGGTGCTAAAGAAGTAATTATTTTCTTCGTATTAGTTTACTTATCTAAAATCCAAAGATAGCATTTTATTTCAAGAAGTTGGCAACGCGATTAAATATTCATGTGCATTGCATTTTTTGTGTCTCACTGCTGTGTTAGAGCATCACATCACTTTCCGTTGTGAGTTCGCTGTTAGGAAACAATCTCAGTTCTCAACAGTTTTTAAATGCAGTATTGATCTGGATATTTGTTCAATAATACTGCACTCTGCAGTTAATACTTAATGATATACAGAAATCACTAGATACGTGTGTGTTGCTTACATAATACATACATACATATAATGTATATATATAAATTATTACTAAGTCGTGGAGATCATCACATAGGTCAAGATTAGCTTTGGGGTTTATATTGTAATGGAAACTGCCAGCTACCACTAACAGGAATATTCTTCCAGCGCACCAAATGTTTATCCTTGTACTAATTTTCCAAATTAGAGTGGCTAGTTAGCTACTTTGTATCTTAGAAAATCGTTTACGAAGGTTTATGTTTTACCTTTTGCACTCTTGAGTTTCTCACACAGTACTTACATAGTTCAGCTGAGTATTTTGTATTGATTGTAGGGTTCAGATTCATAATTCCTTTCTTTAATGATGATTGTTTTTCAATTACTTTAGCAGTTTATTGGAAGCCATTACTTGCAGTTCTAAGCTCAACTTTACTCCCCCCTTGCCAGGATTGATGATCCTCAAGTGTATGTAGTTATATGCTTGGCATAGCAGATATATCTCCCAGGTCAGATAAGAAAGGTACAGCTTAATATATGACAGGTGGTTTTAAAGGGAGAAAATAGTTAAATAAGCCTTCAAGATTTGTTTTCATAATCTGTTTTACATTACTTCTGAAAGAGTTAGTGAATTGGAACTTGATTAACTTCCCGTGTGTGGAATCTGAGGATTTATTTAATTCACTTTTGTTTAGAAAATACATTAAAGTGCTTTCTTGAAACTTTTTCATTTTGCCTATTCTATTGGCTGTCTTTGTTTTGCAGCAGGAACTGTGTGTATGTGTTGATTTATTATTTGATTTTCTGTATTTCTTTTCCACTCCTTCTGACAGTCATACCCATCCAATTACATGGACCAAATGAAACCAAACAAATACGGTGTCATTTATTCTACACCAAGCATGTTGCACAATAAATTCTACTCAAACTCTGAAGGACTATCAAATGGAATCCAGATGGAGCCAGTAGACCTTACAGTAAATAAACGGAGCTCACCACCTTCAACTGGAAGTTCTCCTTCCCCACTAAAATTTCAGACTGTGCATAGGAGAAGTTCACCTGGATTGACTCTGTCCTCACCCAGCTCACCTCTCAGTAAATTCACACCATCACCCCCAGGAGTACAGCCTCTCTCTATGCCAATCACAATCCCACCTGTAATGGCCGCTGCTCTTTCACGCCACGGACTGAGAAGCCCTGGGATACTCCCTGTTATACAACCTGTGGTGGTCCAGCCAGTTCCTTTCATGTATGCTCCCCATCTCCAGCAGCCCATCATGGTGTCCACAGTTCTTGCAGATGAGATGGAAAATCCAAGTAGCATGCAAGGTTGGTGTTGTCAGAATTCCTTTTTATGCTGTCTCATCCCAACTAAATAAAACAAATATCCAAGCACTTGGTTTCTGTGGGTTGTTTGCGTATTAGGAAGTGGAACATAATTCCTGTTCTTCCAAAATAAACAGGCATAGGATTTGTTGTGTAAATATTTTACCAGACTTACCGAGGTCATAGGATCACAGAATTAATTAGGTTAAAAAGACCTTTGAGATCATTGAGTCCAAACTGTGACCAAACACCACCTGGTCAACCAGACCGTGGCACTGAGTGCCTCATCCAGTCCTTCCTTAAACATCTCCAGGGATGGTGACTCCACCGCCTCCCTGGGAAGCCCATTCCAATGTCTAATTACCCTTTCTGGGAAGAAATTCTTCCTAATATCCAAACTGAACCTCCCCTGGAGCACCTTGGTGCCATTTCCTCTTGTTCTGTCTCTAGCTGTCTGAGAGAAGAGACTGACTGCTACCTGGTTTACAGCCTCCTTTCAGGCCGTGATAAGGTCTCCTCTGAGCCTCCTTTTCTCCAGAATGAACAACCCCAGCTCCCTCAGCTGCTCCTCACAGGTCTTGTTCTCCAGACCCTTCACCAGCTCTGTTGCACTTGTTTGTATCTACACAAACTATTGATCTACGGAGATCTGGACTGATGAAAATGAGTAGAAATGTTTTGAATCATAGTTCATCAGGAGATAACTGAAAGATTTTGTATTTAGTATAAATTGTCACAGCAAATGTAGAACTGATGGATTTGTTTTAACTACAGATTTTATGTATATTATTTATTTCCATAAGTCTTCATAATTTTTATGTGTTGTCTTCCCTCACCTACCCTCTGCCATACAGTGCCTGTCATTGAGTCTTATGAGAAGCCCACACTGAAGAAAACAATCAAAGTAGAGCCAGGAAGTGAACCATCGAAGACTGACTTCTATCCTGAACAACTGTCACCTCCAATGATGACCTCGTTGTCTCCTCAGCAAGTAATGTTGCAAGAGTAAGTAGCCAACAGTAGTCTCAAGATCAGCAGAGGAATGGAAAGAAGTTCACTATAGCAGTTACCAGTTCTGAGGAGTGGGAAGGATTGTTGCTATGCTTCAGAATATGTCATATAATACAGAAAAACGTTCATCCTTCCCACCACTGTCACTGTGAAATGTGATTTCAACGTTCTTTTCCCCCTTACTCAGCGATACAGGAGTTGATACATATTTATACATGCAATTTATCTGCCATTTTTATAATGCACTTCTAAAGTGATGGTAGGTCCCAATTCCACAATTTACTGCAAGTAAAATTCCCAGTAAGCCAGTGATAACCTACTTACATAAAACCAGCAGCAAAATGGAAAGAAACTTAAAGGACATGCTGATATCTCTATTCATGTTACTTGAAATACCTTTCTTTAAAATTAGTGTTTTGAGTTTCTCTTCTTGGAGGACTTCTTTGTCTTTTCAAAAATTTTGCCTGCTTGATGGGAAGAACCTCTTCAGGCTTACATGTTCTGTGTATATCCAGTGAAATTGCATTTTTACCTGAGGCCGTTGTTCTGGGGGTGATCTTTTTGGCAGTTCAAGCAGTTTCTGAAGCTTTCTTCCCTCACAGCCACTTGTTTTCATCCCAATATTAACTCATTGTGCTGATACAGCTGTTACTGGGGCCACTGCATGAACTGATCACAGATCTAATGGGTTTTAAAACAGTGCTGTTTGCAGAAGAAAGGATGAGGGCTAGAAGAAGTTAGGTCTGGGGCGTAAACCTTTTAACTGAAAACATTAAAAAGTTCTCAAGAAAGTACCTGAGGAGCCATGGGCACCCTTCCATTTCCTGTGTTCCTAGGGAAAATCCTGTCAACTTAGTAGAACCATGGAATGACCCAGAGCCTGGCTCATCCTTCTGCAGGCTGTGCTCTGTGTAGGCAGGCAGGCTGCCAGTGTGGCTGTGGCAGGAGCTGAAGTTGGGAGCTGAGAAGGGCTCACAAGCCTCACAAGGGCTCACAGCACAGAACCTCAGAATACAATTCTGCACTACGCTCTTGCTCACTGTCACCCTTGAGGTGGTTGTGTTTGACCTCACCTCATAGAGTAAGGGAAAGAGGGCTTCAAGCCAGACACTCAAAACACAGTGTAAATATGGTTCAGAGAGGGAAAGAAAACCATAGGATGGATGGGTGGTCTCCTGTATTTCCTCCAGAATTTCCTCTTCCTCCTGCTCATGGCCGTTGGGTTCAGAAGCATACCACAGCACCAGGGCCGGCTACATTTCACAACAGCCGTCTTATGGGCACCCCTCCTTGTCTTTAAACAGTCTAGATGCAGCTCCTAGGCTCTTTGCAATTAGTTGCCAGCTAGCTTTTATAAATTATATGCTGTTTCTTTTAAATCACCTTACATGTTTTATTGTAATAAACATAAAATAGTAAACACACGTGTTCACTGGTTGGTAACTTACCTTCCATAATGGACCTACCATACAAAGGAGTCAGGTCTTTATGTAGCTTTTATGTAGCTGGAACTGACTAGTGCTAGGTCAGGACTATCAAATGGTTCAGCTTATTGTTTTGTCTTCGTTAAGTCTCTTTAACAAGAGCAAACCAGTAAGTGCTGTCTGTTCCTGGCTGGTACCACACCCTTCCTCCAGGGCTGAGATTTCTGCAGACTTGTCACCTGCATTTGTGATTTGCATTATTTATTTCCCAGTGGGTCTAGTTTCCCCAGGAAACCCATCCACTGAGCAAAGAATATACAATTTGGTATAATGTGTGATAGCTTGGTGACAGAAAACATTTGTATGTCCATGTTTCCAAAGCATCTCCTCTGCTTGCCCATGCAGAGTGTTATATTTGTGGAGAGGAGATTCTGTCTTTGCATTCTGACAGCTTAAATTGTTTTGTAGCTGTCCTATGGAGCTCTAGTTCTTTCTCCTAGAGCCAGCCCTTTCAAGTTCACATTCTGCTGTATCCAAAACAAGAAGTTTATAAATAGTATTTCTTATCATTAAAAAAATACACAGGCAACTCGCACAAGCTACAAGATGAGATACTTAAACCTTTATTTAAATAAAAAGGTTGTTGTCTCACAGCTTAACGAGCTATAGCTAGGCATTGAAGTTTTTATCACCGTTCATTGGTTCCAACTAACCAGACAGTACTATTCAGACACCTAAGCTACACTGAAGGGGCATTTGAAACCTTTAGTCTCACTGAAGTGTCTTATTTAAGACTTTCAAATGACTTATTTTGCTTTAGTGTTAGCTTTGGCAGTATATCTCTATCTGGGTATCTTATCTATCGATAATGTTGGTTGCATTTCTGTAGGGATGGCTGCACTTTCTAGTATGTCTGATAATCAGTGTAACTGTGCAGTTATTTCTAAAATCAAACTTCAGGTAATAATAATCTCTGGCCAAATATAAAGAACCCCATTAACATATTTTCATGCAAGTCTCAAAGTCTAACCCATGCTGTCAACATAGTGTGGTCTGTGGTTAAAGAAGAAAAAATTGTTGAAGTTTTAACATAATTTTTGAAAGATGCTCTTAGCTATTGAAGAGTGACGCTTAAATGGGTAGACTTACATAAGCTTACATCTGGTTGCAGAAGAGGGAATGAAATAATTAGGGCTGTACTTATTTTATTAGCACTTACTTAATATTTACCTCTGAATTTGACACCACCCTAACCATTTTTTAAAACTGCCATGTCCTATCTGATCATTGATAATATTCTGTTGTCTTGCCAGCCTCCTCTCCCATAAGGGGAAAAGGAGACATTCTCAGTGCTTTTTCCAGACACTTGTAGATTGAAAATCTAAATCACAAATGGTTGGTGTGTGGCCAAGATCCTTTTTCTCCCTTTTCCCAGTTGTCCAGGACAAGCCTTCACGCATAATGATTTAAACAAAGGCTGCTGTCCTAAGCCAGAGCTTCTCCAAAAAGACTGGTATGCAATTGCATTAAAACTGAGATTTGCTTTAGAGAGCTATTTCTTTAGAAGCTAGAAGCCTGCCTTCTTATTTAAGAGTGTGTACATCTCTGTTTAACATCACATCTGGGATTTCCTGCCATTATAATATTTTTAGCTAGATATAATGTGTACTTGAAGAATACATCACTCAACAGTCACAGAACCGCCCAAGAAAGAGAATTTGGCTCCCAGTTTCCAGCTTCTAGCTCTTTAAGAATCAATAACAGAATTAAACTTTTCGATAATCCCCATCCTACTGCTGTGGGGTCCCAGAAAAATCTTTGCTTCTTAAGCCAAGCACAAGATTTTCTGTCTTTAGCACATGCCCTTTATTTTGCTGAGAGAAGTAGGAATTCGGTGTTTCTGAAAATTAGGCCCTAAAGGAACTTGAAGTAACCAATAGAACTCAGTGTTACAAAACATAAGTTGATTGGTAAAAACATGTGAAACACATTAACTTAGAAAAGGTGGGAGTTCTAGAAAGCTCCTTTCTCTTGCATGGAGGACCTGATTTTGCAACAAGGAATGCTAATACCTGCATGTTATATTCTACACATACCTTTTTGACAAACATATGTTTCCTAAGATTGATGTGGAAGAAAGAATCAAGGTTGTCCCCAGTTCTACAGTAGGGGTGTCATTCAACAGTCAAAGACACCTTTTTACGAAGGCGTGTGTATTTTCACATGCGTGAACATTTATGGCTTTGTTTGTTACTAAAGTCCATATGTAGTTCATATATGTCTTACCTGCACTGTACCTGTGGGCTTCTAAAGTGAAAAATTATGTTTATGAAGGTGGAGGGACAACTTCAGACATCCTGTGGGTGTGCCACACAGGCTAAGCTCTGCTTTTAGGAATTGACGTCAGTGGTACAGGGAGGCCGCACCCTGCTGCCAGCCCCAAACAGGAAATTCTTAATTACATTCTAAAGGAGTGGCTGGAACAATAAAGATTGAGTTCTGCTTTGAAACCCTAAAGATACAATTTCTTTAATAATATGGAATAGCTATTTCCAATTACAATCAAATTAGTTATATTTGAAGGAAAAAAATAATGAACAAATACAAGAAAAATTCACTCGGGGTTTAAGAAATCTGGGTTGGACTGACAAACACAAAGTTGAAGGGAGTTTTTCCTCTGTAAGTTTTAAAAAAGAGCTAGGAAGTAGTAAAAATGGCTACATCATACCACAAAGTGAGTAAACATTTAAAAATACTATTGCTAAAATACAAAAAATTTGCTAAACCCTGTTGAATTTTTCGACATGCATGTAATGTTGTTCTTTCTGCCAAGAGAGAGTGGTAATGAATAAAAGGCTCTGTTATGAATCATATTAGCTGAGGTTTTTGAGTTTTAACATTGATTTGACTTTGCAGGAATCACCCTTCAGTTATAGTTCAGCCAGGAAAGAGACCTTTACCTGTGGAGTCTCCAGACACACAAAGAAAACGCAGAATACATCGATGTGATTATGAAGGATGCAACAAAGTCTACACTAAAAGCTCCCACCTGAAAGCTCACCGAAGAACCCATACAGGTTTGAGCATAGCTATGCTTCTCTTCCAACAATTTACTATGGTAAAATAGTAGGCTAAGCTTGTAATTTCTGCTAATGGCCAGGTGACCATAGGTTTAAATAACAAAATGACAGAAGGTAGATCTGGCATTGTTGTGAAAATAATTACAGGCTGAGAAAAATAGGGCGTAGAAGGAAAAACTACAACAAGAGACTGTAAGCCAGAACAGGTTCACAGTGCATGTTTATGTGTTTTGTATTCACTTGCTCTTCACTCAGTGTCCAGTTGCTTGCAGTTTACTCAGTCTGCACACCCTGTAAACACCAAATCAGTTCAAATTGCACTGGCTCACCTATGACATCACTGTTAAATTTGACTGTGATTTCCATGGGAGTAGCCTGTTTGCAGAAGTCTGGACCATATGCCAAATGCAAACACATCTGGCCTGTGGAGATGCTAACCACTGGTGCAGTGGTGCTCTTTTTTTCTGAATGAGTGTTCCAGTAAACATATCCCCATCTCTGTTCTTCACAGAAGTGTTCATCTTGGCATGCTGAATGAATACATAGATAATCCAAGGTTTTTACAAGGATACCTCTTTTAGGAAAAATAGAGCCCGGTTCATATCTGCTGTGCATCGAGCCAGCACCTTTACCTGTTGGGCAATACAATATTAAAGGAGGAGAATGACGTATTAGTAATGATAGAGAAAGAGTTTAAGTAGAGGTACTTGTGACAGTCATGCCAGTCATTTACACTACATTAAATTTCAGAAATTAGAAGATTTCTGCCTGTTGTTCTTTATGGTAGCACAGTCCTTTCCCCCAAAAACTGAGAAAATGAGATCCCTGTTTTGAAATTACTTGAACAAATGCTTAAACCTTCATCCTTCTGGGCTTTTTAAGACAATACAAAAGCTAATATGGCAGAGAGAGGAACAGAGTGACAATAGAAAAATAAGTTGTGGCAGGTAACAATTTTTTGATCAGTTAACTTCAACTACAGGGTTTCAAGCACAGAGTACTCTTCAGCTTTGAGCTGTTTGGAGGCTTTTTGAGTAAGCACTGAAGTACTTGCTGAAATTGGGCAAGGCAATAGAATAAATCTGTCAGATTTATGTGTGAACTTACGTGATCAGAACTGATGTGCTCATGTCTTAAGTCTCCACTTCTGTGATTCCTTTTCTAGGGGAAAAACCATACAAATGCACTTGGGAGGGATGCACGTGGAAGTTTGCTCGTTCCGATGAACTAACGCGGCATTTCCGCAAGCACACAGGAATCAAACCCTTCCAGTGTCCAGACTGTGACCGCAGCTTTTCACGTTCGGACCATCTTGCTCTTCACAGGAAACGCCACATGCTAGTCTGAATGTCTTCTGTCCCTGACTCCTGTCACACTTTTTTTGTTTTTTACACATGCATTTTAATTTGGATTCAGCTGGTCTGGATCTCTGAGTTTATACCATTAAAAGCTTACGTATGGTCAGTAACAGATGTTATCTAACCCTTCTATGTCCTTGCCACGGGTCAGACCTAAAGAATGTGAACACTTCTTTTTTTTCTCCTGGGGATGCTAAGCAAACCCTTTCTGCATTCAGTATGTTTATTGCATTTCATTTGTGAATAAGGGAATTTTTAAACCAACAGCTTTTGTTGGTTTCTTCATATAATCAACCCAGCATATACTGATAAAATAGTAAATGTTACCGAATATCCAAAATGCTAGTCCTTGCCAGAGACTATTATTTATATGCCCTGTATGGGATACACTCTCATTTTATGCTCAACAGTGCAATGAATGTACTTTTCCCAGCTGTGTTCATTTCTGCAGTGTGGTTAATACGACAGTTTAGAAAGACATCTGATTTGGAAATCCCTTTTGCCCAAACAGTGAGTAATGCTGAGGAAATAAATCTAAACAGTGTAATTACTTTACAGAAAGATTGAGTCATAGTATCATTTTCCCTAGTCAAGAAGAAGAATGAGCAGGAATTGGTCCATACATAACCCTATGCGTCTAAACCAATGTCAGCTGTATTATAGTGTAGTATATATATCCTTGTTTTTATTGCATAATGCCCTGGTGGATTTGTTAAAGGAAGACTGTGTGACTCTGTATGTCTGGTTTCTGTGCAAGTGTATGGATGGAATACACACAGTTAGGGAAACGGCTTGAAGCTGAGTCAGGGGTTTACCATGAGGAAGTTGTTCACCCAGAGGGTGGTTGGGCACTGGAACTGGCTTCCCAGCAAGGTGGTCACAGTACCAAGCCTGTCTGAGTTAAGCATCTGGACAATGCTCTCAGGCACATGGTGTGACTCTTGGAGTGTCCTGTGCAGGGCCAGGAGTTGGACTCGGTGATTCTGACGGGTCCCTTCCAGCTCAGCTTATCCTATGATTCTGTGATTCTATGGTACTCTCCTGTGATTTGGCATTAAATAACATTCATGGAAACCTACTGCACCTCATTTCAGGGATATCTATTATCCCCATGCAATCATGCCCCTGCATTTCTTCTAAATAATCTTTTCTGTTTGCTGTACTTCAGAAAATAGCAATCACTAAGTCAAAACTGCTCTCAACAATATTGCTGCGAGTACCACTCTAATATACTACAGTTTTTAAAATTACTGATACATGATGTTTTTATGAGAGGATGTCATCAGATATGAAGTACTTCTGATGAGAAATTTGGTCATGTATCTGTTTTGGATAAAAGCATATACCAAGTCATCCAGTTCCTAACTGATTTGTGACTCTGGTAGTCTCTTGATGGTAGGTACAACTGCTTCCCTGTGGACGTGTCTGTTGCATTAAAACCATGCCTATTAGCAAACAGGACTTCATAGGTAAAAAAATTGAGTTCAAGCACTTGCAGTTGGTGCCAGAAATGTTCCTGTCTAGGAGCACTCTGAAAGGAAGGTTTCTGTCTGTATTAGCTGGCAGACTTTGTGGCACTGCGTGGAAATAGGATGTATTTCTCTACACTCTCTCACTCGAGCACATTTTCATTCCTTGCCCTATGTAAAGTAACCACCATTCCCTGTATGGTAAACACACTGAAGACAGCTTTCCCTTTCTTTTGGAAAAACCCAGTGAACAATGGAGATGTGATGGGAGGAAGAGTTTCATAGTACTCTGCAGGAGTGGTGGAGTTCTGCAGGTGGGTATATTTGAGCTTGTGGAGCAGGTAGGCTGTGCTTCTATATCCAGTTAAGCCCAGTGCCAAACAATCTTGGAGATACAAGAGTGTGAGTGCAAAGAGCCTTTATTTGGTGATACGGCTTTACCACCTGTTCTGCTGACATCCACACCCTGTAGAATTGAAGAGAGGTCTGTACTTCTGTAGAAAAATGCTCTGACAGCAATTGCTCTGTTCCAGCTCCATACATCCTTACCACCTCAGTAGGGCTACATCTGGTGTCTTGTAACTCTGCCTCATCTGCTCACCTCTGGTGCTGAAACACCTGGCACGTGAATCGGTCTTTTTTCGTTCTTGGTGGGCCAGATTGTTAGTGACATTGAGATACTTGTAGGTGAGAGACTGGTGTTAAGGAGCAGCTGTTCCAGAACGTGGACTTCAGTTTTATATTTTTTTTGGTCGATGATAGCTGAATTGGCTCTAGGTTTTAATGGCAATTTTGTAAATCCAGATGTGCCACTAGGTGAGAGGCTGTGTAGGGGGGCATCCCTGTGGCATCAGTCACGAGTCTACAGACATTTAGGACCCTGGGATGAAAACAATTCTCTGTTCTTTTGTAGAGGGGAAAAAACAGATACTATAAAAATAAGCACCTTAATGGAAACTGGTCCCATTTTTACCTTAATGCAAATTTATAAAATTAAGGATGTTTAAGGCATTTCTTTCGAATGCTGTGTTTCACTTCTGAGGCTTACATAAAATGTTTTCATTAATATGTTTTTAAATATTTTTCAAATCAGTATTTTTTAAAATCTAAAAGCAGAACTTCTTTGTAACTAAGAGTTAAGATAATTTAGTCTAGGTTATTTGTCATGTTAATTCATTAGCTAATGTACCTTTTTCCTGAAAATATGCTAAGGATAGGGTCAAATAGAGTGGAGATTGAGCAGAACTTTCAAATTTTGTCCATGTATTTTTCAAATTAGGACAACAGAAATTTAAATATTAAATATAAGTATTTGAGATTATTACATGATAATGCATTACTGATAGGATTTTTCACTTGTGTCTGTGGTGTCTTTGTGGGATGTCTAAAAGGTCACAAACAAATACAGTTTTAACTGAACGTGAATTTACATCTTAACCAGCTCATTGGTTCATTTTAGAAAACTTTGATTTGAGGGATACCTTGCAATTTTTAAATACGCTCAGTTAAATACTTTCCAAAACCAGTCATTCCATCTATACCCTACAGAAAAGCCCATTTAGATAGAACATCCTAATCCCAGAGAATGAGTATATTTAACCCCCTCCTTTCTTCCTAACAGTATTGCACTGTGCAGTGTACAACAGGTAATACTGTTTTACTAAAATGTGACTGTTAAGCCATTTGATGATAACAAATTACTAGTTTCTAATACAATTGCAAGAAACTAAGCAGGTATTAATGTGTGGGGTTTATTTAAATATAAATGCAGCATTCTGCAGTGATGCTTCTAATGCCACATCTTGTTCAAATATGTTGTCTCTGTCAAGGTTAGCAACATCTAGATGAATACAAATCCTTCCTAAAAAATTTACAAAGCATTTTACATCTCTTAAGAGGGCTACACCAGTTTTCAT
The DNA here is from genome assembly GCA_013399455.1 of Anthoscopus minutus. Classification (NCBI taxonomy): domain Eukaryota; kingdom Metazoa; phylum Chordata; class Aves; order Passeriformes; family Paridae; genus Anthoscopus; species Anthoscopus minutus. Next base: position 99,701 of record VWYI01046416.1, on the reverse strand, counting down.
TATATTTTACAGATACTAGCACTAAATGTACTTTAGAGGGTCAAAATAATCTTTTTGCTTAGCATCTCTCACCTGCAAATATAGCAAGGATTTTTATTTACCTGAATACTTCTATAAACTATGCAGAATTTTTAAAATAAAATGTAATATATTTTATAAGCTAATAAGATGAAATGGCTAATTAAAGGTTTCTAGCGTGCATTACTATAACTTGCAAATATGGAGACATTTTGGTAATCTTTTCTTTAACTAAAGATGTGAATGTTTAATGTACTTTCACTGTTTCTACTTTGGTAGTCCAATGGGAATTCAGTAATGACATTTTGTCATGTCAAACTGTGAACATAAATTTGTACTGTACAGTCCTCATACTATATTTAGTATATATAGTGTATTTAGTATATTTAGTGTATTTAGTATATTTAGTATACAGTGCATATGTATTATACTTGTTAATAAAACACTCAGAACATTATTTGTGGTCGTGTTGTCACATGCAGGATGACAAAGCAGTGCTTGGGCCTGGAGGAGAGCTCTGCGGCTCTGGATGTTTGGGTGGCTCTTCTGCCTGGCCTGTGGCCACCTCCTGTGTGTGCCTGCCCCACGTGGGGCCCAGGGCACGAGCACAAGGCATTTGTGCTGGAGGAGCTGGGTCCAGCAGCACACTTAGTGACAAGCTCATAATAATGTTTTACTCACTTCTAATTAGGGTTTTCTAATTAGGGCATTCTAATTAGCCCATAGGCAGGTGTGGAGCACCAAACACATGAATTTGCCTTTTTTATTACTCACAAAATGACTGACTGGGCCTGCTCCCATAGCCAAGCTCTGCCCCACAGCCTCTCCCAGGCCAGGGTGCCAGGGGCTGCTGACACATCACACATAAGTCTTGCACACCTCCAGACACACCTGCAGGCTGTGCTGAGAGATGATGATGGGTAGAGATTACAAAGAATGGGGTTTTATTTCTTCACACCTTATCAATCAGCTGCCTAAGAAGAGGGAACCAGGCTGAATTCACTAAGCATCTATAACACTTCCATTCTGCTGAAGTATTTGCATCAGGATGTTGGTCTCTCACTGTGGCATCCTGCAGATCAGCCTGGTGAGCACCTGTGCTGTGCCACAGTAATGTACAGAAGGGAAAGGAGGTACAGCAGAAATGAGGCATAAAAATAAGAGCCTGCGAACAGCAATCAGAATATGAGAACATGACTGACTTATTTCTTGGTCTACTGCTTGAAAATAAGGACTGCACATTGCAAAGCTCATATCACGCTGTTGATTTCTAAGGTTCAGGCAGGAGGGACCAATGGCTCAGGGGAGTCACGGCCAGTGACCCAGCATGGCAGCTGTCGAGGAAGAGCTCATCCTGACCTGTCTTCTTGAGCCCACACCTGCGAGAGGCTTATCGTTGCCTTCCTATGAGTCAAAAAGCATTGCATACGTTCTAAACTGAGTGATCATTTTGAGGAAGCAGTGATAATTCATCGGCCACTGGGTGTCCCTCTTAGTCTGAGAAAAAGGCAAAATTTAAATCCATGAGATTGTAATCTATGAAAACATTCATTTTCTCGTACTTGAGAAATTAAGATGTTCTCTCTGTCTTATTTGCTATCACTGAGTTCAGTCCTGTCATACACAGAAATCTGCTCAAGGATTTAAAACTGATCTCTTTCTTTACTGTGATTTTAGTCATAAAAACACATTAAATGTATCCTTTACAATTAAAACTCTGGCCTGGCTGAACACTAAGCCAATACACAATGTTGTTTGATAAGAAAAATTGTCAAATGCTGACTTAAAAAAAGAAAACTAACCAACACACCAAACCACGACAAAATGAGTCTGCTCTATCAAAGAAACTCAGAAGTGTATTTTAAAAAGCTGTAGTGTATGGTATGGAATGTAAATAACTGAACTATTTGGCATGTAAAAGAAAGATCTGTGAGGTGGGAAGGACAGAGTACAAAGGGCTCTTACAGCATTAATATTCCAAAACAATATTTATGGCAGACTTGAGAAACTATTTCTTTCACACCCATCTAAAACATACATTACAGAGTAGTCTTAAAGGTGAGGGACTCCACAGCTCAGTCTGTACATTATTTAGGACATAACCCCCAGTTTGCTGATGTATTAAATTTACAGAGATTGGAAAACCTGAATTAAGAAATTTTACTTCCTCTTTTCTTGTCTAGTAAACAGGATAGTCTATGTGCCCTTAAGCCCATTAGTACTAAGTGTGACTGCTAATCATGTCCTTAGGCTGTAATGCCTGGGAGGGAGAAAAGGCTTTCAGGAAGAAGGGGCACAGGATTTCTTGGTAGCATTCCCCATTTTAAGGTGTCAAGAAGTCCTAGAGAGGTAAAATCATAAAGTCATAGAATCATAACATGGCTTGGGGGTTGGAAGGGACATGTAAAGGTCATCTTGTCCAACTCCCTGCAATGAGCAGAAACATCTTCAACTAGATCAGATCATTCAGAACCCTTCCCAATCTGATCTTGAATGTTTCCAGAGATTGGACATCCACTTCTTTGGGCCATCTCTTCCAGTGTTTCACCACACTCACTATAGAAAATAATTGCTTATATGCAACCTAAATCAGCCCTCTTTTGCTTTATAACCAGTACTCCTTGATTTATCACAAGTCCTGCTAAAAAGTCTTGTCCTCATCTTTCTTATAAGCCCTATGTAAGTACTGAAAGGCCTCAACAAGACCTCCATGGAGCCTTCTGTTCTCCAGGTTGAACAACCCCAGCTCTCTCTATGTGTCCTAACAGGAGAGGTGCTCCAGCCTTCTGATCATCTTTGTGGCCTCCTCTGGACTTGCTCCAACAAGTCAACGTTCTCCTTACACTGGGACCCAGAGCTGGATGCAGCACTTCAGGCGGGTTCTCACCACAGCAGAGGGACAGAATTCCTTCCCTCCCCTGCTGCCCATGGTGCTCTGGATGCAGCCTAGGAGACATTTGGCTTTCCATGAGTGCCCATGGCTAGGTCATGCCCAGCCTCTTGGCCAGCAGCATCCCTAATCTCTACTAAATCTAAATTTCTGGGTAAGGCTTTGACATGGACCTCCACGACATCCTCCTCTCTAAGTTGGAGATATATGGATTTAATGAGTGTGGAAGTTGAATGATAATTAAGATTAGTAGAGATTTTTAGCTCTTCTTTCCACAGCTCAGGAGCCAGGCACCTGGCATCCTACTGCAATCCTATCCAGTTAACCTGAACTGGTAGGTGGGAGCCAGCAGTGTCTCAGCATCTCTGGATGCCAGGAAGCTCTCCCTCAGCTTCAATTTCACTGCTTCATCTAGCTACCACACCAGGTGTGTGCTTGGTGAGCCACTTCAGTGAGAGTTAAGGATCACATCCTCTTACCAGTTTGATCACCTCATGTGCTGCTCACAGTTGTGATCACAGGACTTTACATTTCCATTAAGCTGTAAGTATAATGACACAACTTCACATCACCATTGAAATGACACATGAAATTTAATAATCTATATAAAGAGTGTTTATTTGACTCTCAAATCCAGGCACAGCAAGTTACTAGATGTCTCCTACTAACAAACACCATTAGTTCAATCAGTAAGATTTTAGCAGAGAAATTATTTCCCAGGGAAAATTACTCTTTTTTCACCTGTGTGATGACCCTCAACACCTGCTAATTAAATGAGCAAGGTAAGAGAGTTCAGTGGAAGCCTGCAGATAAAAGAGGGTTCACATCCAAAAATCAAGTTTCTAAGCATGAGGAAACAGAAAAAACATGCACCCCAGCATAGCTTGATAGAATTCACAGCAGAAAGCAGAAACATTACAATACTACAAAAAATAGGAAGTACAGGTATTAACTATGAATTTGAAGACAGCAAATTCTATGAAAAAATGACTTGCCAGGTATGTCTCTAGGCAAGTGGTAATGTTTAATACAGCAAAGGAAGAATAATATCAAACAAGGATTAATGGATTTAACTTTTCAGCACTTACCCAAGGAAGTCTCTCTGTGATGAAGGGAAAGACTTCCAGGAAGGGAAAACAGGCTGAAAAGGTGCAGATACTGTACTCTTGACATCTACTGTACCAATGTAATGGATGGAATTCAAACGAGAGTTTTCCTCTTTATGCTGTTTAATTAAAACCAAGAAAGCGGATTCCTACAATCTTAACCTCACAACATTCACATCAGAACAAAGATTAAATATATGCCTTGGCATACATTTAATTACACCAAACCAACCACTATTCTTGTCACTTTCAAATACAGCTTTCAAGGGGAAAAGTTCAAAATAACTGCAACCTAAAAAAAAGTTTCTTTGTTGACGATGGTGCACTACAGATTACCTCTGGCTACTTGGACGGCTTGAATAAGAAACAGCAATTTCTGTATGTAGCATATTTTGCAACAAACTGAGAATATTGTAAGAAAATACAAAAAAATATTAACAGAGCCTAAGCAAAACAGTCAAGTCAGGTATTCACATGCTTATACTACCAGTAGGTGTAGAATCACTCTCCTACCCATTTGACTCACTGGATATTGGCAGGTTAATGCTGATGGCTGCCCTCAGGTTAGCCCAGAATAGAGCACGCTTGCTCCTCTCCTTCGGCCACTCCAGGTAGGTGCGCTTTGCCATGAGAGCTTTCAGCTTGTGATACCTGGCAGGGATAAGGTACGGAGGGATTGGCTCCAGTAAAATCAGGATTAAGCTGTTGGAATTCTCACTGAATAACTTGTGATGGGCGAAGTACAGCTCATAGTGACACCACTCACTCTGCACAAAGTTGGGAGACAACACAAAGATCGACTTGTAGCTCTTCTCAATGCAGTTAATGATGTTCTCCACAATGCTCTTGCCGGGGATAAAGTTTCTCTCGTGCTGGCACAGCTGTACGCAGCCCTCCCCCTTCTCCAGGTTCGGGATCAGCTCGTTCTTCACCCACAGCGCATCGCGCTCGCTGTAGGAAATGAACGCGTGGAATTGCAGAACGGGCCCCTGATCTCCGGGGGGGCTGTGCCAAGCCCTGCGCTTCGTCTGTGTCCACTGCCACGTCATCCGCACGTACCACGGCACATCCAGGTAGATGCACAGAAAGGCCACCGCAGCCACCAGCACCAGCGTCAGCAGCAGGGCTGTCACAAGCAGGAGCGTCGTGTTGCAAGCCAGCACGCTCAGGTGGAAGTCCTTGAGCTCCGTTCCTCGCAAGCCCTCCGGGTACTCGCACACGTAGGCCGCCGGCCAGCCGAACAGCTTCCACCCTGACTGCCTCTCCAGGCGGATAAAGGCTTGCAGTTCACAGGAACACTTGAACGGGTTGTGCCCGGCCTGCAGCTCCCTGACGCTTGGGCAGCTCTGGAAGAACTCAACAGATGGGGTGAGGATTGAATTCATCTCCGTGTTCAGGAACTGCAAGGACGGAAAGCCACCGCACCCCGGCAGGTCAGCCAGCCTGTTCGACGCCAGGTTCAGCTCCTCCAAGGATTTCAGCTCCACCATCCCCCTGGGGACATTGCTGATCTGATTGTTCTGTAGGCAGAGTTTTCTGACGTTGACTGGCAAGCACTCAAACACAGCATCCGCCAACTGATTGGAGGACAGGTCCAACTCTGTCAGAGACTCAGCCCACTGGCATTGCACGCCAGCTCCATCGTGGGACAGCAGGTTGTTGCTCATGTCCAGGTATTTCAGTGATTTCATATGGCTGGTCATGAAGCTTACCTTGCGAAGGCTCTCAAATTTATTCCTCTGCAAAATAAGTAATTTCAGATCTATAAGAGTGCCACAATTCTGAAACAACTCATCCGTCAGGGCATTGTGAGAAAAATTTAAATACTGAAATGAGCTTGTTCTATTGGGGCAAAGCATGTGTGGCATACATGCATCATGTATTGTCAAATTGGCAATATTCATCTCGGAGAACTGTCTGTATAGAATCTCCTGGTTGAAATAATAAACCTTATTGCGAACATGCTCCAAAGTTAATGCTTTCATGGAGCCATCCAAAGAGATTAATTGTTTCACAGAGCTTAAGAGGGGTAGAAATGCATATTGAGTCAGCTCCTCCAGTGGTCCTCGAAACGTCAAATTTCTCACAGTCAAATGTTCCACAGGTGAATACCAAATAAGCATGAAAATTTGAAGGATGATAGCCCATTGTAAGTCCACAGCATCAAGTGTGAGAGTTGTTGTCTTGATTTTCTTCAGAAGCATTAAAGGCGGAGCGGGGAAATCTTTGTAGCTCAAGGTATATCTTAAGTTAACTATTTTTAAGTTTTCTGAAGTGCTCATTCCATCGTACAAGAGGGGAAAAATGAAGTTTTGGTTGGCTGCAAAAGCAATGTGGAGGTTCCTTGTAGTCAAGACTGTCAGACTCTGAGGCTCATACAGTGAAATGTTTCCCAAGGTCAGGAAGACAGTGTGCAGCTGCAAATGTTTGATATACCTGAAGTCTGATCCTCGTATCATTGTAGCACTTAATCCAAGGTACTCCAAATGAAACATGTTCCCAAATTCCTGACAGATGGGCAGGACAGTAAACTTATTGAAAGAAAGATCTAAATGTCTAAGATATTCAAGAGTGAGACAGTAAACTTTCAAAATGTTATTATGAGATAAATCTAAGTATTCTAAATTTTCATTAAAAATAAAGACACTAAAGTCAAACACTGTAATTAGATTATGAGAAAGATTTAATACTTGAAGGTCAGAAAAATAAATAAATTCTGCCATACTAAGTCCTGAGATCCTATTATGTGATAAATCTAATACTTGAGTATGGACTGGAATGTTTTTTGGAACATAAGTTAGCAAACTGCTTGAATAATTTGCAACAAATTCATCTTCTGCAGTTGGCTGGATATTGTTCCATAGTGTGACTGTAAAGGCACAAGTAAAGACATAGAAATTTGTCAGGGATCTCATTATGCTATCCAGCTTTATCTTGTTTTTTACAGAAACATGGAAGCATATCTTTGTTTTCTGATGAGTCCAGCCCTGTGAAAAAAAACCCATGAAATTTAATGAAGCTGTTGAATGGTTGAAGTTGCTTTTTTATTGTGAAAATAAAATTCTATATAAAATCTATGTAATAAAAAATTATTTTTACATACTCTTGTTTTCAGTTCTTATCAATAGTCCTCACTCCCATTCTTTAACTCTAATTATTGACTCAGTCAAATATAAATTACTTCTCTTAGTAATGGGTGGGATGCCACTGGTATGTTAAAAACACATAGATGTTAAAAAATACAAATTTCTCATCAATAAAGAAAAAATAAAAAACTGGTACAAACCAACATCAATGCATTTATGAATAAAGAACGAAACAACCCATCCATCTGTTGTTTCTGTACATCCCAAGTTCATGCACATTTGCAAACAAAACTCCAATAAAACCACCCTCACAGCAACTGGTGCAAAAACAACCTCTTCACTCAAAGGATATTCCTCTTCACACCCCAAAGATCCTGGACATTGCCATGCACCCTTCTCAGGGTCAGATTATCAGCTTTGTCCTTGCTATAGCACAAAGGCATAAGTGTCCATTTTTCCAGTAAGCTAAGAATTCTGAGGAGGAATTTTACTGTCCATTGTACTGGGTTTACATGGTGAGATTTTGGTAGCAGGGGAGACTACAGGTCTGGTTTCTGCAAAGAGCTGTCAGAAGCTTCCCCTGTGTTCCATAAAGCCAGTAGCAGCTGGATTCAAGGCCAAGCTCATCTACAACATCAGTAGTGCCTCTGAGATAACATGGTGAAGAAGGAGGGAAAAGCCCTGGGGAACAGCAACTGCAGCTGGGAGAGAGGAGGGAGAATATATGGGAGAAACAGCTCTGCAGACACCAAGGTCAGTGCAGAAGGAAGGGGAGGAGGTGCTCTGGCTGCTGGAGCAGAGATTCCTCTGTGGCCTGTGGTGAGGCTGCTGTGTCCTTGCAGCCCATGGAGGTCCACAATGAGCAGAGATCCACCTGCAGCCATGGAAGACCCCATGCTGGAGCATGCAGATGTGTGAAGGAGGCTGTGACCTCATGGGAAGCCCATGCTGAAGCAAGCTCTTGGCAGGACCTCCACTGGGAGAGGAGGTAGAGCATTCAGAAGTGAAGGTGAGCCCAGGGAACAAGGGGGGTCTGGGAAGAAGGTGTTTTGGGATTTGGTTTTATTTCTCATTATCCTACTCTGATTAAATTGTAATAAATTAAATTAATTTCCCAGGTTGAGTCTGTTTTGCCTGTGACAGTAATGGATAAGTGATCTCTCCCTGCTGTTACCTGGCTCACAAGCCTTTCATTTTACATTTTCTTCCCTGTCCTCCCTGTCCCCTTGAGGAAGGGAGTGATGGAATGGCTTGGGTGTGCAGCTGGCACCCTGCCAGGGTCACAACTCTCCACACTCCACATAAATAGATATTGTAATACCAGTCTGACCAAAAGCATATAAATGGTAATACCACACCATGACTGGACTATATATGAAGCAGTGATATCCAAAATCTGAAAGAAAACACTAGACATTGCCAAAGACTCCAGAATTTCCTAGGTGTCCTATGAAATTTCCTATATTTTCCTATGATTGGAATTGACAAAGAACCTCTTTAAAAATAGTGAGGGATGATTAATCTAATTCTAAGTATCAAAAATCCAAGGAGGAAAAGATTTTGTTGATAGGGTCCAGCTAAATTAATATCTGGTCATGCCTATCAATAGCCTCCACGGTCTTGGAGAGGCATCAATCCTTTTCTGAAATCCTTTTCTGAAAAACCACTACCTGAGCATTACTCTCTTGTTGTCAAACATTAAACAGAACACACAGACAATATGAAGTATAAACAACTCATAAACAGTTTCAGGAGACAAACATCCCCAGCTGTATTTTCTGTTTTGATTTTTTCTGTTAAAAAGATCTGAAACCCCAAAGTTTTAAAATTCTGTTCCTGTGTAATCTTTTGTTAAATAGAAACCTAAAACCTGTTTTTTTTCAGTTTTAGGTTATAATGTGTGTTAGTCTCTAATAATTTGACTAACTGATATCAACCCTTCCTATCAGGCTTAATCAATTTTTTTCTTAATTAAGTAAAGCAAGAATACATGCAATTAACATCACCAAAAGCAATAAAAGAAGAAAGCACCAAAATCTTTCTACCTCTATAGAATCCAATCCAGAGGTCAAATTACACCTTCAGGAAGCTGTGCTAGTGTATCTGAGGACACAAAAGAAATGAAGCTGGGATGGTTGGTCAAAGGACAGTATCAGCTGCAAGATAAAACAAGACAAAGAAATCTGACCTTCAAAATGCAGTTAGCTCTGTTCTTCAGAGACCAAACTGATAAGCAATCTAACTGTTGAATCAAATGAACTTTGATCTAGAACTATCTGGAGGAACTTCCTCCTGGACAAAATGGATGTCAGTAATAAAGCAAGAAATATTCTGAAGAGAGACAAAACCAGAAATATATTCACTGTTCATATTCCAGCAGCAGATAAGTTTTAATTTACTGTACATGCTATGCTAGACACTGCAACAAGGGATGAGCCACTCTATAGCCCTGCAGAGTGCCACAGTCAGAGAGTAAAGAAAATGTGGCTAGGAAAGCAATGGTAAGGATCTAGGGTTACCCCTCCAATGCTGTTTTAGAATGGTATTAAATGAGAGTTGGCTGAGAATTAAAACTGCTACACCAAATTATTTTTCTCCCTTTGCTCGTTCCAGAAATTCAGAGTGTTTTCACTGAAACTTCAAAATGTAAGAGTATCTTCCAACAGCAAAGAAACACCAGCCCCTGAGATTTGATGAAGTCCAAGATACATATATATATATATAACAAAGAGAAAACTATTATAAATAGTGAAGCAAATATAACCCACCTTTTGTGCATGGAATTTATCTCCAAGTTGAAGAACCAGCAAAAGTCCTCTGCATAGTTGGTTAGCATCCTCAAAACAGAATTTCAAACATATGTAATCTTCAAGGTGGGGAATCTCACATGAGATGTTAATTCCTCAATAATTACCTACCTCAGGAAGCAAAAAAACCCATGGTTTTTTAAAACAGGCTATACAATTCTAAGAATTAATGAAACTTCCTTACACTGCAGATATTAAGAGCAGAATGAAAGGAAACTTTTATCAGTTCAGACTAAAAATACATTTACTTCTGTAATATTTACATAAGTATCTGGTTTAGGAGGAAGTAAATCTATCTGCAGTGTAGAACATTTCGCTTGGCAAGACTGTTCAAATAATTCTGCATTTCTAATTTCAAGTCTGCTTCTGATCTTACGTGTGTTGTAGAAACCTGTCAACTGCATCTCCTCTTTGCACATACAGAAAAGAGGAAGCAGAACCCTCATTGCCAACTTTTGTTCATACCAAAATCTCTTGCAGAGCTCTACCCTACCAAAGTTTTGTACTAATCAAGGAGAGTAATTAATGTAGCACACTTACAGATGACAGAAGTTTATATCTCAAAAGCTACTAACAGGGACAAACTGGCACAGTTAAAAACCCTTACAAGACAATCATGTTTACGCTAGAATGGCTATCAAGGATACCTCACATTGTGGCTTCCTCCAAAAAATTATAAAAATTAACAGAGAATATTCCCTATGACAAGACAGCTGTAATGAAGCCACAAAGAATATGACAATATAGGGCAATCTGGGGCTGAAGGAATCCAAGAAAGCAGCCATTCAGTTAGCATTGTGAACAGCAACATGAGCCTAGGAGAAAATCAACATCTGTGACCTAAGACAAGACCTGGGATCATGAATGTTTCTCAATAAGCAGCAAGAATGTTTGCCAGCTGATACCATTTAGACTTCAATCTACAAGAGATGCTCCTATTGCCAGGCATTAATCCATGATACTGAATAGAGTAATGCTCTTGTTGACAGAACAAAGATCTCACAATTAGGCAAAACAGGGGCAGCTTTGCTTCGAATATAATTCATAGAAAAAAACTTTGCTGCATGGTAAAATCAAATACACCATCAGCTTTCATCAGAATTGACTCTAGTGCACACACAGCTATTAACACCACCTTTTAGCTGTAGTACACTTCATTTTCTTATCACTCACCTTTCTTTATGAGGCTTTAAAACACATCCAAATAAGCAGTTTGCCATAAAGAAAAAATTGCAGTCAGTTAAAATAAAATTGATACACCTGAATACCTCTGTTAAACCATTAGGAACCTTTCATTTTTTTTTAACTAAACAATTCAACAAAGTTTTATTTGGGGCTGGTTTCAGTTTACTGATTCAGTCATTTTTCATGGCAGGCAAAAACTAAAAACAGTATATTTCTGTTCATGCATCTTGAAATTTACCAGCTACATACCATCTTTTCCATAGTCAGCTCACATATGTTCATGTAGATACCTTGTTCAATTTCTGAATTTTACACTGCTGGGGGTTTTTTCAGTTTGCTCTATCAATGTTCACAAAAAGACATTTCTGCACTGTATGTCATCGTTACTTACCCAGAGAGGTACCACAGTTACCCTTGGCCAGGTATGAAAACCTATTCAGGGCCAGCACCATGCCAAAAGTGTGAAGAATCTCTCTGGCAAGAATTGCAGAAGGGAACTTACATGTGCAAGACAAGGGGTTAAAGCATAGTCACAGCAGATTAACTCATCGAAGCACTCATGAAAAGTCAATACAATAATTAAAGGTTTGCAAAGCTGGTGTTTGGTCACATCAAGGACTTTATTCTTAATGTAATTGTCATTGTCACCTGTACGTCAAATAGGTGAAACAAAAGCTGAATGTAACCACAAGTCAAAGTGAGCAGAGAGTGCATCACATTTATGTTCGAGCCTATTTTGTGTTGGTATAAATAAACACAAGGATCAAAGCTGTGGAAAGCAAATTGGTAAGCCAGAGCCACCTTGCAGAACACACAATTTTCTCATTTATTGATTATAAATACTTTCTTTTGACAAAACAGTGACTACAAATGAACATTATAATCAATCTCAGCAAATATTTCCAAAAGAAAAAGCAGACTAACCAAAGCCCTGAGTAAAACCATGGGTTTCACCTCAGCAGAATTTCCCAGAGTCCCATTATTTCCCCTTGAGTGCCTTTCCTTCCTCTAACAGATGAACTTCAGTAAAGACGTTTTGTAACATTTATAAAGTTAAAGAAGAGCTGAGCTCTCAGCAGGGCAACCCACACTGTGTCAAGTCTCCCTGTCTGCCACAGTTCAGTTCCTTTATACTAGACACTACTTAAACATACTTACAAACTTTTACACTTTTACACTTTCATTTCATTCTGCACAATTTTAGGTTTTGGAGGGTGCTTAACGTTATCAGTTTTGTATGTTGGTATTTTTATATATGTAAAAATAGCATTCCTGCTAGTCACCAAGATAACTAATCAAATGCCAGGAATCTGCTCTGATACATTATCTTGACACCAGAACACATTTACACACTCCCTTTTCCTGATAACTGAAGTGCAGCAGCAGTTTGACATTTCAGTGAAGTACCAAATGCAAGCACACATCACCAGGATGCACAGAAAAGGTGAAAAATGTGCAGATAAACTGGTTCATGTCCTCTGAGACTACACATGGCCCCATGGACATGGAAAAATTTCTTCATGGATTAAAGCTAGTTTTACAGAAAGGGTTGAGAGTATGACAGAGGCTGAGATAACTGTTAGAAATATTCTAATATCACTTGAGAAACTCATTCTTTCTTGTGGAATCAGAGAAATTAGCTCTAATAATTTGTTGCACGTTTAGCTGTTTAACCAATTATTTGGCACATATGAAAAGAAAATAGAATGTGGGCTTCTGGTTCCAAAGTACAAGTTTTAATTGATGACCATGCTTATTAAAAGCCACCCTTTCCAATTTATTCACTCAAGGATTTTGGAATCCAGAAGCTTGTAATACCAGAGAACTGTAAGTATACACTTCTGCTTATCATAACATCAGCTACATTCCCTGAGGTCACACAGCTCCGAGTTCTTTCCAAAGTGGCAAACAAACCTTGCTTGCCTTGCTAAAACCTTCCACTCCTTTATTGCTGGTTATAGCTGTGGCTCCCACATGAGTAACAAGAAGGTTTCTTGGTGCAGTCTCTGATTTTCAGAGGGTTTCTCTGTCTTCCAGCCAATAGAAGAAGCCAGATGTGTTCTCAGCAAGGGGATGTTAGTTGTATTGTAGAGGTTTCAAGGGTTACTGGCCTAAAACTCTGAGGCTTTTGAAGAAAATTTTCAAATGAGGCACTACATAATCCAGCTGCCTCTGATTATGAGAAAGGGACAGGCAAAACAAGCTGTCTGATCATCTTCAATTTTCTAAGGGTTAAATGAGTCATACACTGAAGCAGTAGTTGTAGGGGAAGGAGGTAGCAGAGAAAATATTTATTTCCACAGTCCAGAATGAAATGTCTGCAATAGGCATGTTATATTAATTTTGAGGCTAAGTGGGATGAGAGAGCTAAAGGTGTTAAATTTGACCTTTCTTCTACAGGTCACAAATCATCACTCACAGTTCAAGGTCAAGAAATCTCAGCCTACTTAGACCTCAGGCAAAAAGAAGCATCAAAATTAAAACCTTTTGGTAATAATGGAAGGCAAAAATAAGATAAAATATAAACATTATATACTACATGAGAATTTCATTGTAACATCCCTTCTTCTCTCATATACATGTTGAAACATATTTTTGGAGGGAAACTTCCTGCTTGATGGTCATCTAGCTCTGGTATTTCAAACAATCTTCCCTTGTTGGGGCAAAGAGGAAGTTTGCTGTCATCATCTTTGGCAGTTGTGAATGTTTGCCTGAGCTCAGTCATGCTTTCCTGAAGCTAAAACAGTGTAAGTACAGACAGAGGGGCCTGCTATATTTCTGTAAAGGAAAACAAATATTGTAAATTTAGATTTTTTTTTCCCTAACTCAGTGAATAAAGTATTACCTGCTGTCTCAAGATCTGGGACATATTTTCAGGCTCTGACTGGTTATTGACTTTCTGATCACAAGTCATAGCCATGCTACAAGAGATAGTTTTATAGAGATAATCCACTTTTCAGCTGAAAAGGACAGATTCTTTTAATAATAAGCAAAAAGTAAGATATATGGATGAGAAGAAAAAAAGTGGAAATCTAAGGGGGGAAAAAGCATGATTTAGAGATGTCAGGAGTTTCTCAAAACACAGACAATATGATGAAGGCAGTTCTGTTACTGCCAATGCCCTCCTACCACTCTCTGGTCAAGGTATCTCTCAGGATCAAAATGGTACCAGGACTCTGTGGTAGGGGAGCTCTATCAATTCACTGCTTGCCTTGCTGCAATGCCAAGTTAAAAAGTGAAGTATCTCACCCTTTCTTTTCTCCTTAAAAAAAGCTCAAAACTTTTCTTCCTTACCCAATCCTTATTTTTGACAAGTTAAAAGTTCCCAAACTTCTGAATCTGGGTCCTATCCTTTTAATCTTCATCAAATCTGAGCAAAACCATTTTGAGCTCTGGACTTCAGGCATCTTCTCAGGATCCTTAATTTTCTTTCACATGAACCAATTCTAGCAAAAGATCTCCTTTGAAAAAGCTTTCTAAAATTTGTGGTTAAAGAAGCTCTGCAAGCCATCCAGCAGCTGAAGCATTCTTCCATATGACTATACCTACTGCTCCAGATCTTATTCCGGTAAGAAAAACTCACGACAATATTTCAAGTCATATTTCAAAATCCATACTCAAATTCATTTGCAATTTGCTATCTCAAGAGATTTGCAACACGGTGAATTGAATTTTGACTACAGTTAGGAGGCAACAGAGACAACTAGTTAGAAACAAGATTGTGTAAAAAAAGTTAAATGCACTTACAATGAATGGAAATAATATTTATTGTTTCACTAAGAAAATAACAGATGAAACTCCATTAAAAAGATTCCTAATCTATTTCCTCATTCCGGTTTTCATCACCTTTTGGCAGGTTAATGCTGATGGCTGCCCTCAGGTTAGCCCAGAATAGAGCACGCTTGCTCCTCTCCTTCGGCCACTCCAGGTAGGTGCGCTTTGCCATGAGAGCTTTCAGCTTGTGATACCTGGCAGGGATAAGGTACGGAGGGATTGGCTCCAGTAAAATCAGGATTAAGCTGTTGGAATTCTCACTGAATAACTTGTGATGGGCGAAGTACAGCTCATAGTGACACCACTCACTCTGCACAAAGTTGGGAGACAACACAAAGATCGACTTGTAGCTCTTCTCAATGCAGTTAATGATGTTCTCCACAATGCTCTTGCCGGGGATAAAGTTTCTCTCGTGCTGGCACAGCTGTACGCAGCCCTCCCCCTTCTCCAGGTTCGGGATCAGCTCGTTCTTCACCCACAGCGCATCGCGCTCGCTGTAGGAAATGAACGCGTGGAATTGCAGAACGGGCCCCTGATCTCCGGGGGGGCTGTGCCAAGCCCTGCGCTTCGTCTGTGTCCACTGCCACGTCATCCGCACGTACCACGGCACATCCAGGTAGATGCACAGAAAGGCCACCGCAGCCACCAGCACCAGCGTCAGCAGCAGGGCTGTCACAAGCAGGAGCGTCGTGTTGCAAGCCAGCACGCTCAGGTGGAAGTCCTTGAGCTCCGTTCCTCGCAAGCCCTCCGGGTACTCGCACACGTAGGCCGCCGGCCAGCCGAACAGCTTCCACCCTGACTGCCTCTCCAGGCGGATAAAGGCTTGCAGTTCACAGGAACACTTGAACGGGTTGTGCCCGGCCTGCAGCTCCCTGACGCTTGGGCAGCTCTGGAAGAACTCAACAGATGGGGTGAGGATTGAATTCATCTCCGTGTTCAGGAACTGCAAGGACGGAAAGCCACCGCACCCCGGCAGGTCAGCCAGCCTGTTCGACGCCAGGTTCAGCTCCTCCAAGGATTTCAGCTCCACCATCTCCCTGGGAACATTGCTGATCTGATTGTTCTGTAGGCAGAGTTTTCTGACGTTGACTGGCAAGCACTCAAACACAGCATCCGCCAACTGATTGGAGGACAGGTCCAACTCTGTCAGAGACTCAGCCCACTGGCATTGCACGCCAGCTCCATCGTGGGACAGCAGGTTGTTGCTCATGTCCAGGTATTTCAGTGATTTCATATGGCTGGTCATGAAGCTTACCTTGCGAAGGCTCTCAAATTTATTCTTCTGCAAGATTAATATCTCCAGCTGAAATAGGTTGTCACATTTTTGAAAAAGAAAATCTGTTAGATCATTCTTAAAAAAATTTAGGTATCTAAACTGACTCTTAGATGAAGGACAAAGCATGTGAATCATCTCTGAATCAGCTATTGTCATATCTGTGATATTCATGTTTGCGAATACCCTGTATAGGTCGTCCTGTGTGAAGTACAAGTCCGTAATTATAATTTTCTTCATTGTCAATGCTTTCATAGAAGTACCTGAATAGTCAAAGTCATAACTTTCAATGTCTGACAGTTGTGTTACTCTGCTAATATTGAAGTATTCAATAGATGTGTGCCATACAGTCTGAAAAATTTCCATAAGAGCATTCCAATCCACTGACACATTTGTCAGTGTCAGATTTTGTAACCTGGATCCTTGTCTGAAATTAGATAATAAAGCTACCAATTTTTTTACATTGTCATTTGTGATTTCTGACAATGACAGGCTTTCTGTAGTATTTTGTATCACAACCCAATCAAAATTAGCTTTGGACTGATGACTCTTTATATACAGGAGTGGCAGGATCTTGATTTTTTGGTTAGAACCCTCTTCTGGAAAATTGTTAGAAACAGATGTAAAGAGTTCATCTTCCACAGACAGGCTGACATGGTTCCAAAAAGTTAATGCAAACAGACACTTGTAAAGAAAAAAGCTTCTGAGAAAGCTCATATCTTGCAGCATACTGCTTCCTTGGAGATGCTCAGTATTTTTCTTAACTGTCCATCTTTGTTCTAATGCTGTTGGAAAACAAAGAAACACAGGCAAAAAACAGATTTTATTATTAAGTAGCTGTGCTGGAGAGAGAGATTTTTTTTTTTAAGGTTCCAATTTCTCATTTCTCTGTTTGATTCAGAAAGCAATGATTTCCTACAACCACTCAGGAAAGACATTCCTTATTAACAGAATACTGCTGAAATTTTTATTTGGCAAATATGGTGTGTTTAACAAATAATGAGTCATTTTCTTACAAAACATGTCTGATTCCATAGAAGTCTAAAATTTGCTGCTTACTTTCAGAATTACTGCTGTGATACAGTGTATTATGAAGACTTCCTAAAACAGTGTACAAAGTATAATACACTTTGATTAGAAAGTACAGTAACTGGGGTCAGCACAGTCATCCTCTCCTTAGAGTCTCTCTTAAGGGTCATGAACTGGACTCAGAGATTATTTAAAAATGGACTTTTGACAGTAACACTTGGACTGAAACATGGAATGGAGGGTTCAAGAGCCTGAATCAAAAGCTGAATGGCTTTAGATAGCTGACATTGGATCATTGGTGCTTCTTTTAACTGGGGCAACCAGGATGAGGGTAGAATGATCTATATTTATGCCTTGGGAAAGTCCACAGAAGAGTTCACTTCTTGTCTGAGCTTAAGCATTTCCTGAATTTAGACTGTGAAAGTGGAATACTCACATGCCTGGTTTGTCAGCTGTACACAGAGAACACCAGACACACACAGGGAATATTTGCCTGCCACACAAAAATGTATCAGTCATAGAACCTCTGTACACAAAATCCAGCCCTGATCTAAGGACACTGACCTCAGACATCTCTGTTGTGGAAGAGAGGTTTATTTAAACAGACTTCAGAGGAAAAAAATCGTAACTGCTTTTGCTTTGGTTTTCCCTATTAGAGGTAAAGTTTTCTGTCCGAATGTAGGAGTTTAGGGTGGCCAGCCTCCCTCTGTTCAAGTCAGCCACTGAGAATACTGTCTTATATCTCCTTTTAGGTATTGCGTAAATGCATTAGACCGCCCCTCTAAAGAGGAACTGGTAAGAACTTGGTTAACACTTCTACATGTGTAAATCTTATTTAAAGCTGTTTTCCAGATTTTGAATACCGTTTTATTTCTTCTTTTTTCCCCTTCCCTCACATTAATTTTAAATCATAGTATTGCCTGAAGCTTCCCATAGTACTCACTAATGACTGCACTGGCCTTCAACTTTTCCTTGATATTGAAGGGAGCAAATTGTGAGTTTCTATTTCTAATGACTCTACAATGAGACAGTAGCTATCACCTGATGGACCGATTTGCAACTTCAAGGACTACATTCACTGTACCATTAACCATTCCACAAGTTGCTCAGAATTACTGAGGCAAAATATGTGTTCCACTCGATCTAATAATACAAAACAAAAAAAGAAAAAAAGAAAAAAGGAAAAAAGAAAAAAAAAGAAAAAAAAAGTCCACCGAGTTAGTTCCTAAAGAATGCATGAAACTAAGCTTAGACATCATCTAGAAACAGTGGAGTAATATGGCAAAATTTTTCCAGCCTTTTTCCAAATCCTCTTTTGGAAAAATTATAGGCATCACAGCTCTCAAGTCCTGTTCTTCTGATTGTTTGGGCAACTCTACTAATGTGGTTATAATTAAACAAAATATGTAGCTTCAAAAGAAATCTGAAAAAAAATTCTACCTTTAAATCATACTTCCTTCTTCAGATAAAATTTCAGAAATATCCATAGACTAGATGAAAAAAGGATATGATTCTTCTAGATGTGTTTTATTTTCTTTCTCATTCATATATCCTAGCATTCAGTCAAATTATTTATGAGTACCTTCAAACTTTCTTTAGAATATTCTATGAAGCAACACAAGTAAAAACTTTTATAACATATAACCTATGATTTGGGGGTTAATTCTGTAGAAATTATCCTTTATAGTCATATCACTTTTAATTCAGAAGTATCCTCATGTCTTCAAACTTGATAAAAAAAGCTTAATCAAGAAAAGCAATCCAGGAGGGTAGGCAAGCCAGAAGCATAGCAAGAAAGTGTCCCGGTGTTTAAACAGCGATGGGAGAGGTAAACAAATTAGGTTTTAAGCATTTTTCCAATATAAAATTGGTATAAATTGACTAAACTTCCTTATAATATATAGAATATAAATTATAAAACAGTTCAGTCTTAAGGCATGCACTTAGCAAGTTACCACATAGCTCTAATGTTACAAACATGCTTTTCACAAGGTTGAAACACATGATCAAGTTAGACCCATTCCTGAACTGTAGAAAAATTATTGCAATCTCTCTGCCCCCTCTTAACTATGGGTGTAGTGCTAACAAAAATAAACTGCTATTTGGACAGTTTCTTTGGATAAATATTCCAAACACAAGCAACTTTACCATCATTGCTTACCCATACACTTGAAAGAACATTGTACACTTGCTATGGAAAACAAGGCTCATTCAAATCATAAAACTAACTTATAATTTTCAAATAAGATATAGAATATAAAACAATTTCAGCTAACTAGCAACAGCATAAAGTCAACAAAATTAAAATTTTCTCACCAGAAATCCCTGCTGTTTGAAAAAGCAGAAAATGTTCTCAGGAAAACACAAAAAGAAAACTTCCTGTAACTCTGTCCTACTGATTAACAATACTTAGGAACGCCCAAACTTTTATATACATGTTTGTGCCATCTACTGACAGCTTGTGAAATGGCATTTGCTTTTCTCCAGATGTATTTTTCACATACAATATTACTGTAATACCCCCACTATTCTATTATTATTATTGAACTTTGTGTTTTTATTCTTTGCAATATATCAAACAGGAGAAGAAAGAATCTTTCTACCAACTTTTTACCTTCATTAAATTAACATGAGAATAAGTATTTCTTTTGAACTAGAAATTCAAACACCTTTCTATCTGAACTTAATAATGATCTAAGTCTATATGTAGTATTGCAATTTTTTGTCCATTCTGCTATACCAATTTAGTTGTCAGGCTCTTATCAAGGCTAGTTTATAAAAGTACCATTTGTCTTAGTTTAATTTCCATTTAGTGAGAATGGAATAATAATCTCTCTCCTGCACCAGCAGTATTGTGATTAGGTTAAACAGTGAACATGGAAACACTGAGTGGGGTTTGGTTTGTTTTTTTTTTAATTAAAACAGAGCAGTGACTTTGGTACAGAATGCCCAAACACAACACTATTGTCCTGGCAAAGACATAAACCAGTCTCTCTCTATTTCTGTATAATGTTGGTCAGAAATTATGTCATAGCTGAGATCTAAATACAGAACTGCCAAACTATAACCTACCTTTCTGGGTTAGGATATCATAACACATTCATGATTTAATATTTCAATGATTCAGGAAGCAGAGGAAATATTCTTAAAAACTGCTTTTTTCACTTTGAGGCTTATTCTGTAGATATTTAATTTCTCAGCCTCAAGTAAAGAGGTCATCCAAAATGAAATTGAAAGATAGGACAGGTAGTAAGCAACAGAAAATGAAAAATTCTCTGCTATAATGCTGATGAGTCTTACTGTAGTACTCTATGATTTTATTATTCATTCTCCATTTCTGTCAATTCAGACAAGACTATTCACAGCTGATTTCCAAATGACACCTTATAATGATGTTACATACAGACCTCTCCATTGCCTGCTCTTAGCTGGAAGGACTTTGCTATCTGTCCTTAGGACGAGATAAAATCCTGAGGTCATCCTAATGCCTTGCGTCTGCCAAGTATTCATTCCTGTTTTGTAATGTAACAGCTGAACTGCTTGAACATGGCCTACATATTACTCTGCTGAATACAGAACCAGCTGTACAACTGGTACTCTGCATTAACTGCTGTAAGCTAGACACTCTTATTCCAGAGGATCTCTTCAATTCAGTGACAGTATGAGCGGTCACTGGCATTGTTTGTATGCCTAGGTACTATAAAGACAGATGAACAATATATTAAACAGAAAAATAATCGTATTACCATTAATCGCATGCCATTAACCCTTCACATTTACCACTCAGATTTACCAGTGCAGTCACTGGAAGAAGATTAATACAGTCCATGAATGCCACGCATACTACCATGTTCTATTGAAAGTAGCCAAATGTCTTTTAATCTTTATTTATATTTACCTGTTTACTAAAAGGCAGGTATCTTTTTTGAAACCCATTAAAAAGATGATGACAGAATAATAACAAACATCAGTGAAATCTGAGATGAGTGGAAGTGTTCAATCTCTAATGTTTACTTATTCCAAAAACATTTGCAATATTACCATAGTGAAACAATACAAGTGAAGTAAGTTTCTGAAAATTGAGAGAGAAAAAAATTAGAAAATGCTAAGTGTAAAAGTCTTAGATTCAGAAAAGTAGTTTAGGAACTTACAAAATGTATGCATCCTTATATCCAAACAGACAGACGTCCACATTCATGTACATACAATGTTAATTTCACCCTTAAGTGATAACTTTGTGTTACAACAGTGATTAACAATGTCTTGCATTAATAATATCCTGCAGTTGTATAACATGCATGATTATGCAAAGAATCTGCAAAACTGACGGTGTAAGATCCACATTACCGTCTAAATTATTATCTGTCAGGGGCTAAACAATCTCCAGCTACTGCCACTCCTAAGATACTGCTTTTACTCTTTCACAAGCTCCACTGAAAAGCGGAGGGAAATCCCTATAGCCACTCTAAGTTTCATTTTCAATAAGTATATCTAACATTAATAAATTACCCATCATTCCCTGACATTTAAATTCTCACTGAAAGACCTTTTTTGCAGCAGGGCTACAAACATTTGGTCTGCTACCAACTACCTTAGTGAGAAACTTCAGAGACTTATTGCCTGGTAAACGTCACATAGCACGATCGGTATTTGTGAAACACACTTCTGAGAACTGGGGCTTTGTTTTGTGACCTCTTGGAGTAGCTCTCCTCAGTGGCTCACGACGTGCTGGTTTGCCTCTTGTGTCAAAAGTAACTTCTCTCGTTGGCAGATAGACATGATGCTATGATGAGCCGTGGAATTGCCTTTCCTCACTGTAAAGGGTATGCTTCGCTTTAAAATGAGGTGGCAAAAAGAGGAATGGGTATGAGGAATCACACAGAAACAAGAACCACAGGCTGCTGGGAAGAGCCTGAAACCCCTTTGCTCAATCAAGCGTTTCACCCACTGACTGGAAATGTGTACACGCACCCCCGGCTTCCCTCGGGGGCACTTCCTGTAAGGACAGCGATGCCAAGCGGTATCTGAAAAGCTCCACCGCGGTTTTATTAAGCAACCCTACGGGTCAGTAAGTGCTCACTTTGAGGAAGGATTAGACTTTCTGAAAAGAAAAGAATAAAGTTTTATGCCATCTCAGCAACTAGATTAATTTGTACTTTTTCTCTCAAGAGGATGGCTGAGCACTGAACCGGCTTTTCAGCAAAGCAGCCACAGCACCAAGCCCGTCCGAGTCCAAGAAGCGTTTGGAGACAACGCTCTCAGGCATGTGGTTGGGGTGTCCTGCACAGGGCCAGGAGCTGGACTCGGTAGATCCTGATAAGTCCCTTCCAACTCAGTGTACTCTATGATTCTATGAAATTCACCCCTTTTCCGCCTCAACGCGGACGCGGAGATGCCGCCGGCCCTGAGGGAAGCGCTGCTGCTGCCGCACTCGACGCTCCGGGCCGGCGCTTCCAGCGG
The DNA here is from genome assembly GCA_013399455.1 of Anthoscopus minutus. NCBI lineage: Eukaryota > Metazoa > Chordata > Aves > Passeriformes > Paridae > Anthoscopus > Anthoscopus minutus. Next base: position 77,073 of record VWYI01046416.1, on the reverse strand, counting down.
GGTCCCGCCGGGCCCCGCCGCGCCCCCTCGCCCCGGGCCGTGAGGGGCGGGCATGGCGGCCGGGACGGCTCCCCGCGCTGGGCCAGACAAGCCTGGAGCCCGAGGCGCCTCTGCAGCGGCACGCCGCTATCCATTTACAACAGACGGCCGCCTCACACGGCCGGAAGGAGAGCTAGGGGCAAAAGCCAGCCCTCCCTCCTCCCTGGGGCCGGCCCGGGCTGCCTGGCCCGCTCTGCCTCCTCCCCTTGCTGCTGCTGCCGACGTGGCGGGGCGGGGAAGGGAAGGAGCCGGGGGCGCGCCGGTCTGGGCTCTGCTGAGCGGTAAGAAGCACGGCGATTTCTGTATTTTCTGCCGCTTTTGACACTGGCTGCGCCACACAGCTCTGTCCCAAAGGGGAATTTCGAAAAGGGAAAAAAAAGAAAAGGAGAAGCGGGAAGTAGTGGGCGCTGCGGGCTTGCGGGAGAGGCGGCCCGGCTGCTCCTGCCGCGCCTGGGGCAGGGGGCAGAGGGCAGCGGGGCAGCGAGAGCTGCCGGTGGCGGGCGCCGGGGCGGGTTCGCCTGCGCTCGCCGTACCCGCAGCGTCCCGCGGAGGAGGAGCGACAGCGGGCGTCGAGCGAGAGGGGAGCGATGTGCCGTCGCTAAAAAATAGATTGCCCCGCTCGGGGACGGTGATTTGTGCCCTAAGGCGCCCGGCGGCGGCTGGGCTTTGGTTTCTAGGAGAGATGAAACTCAGACGGACGCTCGGCAGGTGCCGCCACCGCCGGCCCCTCAGCGCGGCTGGGGATGCGGGCCGAGCACCCCCCCTCCACCAGTCCGGACTGGCCTTTGCATCTCCCTCACGAACTCCCCGTAGAGTAATTCCCTTTGGGCGGAAATGTCCGAGTTGATTTGGATGAAGTCTCACAGATGAGAGTTGAATGATGCTGACCCCGGGTGCAGCGTGTGTTCTGACAGAGGCGGTAATCTGCTGTGTGCCGTGCTCTCGGAAGGAAGGTTCAGCAGGCAACTCCAGGGACCGTGGCCCAAGTGGTACCCAGAGATGACCCAGTACTACAAAAATCCATGTGCACGTCTGTGTGATCCTTTAAAAAGTGCTGGGATTACTCAGAGCCCATTCAGAATTATGTGTGTAAAGGTTTTACAGGTTTTAACAGAGGATCCTTATATCTCGTGATGGAATTTAGTTTACAAATACAAAAGTTTTCCGTAGGTGATGCTCCCCATCACGCAGTGAGTGATGTTAAAAGAATGGCAATACTTCACTAAAGCATTTTATAATATTTGCTGTATTTTTAATAGAAAGCTGTGAAATGCAAAGACTCTGACTTGAGAATTCATGTTTTCTGAAAATAATTATGGTACAGTGTAAACCAAAGTGATACAAGTGGTAGTAAATGCTTACTTTTTTACTTATGTTTCTTGTTCACTGATCCAAAGTGCTAGTCTTCGAAGCACTAAACAAGTGGTATATTTTCACATCAGGCTGCTAAAGCTATAGATGTGTACAGTTCGACTTTAATAAAATATACTCATTTAAATACATGCTTCTCTGGCAAATTTCTCCTAAACCCCAGTTATATTTTGCTTTTTGCCTTTTTCCCCCCCTATTCTTCAGTCTCTCATAGAACATTCATTCTTCTTGACAGATGCAAACCTTTGAGCCATATTTAATTAATATGAGTCAATGAAAAGGCAGCATCTACAGAGAAGGCTGTACAGGTCTTTTTATGTACAAGTCTTTGTTGCAACTCAACATTTTGCAAGCTCTCTGTCAAGGATTGTCGTCTGAATGCCAAGTGTACTGTTGTTACCAACAAGTAAGTGTTAGTAATCACAGACCAGCAGTCCTTTTGGACTCTGGCAATGCCACTCCTTTATCAGCTGCAGAGCTTAGTCTATGGCTTTATCTTTGCCCATCAGGATCCTGATGACTGCACAATGGTGGAAAATATCTCCAAAATTACACTGGAAGATAAGGAATAAATAAGAGAAAACTAGTTTGTAACTTACCAAAAAAATGAAAAAAAAAATCAGTAACTATCTCATACAAGCTTCCTTTGGCTTCAAAATTGAAGTTTAATCACTCATCTGGAACTTTAGGAGATGGTGAGAAGTGTTGCACTCCCCAAAAGAGCAAGACTTTGGAACAAGTGATACAGAAACAGTGTGAGCAATGACTCTATGCTATGGCTGTGTCTATGAAATGACTCTAAGACCCATGGCCTGTCATGTTCACAGGTGATGCCCCTTCTCAAACACATGAATATCACCACAGTTTTAGCTGCAGAGAGTTATCCTCCCCTCTATCAGTCAGCAGGCTGTAGGAACCTGTGTATGTCGCAGTGATGAAAGGCGGAGCAAGATCTGCTTGCCTATTGCAGCTCGGATTCTTTTGTTCTGCAATGGTCTTTCATACATACCTGATAGTGAATATAGAAATTAACCATGTGGAAACTGTTACATTTGACTTCTCCAGACAAATTAATATCCTTTCACCCTCACTAAACCATATTTTGGAAAACTAATGCTGCTCTTCGTGTTTGAGTGGGATCCTGCAGAGTGAGTGGAGTATTTACAGTATTATCCTGATACCAGTGCCAGCGTGATGCATGTGCCACAGAGCTCCATGCTTTAGGAGGTCTTACATCAAGCCTGTATTGTTTTTTAGCAGTAGCATATGATAAACACTGTATATTTTATAATAAACCCTCAAATGTTTATGATAGCTAAAAGACTTTATTTTCTATATTCAGAACTGAAAATGTCTGAAGACATATCTGATGGCACCCCATCTGAAGAAAAACCTGAAGTAATGGAAATGCCCAGCAATGAAGTATTGCCTCACAAATCAGTACCACACATCGTAGAAGCTGAGATCTTGCACGAGTCTTCACAAGATCAGCATGGACAGGTCACTCAGAATGTCAGTAATAGAGAGGAAGGAGACATGTTGATTAATGAAAACCCTTTGACTGAAAAACTCGAAAATCTGCCTTCCAGCCTGCCTTCCATTGAAGAGACAACTGAGGACATACCCACTGAATGCATTGAAACTGTAAGCCTTGATGCAGAACCTGAATTGGAAGAAACACTGCATGAGCAAAGCAATCCAGTAAGCAATACTTTCTTTTCTGTAAAAGCCCTCCTCTCCCTGCGTTGTAAGTACAGAATTTTGTACAGTGTACATACTGTTTTTCACCAAAACCTAGGGAGTTTCGCAGAAAACCTACACAGGAATAAATGAAATTGCAACACCAAGCTTTTGAAAACTAAGAGTAGTTTAATTTCACTTTGCCAGTATGGTATTAATTTGGTCTTTCAAGTTTGATTGCAATAAAACTTGCATTATGTAGTGTTGATATGTTTCTTGAGATAGCAGTGTCTTAGCATGTCTGAAATACAGAATACTGATAATTGCTTAACACTACCCATTACTGTAAAAGGTGTGCAGCACCTCCTCTGGCCGTGTTTTTATTGAACTCAGTTGTGAGGAGTTCCCTGTGCACATCTACTGTATTACACATGTGAGGAGACTTTGGAAGAGAAGCTTCCAACTCTGGCTCCTGCCTCCAACCCAGATAGGAGACCCAGGTTCCCTTCTCTCCCTAGTATTTGCCCTAATGAACTTGTATGGCATTCTAGGATTGGGCTCCTGAAGAAATATTACAACATCTGTAAAGACATCTCTGGAGTTTAAGGCTCTTCCAGGAACAGATTATGTGAACTATGCTGCTGCTCTTTTGTGCACACTTTGAACTCCACATAATACCCAATCTATCATCATGTATTAAATGCCAGACTTTGTTGCCTGTTAGGTTCTTTGTGTTTCCTCCTGCCTTTTGAGAACAAGATTTTACACAATGGAGTAACATTTTTGTTCTAATAGGCTGCAGACTCCTCATCTAAAGCAAGTAGATGGGGAGCTTGGGGTACCTGGGGAAAGTCTCTCCTGTCATCAGCTTCTGCCACAGTGGGTAAGTGTTTAGCTGGTAAAGTGTGTGGAAATAATTAATAATTTTCATGTGTCATTAAACAGATTAGTGTTGCATCTTAAGGATTCATTGACAATTCTACCTTGATAAGCTTGGGAAGCATGATTTTTTTTAAAGAGGAAGATGGACCTTTCTAATTATTAAAATTGTGGACAGGGTGCTATGCTTGTTTGTAAAGTTAATGAATTACTTGATTGTGACTTCTTCAGAGAAAGGATCCATACTCCAGTACAATTTCTATCAGCCAAAGGCTTATGGTTTCTCAAGTCAAGGTAACCCAGATTCATTCTCATGCATGTTAATGGTTTGTATGCCAGGTTTCACTCCTGCCTACACAAGATTAATTCACTTCTAGTAAATCATTCCAGCTTTCATTGCCACCCAGTGAAACTGTCACACTGTCACACTAGATTTCAGACAGTAGAACAACATACTGAAACATGGACCCTATACTCCCTGTCCCTATACTCTCATTTCCCATAGCAGGTCAGTACAAAATGTCCTCGTGAAGACTTTAGGTAAAACTTAATTATTGTACTTTTTGTTTGAAAAACTTATTGTTTTTCTTGCATCTCTACCTATTTAAGACTGAATTAAAATGTTGTTCCAGTGATCTCGTTTTCATTATCCTTCAAACACTGATAAAGAATTCACAAACACATGAACATTTTTAATGCATGGCTATAATTTGTTTAGCACAGCTGGTTTTAGTTCCTGATAATAACACAGTTTCCATGTAATTTGTCTCTCATCCTCTAAGTAACTCTGCACATACAGCCAGGGGTTGTTTTGGTGGTAGCTTTTTATTCCAAAGAAAATAGCAGTTGTCTTTGAACTGATTTTGACATTATTTGGGTTGAGGTCTCCATGACAAGAAAGATGTGATACTCCTCTACATAACAGAATTTGTAATACCTTTGGATTAGTTTTAGTCACTGCCTGAACCATGTTTGGGGTCTTAACACTAGATGTCACACTAAGCAAACTATTGAAGGTGCTTCATCAATGAGGTAAAGAGATTTCTTTTGTTTTTAAAAGGTGCAAGAAAGTTGGTTCCTCCTTGTGGAATCACAGTGGAATGGAACCACTGAAATAGTTGCTGGAGTGATGAGATGTGAGAATGTTCACTGTGATACAGAGGAACAATTTGTACTAATTATTACCATTTTAATCTCTTCCTTTTAACTTTTGTTTTTTGGTAAATCAGCCGTTATAGCATCCAGTCTTAACAGTGTTGATAAAGCTATCCTGCTCAAGAGGGCAACTATTGCAGCTAAATCAATTAATGGATAGTAGCCACTGAAATGTGTAGTCCCTCACCTGTCTTGTCCTTGCATGTTTCTTCCTTCTCCCTGTACCAGCACTCATGTTCCTTTGAGATCCCTCTAATCCAGTTCAGGAAGCTAAACTGGCATAAGAATAACTTTAGAGGAAAGAAAAATCCATTTTCTGTCTCTTCAGTTCCTTGAACCAGCTCTTTGAGACGAATTTCAGAGCAAACATGGAATATGGGGAGGAGTAGAACCTCCCATAACTGCACCAAGAAGCCATTAGGTTAGTTTAATTGTAACAGTCAGCTGTATCCCTAGAGGATAGAGCTTATGTGAGGCAATATATATTTTCAGTTTGTACTGGCAGCTTGTGACTTGCATTTTTAAAACAGCTTCTGTGCTTTAAACCTTGGCTTTTTGGTTTTTCCTCCAACTAATCTATCTGCTAGCTTAATGGAAGTTACTACCTTCTGCAAGCCTTGCATTTCATTTTCTGTGGTGTTTTGAATGAGGTATGGCATTCATAAGGTGCTGAAGTTATGGTGCTCAATGAGCTGCATTTCCAAGGAAAGTCTGTTCTATATCATGCTGTATACAAATGCTTCACTCTGTGTAAGTTTAAGGTGTTTCACCTTTAGGGCTGTGGCTAAGACTAGCACCCGTCAATGCATTCAGACAGTAAGAGTAATAAAAAAAAATAACCCAGCTGTTTGATTCACATGAAATTTATACTATAAGGCTGTGTGATGCATCTTTTTAATGTATTGTTTGTAATTAATGTTCTGCTATCTTGATTATTGTGTTCTTGTGTATATTGTCATCTAGTTCCTCAACTATGAGAATGGCACATGAAAATATCAGACACCCATAGCTCTCCCTGGTATGCTGAAAAGCACTTTTTGTCACTCAGTATGACAGAATGAAATGTCAATTGAGACATCACTGTGTTCATGAGCTTGGATATTATTATGCATGGGTATGTGTAATAATTTGCATTGCATAGCTTAAGTTGACTTCTCTGTGGAACAGAAATGCCAGTGCTGCAGATAATGTGAAACTAAAGTATTCAAACATTGCAAATGTCTTTTCTATTCTCTACAGATACTATTCCCCTGTTGCGAAGTAAAGTAGAATATTAGAAAAAGAAGGCTGGATGTTATGCTTGTACTTCAGTTATGCTTGTTCTTTGTGTGATCATAAAAAGGATAGTTAATATCTTCAGACTTTTTTTATTTCATAAATTCAGCTGATTAAGGGCAAACTGTATAGAAATCACATGGTGGTCACAACTGTTTTGTAAATAACAATTTTCAGCTGTAGCAGCAAAACTATTTTTTCAGTTACTCCTTTTTAAGAATGCTGAATATAAGTAATGGAAGGAAATGTGGATGCTGTTTGGGTTGGCAGTCCCTTTTGCTTTCTTTATGTCTTTTAAGACGAGTTCATCTCTAGAAGAGACTGAGAATCAATAAAATGCTGTAACAGCCTTTATGCTTATTGCTATTATTGAAACCTTTTATGCTTGCAATGAGGAGATCTAGTCTCATTTACCAGATTAATTGGAATGATTCCTCATTTATAGACTAGGTAGCATAGGTATTATAAGAATCTAGCCTGGTTTTTCAGTTTTAACTGCAAGGAAGAGAAATTTTATGAAGGCTTGAAGTGAATGGAGTGCCAATAGGATAGCCTAAAAGGGAGCACAGTGGAGTCCCACTTTTTAGTGTACAAAGCCAGAGCACAGCTGGATTTTCCACATCTCAATACTTCATGTATTGGAGTGATTCTCTTCCAGCCAGTTTCAGGTTTCTCAGCTTGTCATCTGGTGAAAGATGCTCATTTAAGGCCTTGGTCTTTGTCTTTAGCTTGAGCCAGATGAGGCTTCACTCATGTTACTAGACTAAATTTTTATCAGTTCTTCATTAGATGTGCTCCCATGGTAGGACACAGGTTACAGAGGTGGTCTGGTAGCCAGAGACAAGAACTCAAACTCCTCCCAATCTGTACCACTGAACCAGAGAGTCCAATTGCCTGTGAGTACTAGATGGATGAGGGATCAGTGATTCCTGTACAGAGTGGTTTAGGTTTTAGGCATAGTGAACTGCCCTCCAGAGGTGTCTGCTTGCCTCTCTCAGCTCTGCTGGGAATCTAGAGGTACTAAGCTGGGAGGTGGAAGATAAGACAGCTTGCAGCAAAGTGGGATATATCTGACCACAGTATTTGGGAGTGCTGTATCTGGCCTTGAGCAGATCAGGCAAACCAAAAGGCAGGACATGGTGTTAGGCAGTGTTAGCAAAACCTCCCTTTTCAAATGAAAGATCCCAGCTAGGAACATGAACAATAATATTCTGTGGAAAATGCCAGCCAATAGAAAGGCAAGGAGTCCTGGAGGCAAGAGAAACAAAAGAAACAGTGCAGGGAAAAAAGCATGCTTTCTTCCAAAAGCTCACAGATAACAATGCCTATTGCATAGCTCTTCTGCTGCAACAGAAGACTAAATGGAGATGTCAGAGGCCTCAGCTCAGTCGTATTAGCACACCCAGTGTAACAATATGAGTGCATCTTTAAATTGTGGGCTTCTCTCCCATGACCTATTTTATTTCTGTGCCATTTGAAATTACAAATAATCATTTTCATTTCCAGGGCAATACACGTTTCTTCTGTGTTTGTGCTTGTATGTGTGTCTAATGGTTGCTTCGGTTGTGGTCTTTTGATCTCACCTGGTTTTGCTGCTGCAGTCAAACATACATGCCATATAGCTTAGTTCAGCAAAGCCACCCTTAGCTGACCTAGAGTATTTTTTTATTATTCTACTGCATGTAACCACAGCCCCAAAAATGCTGCCTTTTGTAGGTCAGTAAATATCAGTGTGTTAGCTTGTCTGCAAAACTACAGTAACCAATTCAAGGCTGTAAAAAAATCACAGGAAAAAAGTGAGAAATTGATCTGAAAACTTTTGCAGACAATGCAAATTTTTGCTCAAAATTTATAGGACTTTTTATATGACTGCAGAACCATAGTATTTTGTTACCAAGTCAAGTTGATTAAGTCAATGAAAAGAATAAAACTCTTGCTCATTTAAAAAGTTGTGAGCAGAAGCAATGGAAAAGACTGTGACAGGCACTATCTATTATATTAGTGTTAAAGCACAAGTAATAATTATTTGATTCCTGGGAATATGGGGATTAAATAAATGACTCCAGAATCTATCCATGCTAATATTTTCATTGAGCTGATTAAAATATGTAAAAGATCGGGATTAGACCATGCAGTACACTGCTCTCCAGTATCTGCATTGGAACAGACTTTGCAAAAGTCTAGGAATTATCCAACAATGACGTAAACATTGTGGTGCATAACCTGGTATGAACCACACAGTTGAATGCACTACTGTTTTTGGTAAGACATGGGATAAAACAGATGAAGATCATATTTTCTTTAGACAGATAAAAACATTTGTATGCCTGGGATGTTACAGTGTAAAAGATTAGGACCTTGTGCAGCCTATGAAATTCCTTGTCTCTGCAGGTCTCTTCCTTAAGGGATATCTGTTCTTTGTGTTTACCTCCAGATACTTCCATTTTCTTGTATGCAGTCTTCCAGAGGTGCTGCTTTATATATGTTTTCTAGAGTATATTTATTCACAGAGCACCTGATGTGTACTTATCTGGAAATCACAGAATAATAATCTAAGCTTTCTTTTTTTCTACTCTATTTCAAATAGATTTGCTGCATCTTTCTTGAATCAAATGTTCAAAAGCATATTTGTATGACTACACAGACACACACATAGATGTACATGTTTATTCAGAATGCTGCAGAGCACTGGCAAGTGATAGGCTATTTTGCTGTAGTTAATGTAACTCAGAAAAGATGCTTTGAACTTCTCTTACAGAGTGCACACAGTTGTGGGAAAATGTGGACACCACATAATGAACCATTATGCATAACTTTCTGCCTTAGACATCTAGATATCTGCCTCACCATCTGAATTAATAGCTTTTCTGAAATAATTCATCTATTTACAGTTCAGTTTAACCAAAGAAGTATGAAATTGTCATTTACATTTCTTTTAAGTTGTTAGGCAGATAGTTGAAGCATTCTGGATTTGCCTGCTGCAAGAAGTGATCAGTTTCATGCAAGATGCACTAACAGTATACTGTACAAGATAAAAATAAAATCTTGTCACTGAAGCTATTTCATTTTGTGTTGGAAAGAAATATTGCTCACCTGGTTTGTTGTTCACCTGTTGCATCTCAGCTGATACACAAAAACTTCCAGCTAAGGAAGATTAACAGCTGGATTGCTTGTAATGAGAGAAGTATATCATGGACATACTTGTGCACATATCCAGAAGCAAAATGGGCACTTTTAGAGTAGTCTTTTTAAAGGTAAGCGCTTTTCACCTACAGTTGATGCAGATTAGAAAGATATTGCCTCCCTTGACTGACTGCTAGTTAGTCTCCCCTGTCCTATAGTGGGATATTACCAGTCTCTGTGATCTGCTGGTGTAAATAAACGCTGTGTAGAAAAACAACAAGGCAATCCTGTTCTGTCAAAAATATTCAGAGAAAAAAAGGTAGCAACATTTATACTTCATTTTAAAGTAGACCATTTTAATAGAGAGCTGGGTTGTCACTGCATATGAATCATGTAAAAGTGGTAAAATCTCTGTAGGACACCTGCTGCTGGAGCAATAGTTCTGCCTGTGGCAAGTGACATCAGCAGACGTTACAAAGAGCATTTGAAGAGTAGCTTTGGGGATTGAAACTTCAGAATTTTCCTTCCAATGAGAAACTAAGGAGCTTAAATTCTGAAATAACTTTGAGGATTGGAGTCAGTATTCCTGAAAACATAGCACCTATGCAGAGGACTGAAGGACAAATTCCTTGCCTCAGTCCTGCAGTCATACACAATACATTAACTTTGGGTTAATTGTTCTAGAATTCTGAAAACTACGTGAGGTCCTACCCTATGGCCTTAGGAGGACTGTCAGTTTCCATTTAAACTGATTGCAATAGAATATTTAACATTTTGAAAAGTAGGGAACTAAACTTATGTGTACCACTGAAACAACTTTTACTTTTCAGATCCAGCATAATTTGTGTTATATTTCAGCTTTATAATTTATATTCATTTTATATAAATGTAGTAGAAGAAATGAATTATTAACCTAGAGAAAATTAAGCAACTGAGGTTAGTTTAATAGATATTTTTTCATAATTCATGAAGTATAAGAACACTATACACTGTTAGTGATGAGTTTTCAAATCATACCATCTAAAATATGCTTCTGCTACAGGTCATGGGATTACGGCAGTAAAGGAAAAAGCAGGAACTACCTTAAGAATTCATAGTGGAAGTTCAGCATCTCTGGAAACAGCAGAGCCTCCTGCAGCTGAAACACCAGTTACTCGTAAGTTCAAGTCCACTGAAATTGGACAAAACTCTTTGACTCTTGCCAAATTAGTTCCATTTTTAAAATTTCAAGATTTTGGTCACAGAAACCAGTTTACTTTGATTTGTGTCTTGCAGGGTTGAAATTGTGTTTTAACCGGCTTTTTTTTCTTTTGTTAGAAGCAGAAGAGTCTCTGGACCAAACCTCTTCTGAGAATATTCCTTCTTCTTCATCTGGCTCTCGTGGCATGCTGTCAGCTATCACTAGTGCTGTACAAAATACAGTGAGTTGTTTTGACTAGTCTCTCTGCTCTAGTTATTTTTCATTATTTTTCGGTTCAACTTAACTGTAGGTCATGTTTTTTAAATTATAGTTCTTTGTAAAAAGAGTTCTTTTGTAAGTCTGTTTGTAGTCTTTTCCACGATAAAATAACTTCTAAATTAAACTGCCAAATTAAAAAATAAAAGGTCAAACAGAACTAACCCAGTTACTATGTTGTCACTAGTTTCAGTGAAAAAAATACTCTACTAAACTATGTATAATTCTACAAATTTTTGGAAAGCCTTCTAATAATTGTACCATTGTCTAATTTTTTATTTTTACTGTAAAGTCCTTCCAGAGAAAGTGTGATAGGACTTGTTACCATTTTTGAAGGCAGATAAAATAAGAAATACTCCATTTGCTTATTTTAAGGTTTTTACTAAGCTTTCTATTTTTAGTTCCTGGCCTTTGCCTTCAACTCTTTATCTTGTCTCTCATTTCATATTAGCCTTCCCAGAAGAGGGTCTGATTGCAAGCTCAGTGAGGCAAAATCTTTTTTTCACTATTCTTTCTTATGACACTGTCCTTATATTTTGTGTGTTGAACTTCATCCTTTTCTCTTTTTTTGGATTTCAGACTTTGCAAAATCCTGTACCATACCATTTCCAAATCAATTTTTGTGTCATCTTCTTCCCTAACTATTTTTACACATTGAAGTATGGTGTTTCATTGAAATTAGAAGAGACTTTAAACATTGGCTTCAAAAGCATAGAAGATTAATTCCCCACTGAGTAAGTTTTATGAAATGGCAGTTCTTTTTTATTGTATATCCAGTTCACTCTGACTGCCTCATCACTGTAATATCAAAGATTTTGGGAATAGAAGGAGATTCCTATAGATTATTTCTAAGACTGTTTCTACAGAACCTGGAGCATGATATGGCTTGTAAGAGCTGGCCACCAGTAAGATTACTTGAGCATTATACAAGATTTGCAAATAAGAGAAATGTGCTTGTATGCAACTTGGAGAGGCTTCTATACCACAATGATCAATGTGGTACAAAAAGAATCACTTAAGGTCTCAGTAAGTCACCTCTAATGACTTGGTAGGGTTTTCCATTATATATCGGGTTACATCTGCATTTGAGTATTTGACACACACACAATCCAGATTGAAATGTAAATCTTTAGCCAGTCAAACTTCTTCAGTGCACATAAAAATACGAAGACACAGAAAAGCATATGTATTTAAACAGCTCCAGAGTCATCACAAGTGTTAAAATTATAAAAATCAAGTAAGGCAGAGTCTTCTGTTCATGACAGATTTGGCTCCGTATTATTCATGTCTAAAACAAGTTCCTATAAACCAGATGTCATTGGATGAAATTAAAGTGGTATTCATAGAATGATAGAGCCACTGCATAGTTAGGATTGGAAGGGAACTTAAAGGTCATCTAGTTCCTATGCCCTGCCTAGAGCATGGACGCTTTCAACTAAACCAGGCAGCTCAAAGCCTGATCCAGCCTGGTCTTGAATACTTCAGGGGTGGGGCATCTACCACCTCTCTGGGCAACCTCTTCCAGTGCTTCACCATCCTCATAGTGAAGAATTTTTTCCTGATATCCAATCTAAATCTACCCTCTTTCAAAGTAAAGCCATTCTCTTTTGTTCAAACACTGCTCGCCCTCTCAAGCCTTCCTATGGGCCCTCTTTAGGTACTGGAAGGCTGCTAGAAGGTCTCCTCAGAGCATTCTCTTCTCCAGGCTGAACAGCCTCGATCTTCTCAGACTGTCTTCACAAGAAATGTGCTCCAGCCCTTTTACAAGATATTCCTTTTTTTTTTTTTTTTTTTTGTTTAACAACAATTGTTACATTTCCTCTGGTGTAAGTAACTGGAAATATTAGTATAGTTCTTTTTTTTTTCTTTTGAAAAATGTATTCAGAACAAAGTAAATGCATTGATCCTCTTGCTAGTTAAAGTATAGGAAATTTAGGGAGCTCAATGTTCAAAGATGATGTCTACAAAAGCACTCCTCTTTACAGTTCATATTAGCCTAAACTGGGAAGAAAATAAGCACATTGCATTATTTTACACAGGGGAAAAGTGTATTATCTGGAGGCTTAGATGCTTTGGAATTTATTGGGAAGACAACCATGAATGTCCTTGCAGAAAGCGATCCTGGATTTAAGAGAACCAAAACACTGATGGCAAGAACAGTCTCATTATCTCAGGTTGGATATGTTTAAATACTGCTCTGTCAATAGAATTTCACATTCTTTTTCCAGAATTTCTCATGCCTCAGGAAGAGGCTTTATTTATTGCAATAGATGCTGGCTGGGCTTATGGAAATAAATATTATGCTTTATAGTTGCTCTACTTTATTTTTCTTCACAGAATGACAAAAGATAATGTAAAATCATCTTTTCTGTATAATCAATATGCAATTGCTGATTCAAATAAGGTAATATATGTGATGCCAAATCATTACATTCTAGAGGCCCAATCAAATTGTTAGTATTTTGGTAACAGCTGTAGATAGATATCTTCCTATGTTTCATTAGGAATTAAACTTGTAAAAAGTTGTATCTCAGTGTCCATCTAACTTAAGGGTGCCACCCTTACACAGTTGTGACCTTATGGTTTAAAGCTCAGAGATGCAATAAAAACAGAAGTATAAATGCTGTCAGTGCAAAATTATTTTAGTTCTCCAGGCACTGAAAGGAGGGAAAACAATAGATATTGAAAAGAAACTATGTTTACTGCGTGTTTACATCCTTCTAGAGAAGGGTATGGTATTTTTCTTTTATTGAGATGTTTCATCTGTAGTATTCATCATCGGAAAAGTTAACAGACTTATACTGTTTACTAACAGTAGATCAAAAGCAATTAGCCCTTGTTAAGGGCTTTTAACCCCTCAGGGTTAAAATGAGCTTTTGAGAATGTCTCCTATAACAACATGCGTAGATTTGCACATATAGTCTGAAGCAGAATACAACATAAATCAGTTCTCATGAGTGGCACTTGTTTTTCAGTGATTTGTTCATAAAACTTTGTGAGTTAACTTCTGAAGATGGAGGCTTCAGAGGAAAAATGTACCATTTTAAGTCTTTTGTACTAAATGAATCACTGAAGACAATATTGTAGGAATTTTGAACAATGGAATAACATAAGTGGCAGGAGTTCGCCTGTGTTCAGAGACTTGTATATGACCTAACATGCAGTTCAAATGTATTTGCCACCTTTACTGCAGGGAATTTGTGAGAGGCCATTTCTGTCATTTCTATGAATAGAAAGAAGGAGTAGAAGATCCTGTTGGATACACTATTCTATCCATCTTATACATTGATAGAAGTGTATTAAACACACACCAAAATATACCCAAGTATATAGAGGGTAGTTTTACCTCACATTTGGTGTAAGTCATCAATCTCTTTTGTCAGTCCTGTTGTCACATAAAACTGACTTTAGTATTTGCTAAGAATATTTTATAGGAAATATTTATGTAGGTGCATTATTTATGCAAGTTGGTGGATAGGTCCTGAAAAGAATACTCTTCCCATTTTCTGGTCTGTAGAATGGATTGCATGGCTCTTTAAGGCTGCACATGAAATTGTCCTTTCTCTTTCATTATAATTAGTACTGAAATTTATTATATGGTGTCTGTTGCTGACATTGCTTTTGAAAATATAAGCAATATATTTTTTTTGTTCATTGTATCTTAAAGAGAGATGGTTAGCAATTACCATTAGGAAAACTCCACTTAGAATGCTATATAAATATTTTATCAGAGAAAATGATCAAAAAAGAAGTTAGCTATTTCATCTCTAAAATTTTAGCTCTGCAGGTGTGATATAGTCCCAAATTTTATTACTACTTCTAGACACACAAAAGGAGATAGTAATAAAATCTGTCACATTTGTAGTATTATCAATAAAACATGGAATGACGTATATTTTTACAGCTGTTGCGAGAAGCCAAAGAAAAAGAGAAACAGAGGCGGGCCCAGCAAGTTACAGTTGAAAGAACAGCACATTATGGACTACTTTTTGATGAATTCCAAGGTTTGTCTCATCTTGAAGCTCTGGAAATCCTATCAAATGAAAGTGAAGCTCAGGTAAAGTATGCAGATGGCATAAATCAATATGGTTGGTAAAAAAATTTATCTTTAAAATAATTTTATTCTGCAGATGCATGTAAAATGAACAGTAAGTTTTCCATCAAGTTCAGAGAAAGCTGAATTGATTCTGTGGGCTAGTCCTGGATTTTAGGAACTCAGTCTCAGTACACCTAAAATGTAACTACAAGATTAACTCAAAATAAACTTTGTAACTGACAGGTATTTTGCTTAGGACTGTATATAGTGTGCTGTACACAGCTTGTGACACTGTAGATGTCGTGCAAATTCCTTTCAGAATTTGCAATGAAGTTGAAATATTTTGGTTGAAATCAAGGACAGTTACTTATATTCAGGAATTCCAGACTTACTACACGTGGAGGCTGATGAATTAAAATTAGTTTTAGACTACTTACTCACTTCTTATTGTGTTAGTTTTGAAAGTTACATAGAACTACAGTGAGATACTATTACTGGAAGTATACAAACATCTCTCTGAAGATGGTAATGTTAATGAGGCCTATCTGACAAATATATATTTCAATTTCAACTCTCAATTTATTTGCTCTGCTAGTACGTCAGTAGATCTCTGACAGTGGACTAATAGAATTTTGTAGACTCCTAGCAGTGATATTTTTGTACTGAAAGTTTTCTAAATAAATTTCTTAAAAATAAGTTTTAATTTTTGTTTTTTATTGTAATTAGCATTCTTTGCCCTGTGGGGTACTTATTAATAAAATATAACCAACTTACATTTTAAAATACTTTATTTGCTCTCCCAAATAAAAGAAGCTTATATTAATAACAGCTAGATGCATACTGTCAGTGTTGTTTTTATTTTTTCTTATTATCTAGACAAAAAACTATACATTGAAACTGCACATGTAAGGTTCAAGGGTCTGCTTTTGGGAACAAAAACCAAAAATGGCCAAAACCCCCTACCCACTAAACAGGAAAGAGATAGATATGAAACAAGTTCAGGTTAATTGCATGTATCAACAATATTTTTCTTTTACTGTGAAATACCACAGGGTAAGAAAGACCCGTGCAAGCTGTTACCATGAGGTTTCTGATGGCATTTCATTTATGTCCTAGACATGTTCATAGTCCTACTCTGTCCAATAGGACGGTAACTGTGTGGGTCAACAAGTCCAATACTCAGATAAATGCTCCACTTAGCACGCACAGATGCACACAGATATATAATAATACAGAGTTCATATACTGTATACAGAAAAGTGTACTCTAATACACAGAGTACTGTAAATTTGAGACCACTTCTAACAGCCCAAAAGCCAAAGGAGGAGTGCAAAACGGTTCTGAAGACATGTATGTTTAAGCTTTTATTTTAAGTTTCCATTAAAAGAAGTTCCCAGTTAGCCCTTGAAATGGACAGTGCTATAGAAAGGGAGGGAAAAAGCCTTATGTAGTCCTTCACAACCTGACTCGAATGTCGTGGTTCTATCTTGTGTTTAACCTGAGCACAGGAGCTGGACGCAAGGACACATCAGTAAGAAAGTAACAGCTGTCTCCAGCCTTGCACTGAGGTAGTCTGTGCATCTGTCATGAAAGCTTTAAAAAAGCCCCTCAAAACAAATATAAAGGTAAAACTTTGTATCAAGGGGAGCAAGGGCATTTTTCTTGGCTTCCATAGGTGGAAGGAGCGCTCTGCTCGCCGAATTAACACAATGTAACTGTAGTACAAACTGTGATTGAAAGAATCTCTTTCCATCCCTCTTAGGTGAGCTATCCTATTAGAGATGCAAGGTCTTGCAGATAGCTGAGACATGCAAAGACCTGCCAATACCTTCTTCAGAACAAGTAGACTGTCAATAATCTTGGCTTCATTTTCAAGGCAACCTTTTCCAGCTCTTCCCATGACTGCTCAGACTAACCATTATAGCTGTAATCTTTTTGCCTGCTGTCTTCTTCCAGGCAATCCCAAAATGCCTATTAAAGTTTGCAGTTAAACCACAGATTTATAGTTCAAAACTCATGTTCTGGAGGAAGGAAGGGACCTGATGATCTGGCGAGGCTGGTATAATTTTTTATGATACTCAACAAATTCTGTTGACAAGATCTAAAAATATGTCTAAGCTGGGAAGTTAGAGATGAGATATGAACATAATGGAAGTTTCCATTTCTTGGTCTATTTTGGAATGATGCTCTAAATTAGCTTTTAGTAATACTTACGTCCTTTCTTTTACAGATTCAGTCACATTTAGCAACACTTGATGGAGAACAGTTGGAAACTGTGAAAAATGATTTAATTGCTATAAAAGAGATCTTTGTTCCAAAGGAATTAGATGATGAAGAGATGCAGGTGCAAAAAGGTAATTAGAAATACAGAGATTTAACCATATGAATAATTGCTACTTCTTTATCTAAGCAATTTAAAAAATTCCAGTCTGACCTGTAATTTCTGATATCCTAATAGCCTTCATACAGTAGTTACTAAAATTAATACTCTAAAAGTTCTGGAAGCTAATCAGTGCTTAATTTTGAATTTATATTGTAACTGAAGTGTGAGATACGAAAGACCAAACATAGATAAATACCAGATTGTTCTGCTATATCATCAGGGAAAGCAAAAAAATGGAAAATAATAATTTTTCGGATAACTGAGCTTTTCTTACAGAAATTGTATAATCTGAAAGTTTTGAAGTACTTAGAAATGCTTTTCTGTAGAGCAACTTCATCCTTACTTTGCACCCTCCCTTGCTAGATGGGGGAAAAGATCAGAGTATCATAAAGAATTTAAGGAACTCTGAATTTTTTTGAATGAAAGTGACTTTGAAACATAGCAGCAAAGTTGCTTTATAGGTATTGCTTGGTGAGATGTGGCATCTGGCGTGTGAGAAGGAAGTTAGAGCAGCATAAGTGTCTTGGTAACTGTGGTGCAGCACAGCATTGAAGAGAATGGGCTGAATTCACCAAAGTTACAATTAAATGGGTGGGTGCTTTGTTTAGGGGCAAAATAGGCTTTTTAAACAGGTCAGAAATTACAGCATTCCCCCAAACAGGTTAGAACAGAAGGATGAGAAGTCAGCTTCATGGCAGCATGTTTCCTTTCTCCAGGCTGGTGAGATCCATACCAAATCTCTTAGAGCTAACAGCAAAAATCCCCTTGAACTCTCTGAAGACTGGCTTATGCCATTGAACACCATAATTGTTGTGTTTTGGAAACAAAGAAACATGAGAGTATATTTTTTCCACATCCTCTTGGTCTTCTCAGGGGTACTTTGCTCATAAAAACTACGTTTTGCAAGATGGTGAGATATGGTTTCTTTAGCCTTCAAAAAAATTAGTAAAACTGTGTTAACATCTGCATGTTCTAACAGGAGAGTAATTTTTTCTCAAACTGCTCTTTCTGGCAGTGCCTACTCAGCTTGACTTATCTCTCTCACAGGGAGCTCATTGTGTCTCATTGAGGGGGACAGCAAGTGCTCAGCATAAAGCCCAGTATGGTAAAGTTCTTTCTCCCTCTTAGTTGCTCTTTAAACCCCATTCCTCTATGGAGTCGTGAGAAATAGAAGTCAAGAAAGTGTATTACCTGCTTAGGAGTGAGGTTCATGAGATGTCTGTTGTTTCTTAATTTCTGTGCAAAGTAGTTCCTTGCTTTGAAATCAACTCCCAGGAGAAGCTCTGTTTCTTGCACAAAGTGATGTGTTCTCTCAAGGTCAGAAGTTCTGGGTTTTTTTCAGTAAAGCACAACTGCTTATCCTGCTCCTTGAAACATTTACAGGTGTTTTGGATGGGCTGCAACCAAGGCAAGTGAGCACTTTTAAAAAAAAAAAGAGACCAAATAAAAGTGTGTTGCAGATTTGCCCCTGCAAAAGCAAACCACTCATCAGTGAAACACATTCCTTCCTCCTGTGACTGCAGAAACAACTATGACTGTTTTCTGGTACAAGTAGCAGAAAGCCACACACATGTCCTTCTCTCTAATGTTTGCTTTCACTTTTATTTTGCAACCCTTTCATGTATTTTTCAGTGCAGCTTCATTTCAGTTGTTTATTAATTAATAGGAAAAAGTGGTTTTACCTACATTTTGAAAGCCATTAACACCAAAAATTTCATTTATGAGGTTAAATAAGACAGAAACCAGAGTGAATATTCAATGAATATCCCAATTACCAACAATTTTGGTGCATACACATGCACACCCCCACATATTCCTTTCTTGTGTCACTGTCACTGTTTTTCAAGTGCTGGAATACTTGGTGAAACTATTCTACTGGATGTATTTGATCATATAAAATACTATAGTACTAACACGCTAACAAAAACTGTCTTTTCTTTCCTTGCAGCAGATATGGGAGAAGAGTTTGTCAGCATGCTCACAGAACTGCTGTTTGAATTGCATGTTGCTGCTACGCCTGACAAACTAAATAAGGTTAGCATCTGTTCGTGAGCTGCCTTCGGTTTCTTGGGCAAAGAAGTAGGGCCTTGTTCTGAAATGTGGCACAGAGCAGTACCCAGTTCACTTCAGACAGCTCAGAAGGCAAAGTACAGATGACTGAGACTAAAATGCTGAATATAGAAAAGCTTTCACAGAAAAAATGAGATGAATAAGGCAGTGCAGTTGGACAAGCCCTTTCCAGTGTTAGAAAGCTTGAACCAGGGGTGTCTCAGCAGAACATGGGCACCACAGATTCGGTCTTACATACTGGGAACAAAAGTCAGGTTTAGATATCTAGGAGCTAGTCACATAACTAGTCACATTTGTACTATCAGGTCCCTTTAAAGCTGGTTCATCTGCTGATCTTAAGCTCAGATGAATGTTTATCTCTCTAGCTATATAGACAATGTATAATGAGCTTAGGCCTAGGTCTTAAAGTGTTTTGATTTGACTTCATGTTAAAAAAGAGTCATCATAAATTTCCTACTACTAAGCGTAACAGTAGTCTGACCTTGTATAAAGCTTCAAGATTCTTCATCTTTGATGTATTTACATGTCAGGGAAAGCAGCTCAAGATACAGTGCTTTTATATTTATTTTTCCATTAAGAATTTAGTACATCTCTCTTACCTTTCCAAATTTTTTTCTTTTTTATACACACTTCTTATTTTCTTTTTTAGGAAACTGTGTATGAAAAAATTCTGTGTAACTTCATTTGAATGATACCTAATAAAACTGAAATATTAATTTTGGAATTAACACCAGCTGTATGCGTTGGTTAGAGGAATTATCCCTGGATGATCCATCTTTATGCAGTTTGAAATGTTTCTCCCTTCAGTTTCTTAAATATACGCTTAATTGAATGCCACTCAGAGGCTTGATACATTCAAATTTCTGACTATAAAATGGAAGTAATTAAAAGTATTGCTAATTGATGTTCAGGAATGTCATCTGATATTGCTCTTTTCAAACTGAACTTTGAGGTTTGGTTCTTTGGCAGGCTAGGAAAAAAGCTCATGAATGGCTGGAAGAAGCCAGTTTGTCCACCCCAGTAGACATAGAAGAGGAGCTAAAAGAAAACTCTGAAGAACCTGGTGAAGAAAAGACTAAAGAAGACAGTAAAATTGAGAGTGATAAAACAGAAGAAGACAAACGCAAAACTGTGGAGGTAAAATAACTTTTGGAGGATAAGTTTCTTTAAGTGAATGGACATACTTTGTTTGATAAGATTGTTTCTTTATATGTCATCCTTAGTTTTTAAATTCATGGAAGTAGTAAGAAATAATAATATACAACTATTCACTGTAGACTCAGTTAAAGACTAAAGCACATAAATATTCTTACAGTCATTCTGTTTCCTTAAGTAAATATCAAAGTAACAGGTTTCACATTGTTTTTATTGTTTTATATCTGTGGTTTCGTGTGTATGCATGTGCATGCTCAACATACAGTGAGCTGAGGAATTCTGAGGTATAATGTCAAACATTATGTGCACTGAAAATGGTATCTCAATGTTTCTTAGTATTTTCTCTCAGTGATAATACATGGGAGAAATGTTCAAACTATTTAAACCGTTTAAATCATAAACAGGCAAAACTGAAATATTGTTTAAGCAACTAACAACTGTTCATACTCTTTATGAAAGATAGCTCTTAATGCTAAAAGTATTCATTTAGACACTTCTGGTAAGGTTAATTGCGATTGAGTATTTTCTGTCAAGTTCATGGCAATATTAAATGTTACTCTTTGTCAAGAGCATTATTTCTAATTAGAAATTATCTGTTTCTTTACAAAAAAGTCTAAAGAAGCAGACAGACTATATACACTGTATATATTACAGATTTTTATGTGATTGCAGATTGCCAGATGGCATCAGCAAAGCTGTAACCCCACAGTGCTATGTAGAGATTTCTATCATTGTTGATAAAAGTCACTTTTTTATTGCACAATTATCTATTTCTGATCTAGAGATTCATCTAAGGAATGACTTAGTACTTTTGGCTCTATATGAAAATAATCATGATTATGACTTATTCTTGAGTTTAGGTATCTTTGTGTTTGTTAGGATGAGGTTTAAAAGTGGTATGTTAGAAAATCCAAGAGCCTGACCTAGTTCCCAGCCAAGTAAATGGTAGACTTGATCTTACTAATTTTTCACAGCAAGTAGAATGTCTGTATTTTATAGTCTGTGGATATTTAATTTTCCAATATTGTTTGTGAGGATGATATTATGGTTGATATTAATTCACCATGTATATTTTTGTATTTCCAGCTGGGGTAGGAAGTGTTCCTATGTTTGAAATTCTTTTATTTATATATATATTTATAAGTGTTGTTATTATTGATTATATTATTCTCATTTTTTAATTTAAGGAAATCTACATGCTGTCCATTGAAAGTTTGGCTGAGGTAACTGCTCGTTGTATTGAACAGCTTCATAAAGTAGCAGAATTAATTCTACATGGGCAGGAAGTAGAAAAAACAGCTCAAGATCAAGCAAAAGTACTGACAAAGTGAGTATTATGTAAATCATATACGAGCATTTGACATTTGCATAGCACTCATGAAGTTCCATTCAGCTTGAAGACACAGTAAGTTCATGGATCTACAAACAGCACTGGCTTTAGGAGTCCTAGTGCTGTATTTTCTCATGAAATCAGGTTCTATTGGTTCTATAATTCTGCTACCTGTCATTTTTTTATATGGCTGACATATGTATGTTTATGAAAACATGACCTATACACAGTCTAAAACTTGTTTCTGCTACAGCAAGCAAATGCACGTGCCAACTTGGGTTGCATTTCCTGTTCCCTCTGCAGAAGATACTGAGCCTCCATGTATGGAATTTGCTTTTAGAGTCTATTGTGGAGGCAGATAAGTTTGCCAAGCCCTGGCCCTGAAGGGATGTCCCTTGCATGGGCTGTGATAGTTTATCCCTGCCCTGCCCTGGAGAGATGCCCTTAGATGGGGCCGTCCTTGCTGTGGTGAGGGCTCCAGTGATCCCACCACGCCTTGGTGCCCCTTGTTCTTTGTAACCCATTGGTTTTGTCCCCTCGGTGCCACCTTTGCTTTCCCCCATAAAACCCCAGCTTCTGCCCATTTTAGGAGGGAGCTGCCATCCCTGGCATCCCTTCACAGAGCTGCTGGACAATAAAGCTGCCTGTGTGGAACCACCACACGACACTCCTGTCTCTGTGTCCCTGAGTGGGCCTGGGAGGACCTGGCAAGCAGAGCTGAAATCACTGAGCTGAAATCACTGAGGTGATCACTTGCAGCCCCAGGCTGCACCTTGCTGAGATTTCCCAGTGGCCAGAGGACTGCCAGAGACCCCTAGAAGGCTGTCTCTTGTGAGACCTCTCTCTGGGAAGGTCACAGCATTCCAGGTCGGCTCAACAGACCCCCCTCCAGCTACCACAGAGTAAAATGCAGTCTTACTATCTGCCAACAGAGTTTCATTATCAAGTGTTTATCTGCCAAAAATATGCAAAAATCAATCTGTAGTTCTAAACAATAGACCTTAGCAACTTTGGAGTTAACTGTAGTGAAACACCCAGAATTTCAAGAAGCCAGACTAGTGGGACTCTAAATTCAAATCTCAAGCTCTCTGTAGTTATTAAGTCTACTGATTTCAGTAAGTTTTCATGTTAAGGTATTTTAAACAGTTACTTTACTAAGTAAGTAAAATATTTAACCAAGTGCTTATTCTTAGAAATGCTACTAAGAATAGCAAAGTCCATAGGAACACTTTGATCTAAAACAAAGCACTTATATTTCAGCACGTGTATTTCAGAATCAGAGCTAAGGTATGGTGCACCTTGCAGGATGAAATCCTATGGGATACACTTGTGAATGTGTAGGTAAACAAAGAAAGATCTCAGAACAGAACTAGGTCTTATTCTCTCATATTTTAACCGCAAGTGGTCTTTCCCTTTTAGCACTGAGTAGATGTTTTATTGTTGACATAGAAAACTTCTCACTGTTCTCATTCAAGTTTGTTTTATTTCCAACAGTATTCCCAAAAGCTATGTTGCTGTAATCATCAGAAAAACCATAGTTGAACTAAAAGTTTACAATTTAAACAAGTGCAACATTGCACTGTCAAAAAAGATCGGTATGTTTAACAATACATCAATTTGCTGCTCAAGTCAGCAGTGGATTTTTCAGTGAAGGTATATAAAAACTTTATAATGAACAGTTTATGCCTAAATATTTTAAAAATATTTAGAAGAAAAATTGCTTTAAGAATATCTTTGCTTTCAAGATAAAGTTTGCCATAGGGTTTTTATCTATTGATAGGTCAAGGATGTATTTTTATATTTGTCTCTCTTGTTTTTTAAACCAGTTTAACAAGTGCCATGTGCAATGAAGTTTCATCTTTATCTAAGAAGTTTTCTGATTCTGTAACAGCAGCTGGGGTAAGATGACAGCATTTTCTGTAGCATTTGGGCTTTTTTAACTATAGTTCACCTTTTGAAACAGAAATTCTTATGTGAGTCCAGAGGCTTTATATCAGCAAAGAGACCACTTCTTCACTCAGATCAAGAATACAGAACATTTTTACAGCAAGGAAAGTTTATAAGCCTTGATAGATGACATTGTGTCCCCTGCCTTGTAAAATCTCTCTTTCTAGAAACTATTTCCTAGTTTTTCTGATCACCACTCAACACTTCTTATCTTCTCACATTGAAGGGCCCACATTTGAAGTTATACAGCTTGATGATAATTTCTTCCCCGACTCAGCCTGTCCCTTTTGAACACATTTGTGTGAAAGTCATTAATGGATTATACTTGCCGTACCTTAAGATGGCTACACAAGTTGTCTTCTTAGCCTTTACTAGATCCTCTAGCTTAGCACTACAGTGTTTTCAAAAGGTTTAAGAGATTAAAAAAATCTATTAAAAAATCTATCTTAAAAAAAATCACTCTGTCTTCTATTACAAGATATTCTGTTTTAAAACATCTGTTTATCTATTAACATCTTTGCTACAAATAGTCTTCTGCCTTTCAAGAATCTTCAAGGATGACTGACATCTCAGTATTACAGCATGATTTGGAGGAAAAAATTGTGTAGTTGCTGAAATAATTCTGTAAACATCAGAGAAGAACAAATTCTGGTTCTCCTGATTGTTCCACGAAAACATGAATGTAATTCAATTTTTCCAGTTTCTCATTAGCTCTTCCAGCACACCTCTGAGCATGTTTTTTCATAGTTATTTGTAAAGGACATGATTTATTTATTTGTTTTTATTATGAATAATTTACGTAACTTCCAATTATGTGAGGAAAAAATGCTTATTTTGCATTTTGGGTTGTACTTTAGCATATATCTGTGGGATACTTGAAATAAATATGTGCACAAAAATATAAATTTCACACAAAATATTAAACAGGCCCACTAAACAGTGCATTTTGTAATGGGTTTTCTAGTAACTGAGAGTAAAAATGTACTTCTTTTCTCTAGCTATGTCTCTTTGGTTCTGCCATCCTTCTTAAGAACATCTTGAGATGTTCTTAACATCTTAATTCTTAAAATTAAGAAGTTTCATGTTTCTGTAAATCTGTAATATGGGAGCTACAAGGCTGTAAGTGGAAATCCTTCATTTAAATTAATCAGTATTGTGTTCAGTGTTGAAAGAAAACAACTCTTGCTGGAGGTTTCTGTTGTTCTAAAGAACCACAATGTGAAGAACAGTAAGAATTAAAAAAGGGAAAACCTTTTGCCATTTTAAAAAGTAGAGGACCTAAGGAATCTTGATTTTCTAACCTCTAGTAGTGTCACTATTCATTGTATCCATCTTTCTTCTTGTGTGGTGGTTGAGAGAAATGTCATGCATGCTGAGCTGTTTCACCAGCCAGCCTGCACTGCCCAACACATGTGCTTCCTCCAGTTTGGGGATCTGGGTTTCACCTGGTTTTCCTTCTGTGTGGGAGCTACTCTGCACCTTTTGTTTTGTCGTAACCACAGATACTTGTGTAACTTCTAAGAGCTTAATTTTTTTTCTGACATGGCTTTTTCCTTTTTGTGTCCTTGAACATGAGCAAGAGGTTAAAAATTCTGTGGCATGTGAAAAGGTCATTTATAGACAGATGGACAAACAATGTCATTACATAAACCTGACACAGGCAGTTTGAAACTGTGGTACATGAATTAATGAGGAAATAAAACCCTGGGCCTCTCAGTTCATTGTACTCTGTGATAGAAATGCATAGGGTGTATTGAGATGTGTTTGAAATGCATAGTTACTAGCAATACTGAGACAGTCTGAATAAGAATCAAGGTGAAAGAAGACCTTAACAGAACCCATAAAACCACATCTCAGACAGCATATTTCTATGCAATTTATTTATTGACCTGGCTTTTCATTCTGTTTTCTGGTTTACAGAGCAATATGAAGGCAGAGGTTCTTAACCCCATCATCAACAGTGTGCTATTAGAGGTAAGCTCCACCTCTTCACGTTAGAAAATGTTCTAATAAAATTATTTGAAATGAGACAGGCATATTTATTTCTAAAGAAAAAACTATTTAAAAAGTCATGACAATGTCATTTTTGCTGTTCAGTGCCAGCACATAAATGTCCCAATTTTGTGTTCAGCCTCTCCCACAAACACTCTAGTAGTGAGAGGTTGCATTTACTGAGGATTCTTAAAGCTGTCTGACTGAAGTGGAGCTGACCAGCTCTGAAACTCTGCTGCTGTATTGGTCAGAGCACTGCAGTGCAGTTTCAGACTATTCTTTCCTTTAAAATTGGGATTGTAGATATGCTACAGTGTTTCCCATCTGCAGGCATTTAGATTTCTACAAAGATTCACAGTCTAGCAATAGCCTTGGTCAGCACATGGATAACCATGTGTCAGACCACCAAAATGTTCATGAGTGAGTTCTTTTATTTGACACCATGATTTATTTTTGTTCAGAAAAGCACAGTGAGTAAAACATACCTCAGTTTTACCAAGAAGAGGTTGAAATGAAGAAAAATCCTCAAAAAGTCCTAAAAATCATAGGATCCGCAGCACAAGTTTTTAACTCTGTAAGATCACACATTTCACACATATATAAAAACATAAACATACAGTAGTTGTCATTCAGTATTTAATAGCTACATTCCCTTTAAAATAAGGAGAAGATTGCTTTACAGTAAGCAATTTTGCACTGAATTAACAATACTCTTAAGGAAAATTATGGAAAGTTGAATAGATCTGTAGTGAAGACTACCATGCAGTTCCTCTTGTTATGGGGTAAATTTGCTGTTGCTGCTGACTTACTTTCCTGCACTCCAGGAACTGCAAAATCTAGGATTGTTTAGTATTGTGGAATAGAATGTTTTGTGGTTCATAAAGACCATAGCTGTATAAAAATCTGTATTAATACAGCCTAGGATCATGGAGAATTACAAGCCACTATGCTGTTCAGTATTAGAAATTCTAAACATAGTACTACATGTTAAATCCATTATAATTTGAACTGTTCATTTCAGTAACACTTTTTTCCACCTACAGCAGATTCAAAATTAGTTCACTTGATGGAAAGACTGGCTGGTTTGTGTTTAAAAAGTCAAATCTGCTTCTGAACACCGTGGCATTTTATTCTCCTCGTATTACCAACAAAACTCTCCAAGAGTTCAAACTTAGCAGCACTCAGATTTTTCTGTATTTATTCAGGCTATGATATCTACAGATTCTAAAATCTTGTGTGAAGACATATGATAATATAGCATGACACAGATGGAAAAAAAAAGTAAAAAAAGAAAGTACAGTGTAATTCCTGAAATACATGGCAGCTGTACTGATGAACCACATCTTTTCTCTCCCCATTAGGGCTGCAACAGTACTACTTATATTCAGGATGCTTTCCAGTTACTGCTTCCAGTTCTGCAAATTTCTCATATCCAGACCAGTTGTTCAAAAGCCCAGGAGTTGCCAGCTTGACAGCAACCACAGACCCAAAGTCTTGAGCTATGCCAAGAGAAGAGCTGGTACAAGAGATGTCTGGCCACTAGAGTTCTTTGAAGACACTAAAAGCGGTTTTGCACACACAGTACTGAAAAACATTTTGAAACTCTTTCAGTCTTTAGAAGTAGTCAGTAAAGGGAGTAATTTCTTTTCCAGTACAGTTCATGCTTTGCATTAATTTAAACAGAAGTTTATTCATATTAGCATTGATTTAAATACAGATTCTAAATTGAACCTTTCAGTTGTAAACAATGTATGAAAAAAATTGGAATGTAAACCTTCTTAAAATATTTCACTTCAAATTACTATTTATGTTGTTTGTATTATAACTGCAGTTTAAAAGGTATATTTCAGAAGCTGGTTTCAGTATTTAATTTTCTCCAACATGAACAAATTATCTTAGTGCTGAGCTTGTTAAATATTATTTCCAGTAGCAAATAATGATGTCATATTAGTATGTACCACTAACATAACACTTTATATTGAAGGAGTTGCACAGCAACAGGTATTAACTTTACCAAATGAAAATTATGGAGGTTATGCTTAAAGAATTATACTGAAAAGAAATTTTCTGAGCCAGTTAAGGTTACGGGTATAGCTCTGTATTTGCCAACCCATACGTTTATATTAATTTAGGTCTGTTTCTTCATTTCAATGGTTGAACAACACAGGAGACTAAAGCAATCTTTTTAATATGCAAGGGATAGAAAATTTCCCTTTTGTTTGGCAATTGAAACACCTGCTAAACAACCTTCTCTCAGATGTATTACTGGGTTAACACTTTGGGGTTTACTGATACCTACAGTTCAGAAATGGAAGTTGTAGTAAGAAGCTATGAAAGAATTGCTTTGGGTGTGGAGGTCACCTGTCAGAGCAGTCACCTTTTAGCTGAGGCAAGAGTAAGGGCATAAACAAGCAATAGGAATGACATTTCATAACAATACTTAACAACTATGCTAATTTGTCCATATCTTTGGTTTAAAATCCTGAGCTTTGGACCTAAGAACTTGTTTAGGCTAGTTTACCTCTTAGACAGGAAGAATCTTCCAATATTTTACATAGCCTGTTCTCTTGGATTTTTGTCATTTATTATGTTTCTTTCCGTTATTTTGTAGTTTTCTGTCTTGGTATACTCATGAATTGTATTTAAATGCTAATTTTTACAGTTAACATTTTAATACATTTAAGCATAGTTCATACATCATAAAAGTAATGAAATAGAGCATGAGGCAGTTTCTGTGTTTGATAGAAAAGAGAAACTATGTATCTGCTTTGCACATGGTTACTTCTTTGAGTCCAAATAAGAGGAGGAAAGGTATTTTTGTTTTACATTAGAACACAATTAGAACTTTAGGGAAAGGCCATTCTGCTGTCATAGTCATGGCGGCTTTTCCATTTTTTTGTTACTTAAAGATGAAATTTTCCCTATCCCTGAAATAAGGTTTATTACTCAAAATCTATTTTTTGGCACTCTGTAATTTAACAGACATGAGATATCTTTCTGGGTAAGCAGAAGATGTACAGTCTTCAAATTTGTTTGAACAGGCTGAATATAATATCAGAAGCCTCGGGAGATAATATTTGAAAGCATTGCAGGGCATTCTTAAGACAAAGATTTCTTGTCTGAAACTGAAGGTTTCACTGTCTTGCTTAAATTATGCATTTATGAATAAAGTACCTGAAGTAAAAGAAGCTATAAAATGATATAGAGACTTAAGGTATTTATATCCATACAGTGTAGGAAGGGAAACAAGGCAGGATATAAGCATAGGGATAATCCCATCTTGATCTTAGTCATCTTGCCCTAGGAAAACAGAATGTTGTATATTTAAATAAATTTTAGATAAATAATCTTTCTGTAGTAAAGTAGTGTATGGATGTAGCCAGAATATTTTGTTTACACTGATTTGTATTTCTCCACCAGTCAAATAAATCATTTGAGATACTGAACTGAGACACTACACTGAAGAATAATACGATAGGAGGATATTGTCAGTGAAGTAATTTACTTTCTGATTTTTTGATTTACATTTGGAATGATCACTGTGATTTTACTGGGAGACTGACAAAACCAGATGTTGCCTTAAACTTCTAATGGACAGTGTTCTTTCTTTCATTACCACTCTTTTCCAGATTAGTACAGTGAGTGTGCCTTGGCACTTGGCAAACTACTAGGTTTTAAGTACTTGTGAAAATTACCTGTTTTCTTGAGCAGATGTATTTTCCTCAGCATTCCACTCTCTTTTGAGCACACCTACCCTGTTACTAAATTTGAAATTTATCAGGATGAAACTTAAAACAATGTCTGTATACCTACAGCCTTGCACATGACCCACAGTTACAAGTCATGCCTGAAGAACGAGCTGGAATTGGATTGTTAAAGAAGTAATTGACTGTATATTAAGGACTTTTTTTCTTGGGTTTGGGGGGTTTTTTAGTAAACAAACTAAAGCAAGCTGTAAGTTGTTTACTGCTTTTTAGGGTATAGTCTATTCATGTGTAAACATCTCTTCCCCATGAGTTCCTCCTGCATTCCAGCTTCCATTGCTAGAGACAGCTGAACAAAAGAACTGTCTCTTCCACTTTTTATCATGCTGCTTAAATCACCCACTGAAGCCATTAATATCTTCCTCCAAAATGTTCCTCAGTCATATAATACAAAATCACAGTTATTACCAGATGCTTCTTAATGAGGCATGTCACCAGTAATGTCCAGTGTCACTCACCAGTCAGGATTCATAACAATTTCAAGGAGTCTGAAACAGCACAGTATTTTGAATGACAAATACAGGTTTCCCCTTTTTTTCTGATTCACAGCTCATAGGATTATCTTTGAGACATTCCAGTTCTATTTCAGATGACAGCCCCATCCTTTCTATTAGTCTCAGAAGAATGTAAAGCGTGGAAAAGGGCTTTTCTGAGTTCTTTTGGAAACCATCTCAGATAACGCTTAATGTGACGCCATCAGCCAGTCTGACCTACTTTGAAGTTCTTACAGTTGGACTGGAAAGCCCTCTGGACTTAAAACACTATGCTGTCTCAGGTCAACCTTTGTTGCTGAAGCTGCTTTCATTGTGCAACTTGTACATTTTCCATGCTGTCTCCTACTTCAGCATTCATATTGATGATGGTGTGCAATTTTAGAATTAAAAATTAAAAATGAAATGTCAAAAATTCAGCTGTATTGAAAAGATGGGAGACAGAAATTATTTTCAAAAGAAAAAAAACAAAATGTGCTCTCTGGAAATAAGAACAATTTTCAAGGTTGGACTAGAGAAAAGGCTCTGCAAAAATACCCTTTCAGCATTTCTGAGAGCAAACAAGACATGACATCTGAGTAGCTCAGCAGAACAGGAATAATACACTTCTGAAGTTAAATGAGAATCTGCATGAATTTAAAGGTAGTCAGAGGTGGAAAGAGAAATAGCTCAAAGGAAAGAAGACAGTTAATTTGATCACTGTGGATCTGCAGTGCTCATTCTCCCTGTATTGCCTGCCCTGCAGAAGTCCCTGAGCACACATTTGCTAAGAACTCCCCACTTTGATCTCTTCACAGCCTCCCTTTACAGCCTTTTGAGGACGAACACAGAACACCAGGCAATTTAAGTAATTTTTAAACACCTTAAGAAGCCTCTCAGCCCATTTAGTAGATTTGGGAAAATGCAGCCTTGCTCTTACTGCCCTTTGAGATCTCAGAGACTGTATCAGCAGCTTATCTGGTGCTGGCATTTAAGGTGGTCTCTTGCCTTCCCTCCAGTTCCCTTTGCCAGTTCAGCCACATGTCCATTTTGCACATTCTCTGCTCCATCAGTTCCACCTTCCCCACCAGTTTTGTTCACACTTACACCACTCCTCCACCTTCATGTCTCCTTCCCCTTTCCGGTTTCTGAGGCTCTTCCCTCCTGCCTATAATCTTGTGCCTGAGAGGCTGCAGGACATCCTTTCTCTCCTCACATGTTTGGTTCTGACAAAGCCAGAGATGAAGACAAGGAGTTACAAGGATCTGGGAGGAGAGAAACCAAACCTCAGAAGAAAATGGCAAGACTAAATCGTTTTCAGTCCCTCCTCCAGTGTAAGGAGGTTGGATCATCTGAAATTCTGTTCAGCTGAAATTACTTCAGGATCACATTTTTTGTTAATAACCTTACCAATGTCCTCTCATTATTCCATTATTTCCTATAGTTTTCATCATAGTTAGAAGACAAGGTAAGCTTTACTCAGCTTACCTTTACTCAGCTTACCTTTACTCAGCTTACATTTACTTCAGACAAGAAAAGCTTTTAAGAGCCTTTTGGATTTTCTTGTTTATGGTGTTCTTACAGGTAACTTGGAAGATGGAACCTTCCAGGGTAGTAAAACCAAACACTTGGAGGACTGTGGGATAACTGTGGCTAATAGAATAGCAAATCATAGTTTATTTGCCTAAGGAAAAGAAAAGAGGCAGGTTATAGGTAGCAAGAATAAGAATAGAATTCAATGAGAAAGAAAATTAAGTTTGGGGTCACAAGACTTAGCAGGGCTGCTCCTGTCAAGACCTCCAGATTGCTGAAGGGGAAAAGTGATAGCTTGAATCAGCATTTAAACACTGACCAAAATGGCCTTATCAACTCTATAGTGAATTGAGACAAATAAGTCTCTTCATCTGTTAGCTGGTCTCTATAACAAGAAGAAAAAACAACTGAGAAGCAAATTGTGAGAGGTTTACATTATAGGCTGTATTAAATATAGGCTCTGCTTCTGAAAAGCTCTGTCTGAGAAGCTTTGTTGTTACTACAGACAAATAATAAAAAGCTCCCAAATCAAGAAAGTATTTTTCTCTTTATTTTTTAATAAGATGGTAAAATAAAAAACAATAGAAACAAATGCTTCAGACTTATCCAATGAAATACAAAACATTCCATATGCCCTCAAATCATTCAGAAGCTAATGTTCCCAACTGTTCCTATTAAATCTGAACTGCTCGGTGTAGACTGGAAAATGCAATTTCAGAGAGCTTCAGGAGGGAAAGGCTGTATAAATGTAAGGAATGGAGGAAATGAAGTATTAGCTACATGCTAAATTGCTGCCTATCATGTTTGCAATGGGCAGTTTACAATCTGTTCATCCTGATGGATTTAACACAAGGGAGTCTGAAGTTCTGGCAGTTTCTGTCTCTGCCTAGTAATTGATGGCTAAGCTGTACCTACAAATCATGTGTTAGCACCAAAGGAGTTTGAGACCCTGCTCAGCCCAAACAGCTCCACTGCACTCAGAGGAGCAGTAGTAAATGGAAGGTAAGGAAAAGTTCCAAGAGGTAGTGGGTCAGAATGCTAATATGACCCAAGCTAGAATAAAAGATGGAAATGAAATTTCTCAAAAAGTACAAACTAATTTAATGTCTTAATGAGTTATTAAAAATCTATAATGATTTTGTGTTTTGAAGCCAAATTAGTACTTTTCGACATTTTCTACGTGCACTAAGCCATTGCACAAATTATGATGGTCGTCCTGGTTTACTGCAGAAACTCACATGCTTGCTGCAGAATTCTTTCCTTTAATAATACTTTGGCCACCCTTCTCAACAGCTAGAAACTGTATCTTTTAGGCATCTTAGTCATCTGGAGCATTAAGTAATTTGAAAATTGTGCTGATTTCATGAAAGTAGAGGATAATTCCTAGCTTTGCACAGACTTCTTATCCACCAGTATATAAAATATATAAATATTTGGAGTATAGGGAATATATAAAATATATTTCTGCCCTGATAAAAAAAAAAGTAATTATCACAAGGATTGTCTCACAATCATGTAACTAAGTATGAATCCTGAATGAACAGAAAACAGATGTGAAATCTATACTCTGCTATTGAAGTTGTTTATGCATAGAAACATGTTTGTCCATCATTCATATTTTCTTAATATCAAGTAATTATGATGGAAAAAATGGAGGTTGTCAACTAAAATGCATTATTTGCCTTCCCCTGAAAAGACAGATAACATGGCTCCCCATGCTGGAAATGGGGATGCTTTCTTCTGGAGGTGTATGAATTGTCTTCTTCCATCCAAAAGTGCTGGTATTTCATAGGATGATACCTGAAACTAAAGAAAATAGTATCAGGAAGAAAAAGAGGAGGTTAATAAAGTCTTCTCTAATTTATCTCATATGTCGTAATTTTGACTTTCACAGTAATGATTTTTTTCTCTTTATTACAAAAGAAAACAACACTGTAACTAAAAAGCAGACAAAATAGATGATGCACATCAAATCTGAGCAAAAGACTGAAACTGATACCTGACAGCTGAGTAGTGGCTCAGGTACCTGCCCCACCAGAGTGTGATACAGGAACTTGAGCAAGGCACACCAAGCCTTACCCACTTACAGGGAAGCTGGCAATCGAAGGGTGGGCAGAGCCAGAAATGTTCACCACATCCACCTGAAGTGCTCTTCTGTGCCTAACTGCATTTCCTTTTCTATACTGCTATATAGCAGGACAAATTAGGAAATAATTAAATGAAAGCAGCTTTATCCACATTCACAAGTAAAATGCTGCTCACTAACCATCAGTAACACTTCTGAATTTGGATTGCAGCTCACAGAGTCCAATCAAGCTTATCTTACTTTTAAGGAACTATACAATGATGAGGGAGGGGAAGAGGGAGGTGGAGTGGAAGTACAGCATTTCTGTACTTCTAACTTGCACTCTGAGTGAAAAAGCAAATATAGCTTGTCACCCATTCTGGTAGCTCCCGTAGCTGCAGGCCCGATTACAACATCTGTCTACATTTGCTTTTACATGATAGGAACTGGCTTCAGAAATGTTCCTGTGAAATCGTACTGGATGTAGCAGCTGCCAAAGTGAGCTAGAAATGACAAGTGTAGGCAGGATACACTGCATCAAAAATTGATGCCAGCTAATGGAGCAGTGGGTTTAAACATCCTGCACCGTGCCCCTTATAGTCCAGTTCTGCCAGCAAGCAGGAGTGCTTCCCTTGGAAACCCTTAGTGTCTCTTTTGGAGATAAACACATCCTGGCATGCACTTAGTGCAGGACCCAGTAATTGTGCCAAGTACCCTGGAATGTGCTCAGCAGTCTGATTCTGTGAGCTCTTCTGTGCTGAGAGGAGTTGTCATTTTAATGTATGATTAAGACTGGAATCTCTTATGGAAGCAGAAACAGGAGGAATTACCTTTCATGATATTTAAAAAATGAATATGTCTTTGAGTGCATGCAGTTCTGAAAACAATTTAAAGCTGCATGAGGGCATAAATCATAGAATCATAGTTATCAACAGGAATTATGGTATAAAAAATGAAGTCTTAGAAAAATGGCTGACCTGCAAAGCCAGTAGGTCAGTACTAGTAGGAACTTCTTCCTTCAGCAGCTTTATGATAACTTTAACAATATGATAACTTTAACAATAGTACTATCACTTCAGAGCACTGAAATTATTCTTTTCAGAAAAACTGTCAAAAGGATAATTGGAAGGATCCCAGCAATTTAAAGTCACACCTACTGTTCTTCACAAATACCTGCATGAAAGCAGCTTAACTGTAATCTTCCTCTCACTCCTGAGCTCGCTCGTAACATGCCTTTGCTAGAATGTCTTATGAGTTTCACTGTTTTCTCTGCATAATATCTATCTTCTGTTGTTTGTGTGGGTGCCTTACTTGAAGACAGATGAGAGAGAGATTCTTTTAAATATGAAAACACTTTTGCAAAGCCACAATCACATAAGGAAAACAGGCAAAGAATATTTCTAGTTGCACTTAATGTTTGTGCTACTTAGTTCAGCAATGATGATCTCTTGTTCCAACCCTTGCACTCATAGGGGGTTTCATGCCCATATGCTTCTCAGTTTGTAAGAGAGGAAAGGGACCTACCAAATTCTTCTGTTTTACAATTTCTTTGACAGAGGTTTTCATCTTTTTAGCCATACGCCATATGTTGTCCCTGCCAGTTACTTGTCATCTACCTTATGTTCCAGTTTTGTAATCCAATTCACCTGAAGATAAGATTGTGCCTTAAATTCTATATTCACTGGAGACCAACTGTCTTATTTAACTGTAGAGCTAACTGTTACTCAGAAAGAAATACAGAGATGTGAAGCACCTTATGTGTCCAAGGATCTCAACGCTCTTTACAAAGACAGATGGCATTGGCAGTTGCTGATGTGGAACTTTCATTTGCTTTTATGCAACCTTTGACATGTCTACCAGTTTTATTAAAAGAATTAATAGGATGCAGGATACTAAGATTCTTTTATCCTGTCCTTGGGGCATTGATTGTCAAAGAGATTGATGCAGTAAATAAAAAGTTTGTGTAATAGTGACCAGTTTGCGTGAATTTGATCTAGCATCAGCTCAGAGCATAACACTGGGCACTTTCAAGGGAAAAAAATAAAAGTCCACAACAGTTGGCTTTAAGACACTGAGTCTTTCTTTCTTTCTTTCTTTCTTTCTTTCTTTCTTTCTTTCTTTCTTTCTTTCTTTCTTTCTTTCTTTCTTTTTATTTTTCTTTTTCTTTTTCTTTTTTTCTTTCTCTCTCTTTCTCTCTTTCTTTCTCTCTCTCTTTCTTTCTTTCTCTCTCTCTCTTTCTTTCTTTCTCTCTTTCTCTCTTTTTTCTTTCTTTCTCTCTTTTTCTCTCTCTTTCTTTCTTTTTTCTTTCTTTCTTCTTTCACTCTGTCTTTCACTCTTTCTGTCTTTCTCCCTCTTTCTTTTTCCTTCTTTCCTCTTCTTCTTCTTTCATTCTTTCCTCATAAGATGGCAGCACTTCATCTAAGAACTGTCAGGTGTCTATCTGTCTCTAATTTCCCCAAATATAACACTATTCTGTCCCTAGTCATTCATGAAATCTATTAAGTCTGCCTTTGATTCAGAGAATACAGTACTGCTTCTCCTTAAACAGGCAGAGGTACTGCAGAAGAGGGCTCACAGTTTCTCTTCATGCTACAAACACCTGGCTTTTATTCTGTCCTAACCACTCTAAGACTGAAGTGCAGCTCTGGTGAGAGAGAGGACAGGGAGCGCTGCACAGTCAGTCTGCCCAGACTCCACACGGCCCCACTCCAGGGAAAGACAGATTGCCACAAGGGCACAGAAAGTCACTCCTTGAGGAAGTCTTCTTTAGCTTCCAAGGGAAAGTTTAGCCAAAACTTTCCCTACTCTACAATGATTTCAGGGATAACCATTAACAAAACCATATTTCTGAATTCTCTAATACCTTCATCTTACATATGGGTATGGTGATTTGGCTCTTACTTGTCCACTTTCATTTCTTACTTCAATTATTCTTAGCTCTCACTGTTTAGGGAGTAGTCATTGAATCAAGCACATTCAGAAATGTTAGTCCTCATGGTTTTTCAAAAGAGATATACATCACACAGCATTTTACAGCTGCTAAAAATAATAGTTTATGCAAGTAGTGTTCTTAAAGTTAAAAGTATGCAAGCTGATGCACGTAAAGCTTTGTTAAAAGCACTATGCAATCTGTTTTAGCTGAGGATAAACAGTTCTTTCTTGGCACCATGCAAATTAGTAAGGAGGTGTCATTAGCAGAGACAGAAATGTCATGTCTCCAGAGCCTTATTCTAGCATGCTGTTACCTGAACAGCAGTGGTTCTGAATGCAAATATTTTCCCTGAATGCAAATACATGCCCTGAATAAAATGTTCATGCTTCCAAAATAACTAAAATTAGGGTGACTAATGTCACAACCTTCTGACAACACCAAGGAAATACATTGACAGCTGTCATATGTTGCCCTGGTTCTGGCCAGGACAGAGTTAGTATTTTGCCGTAGCTGTGAGGGGCTGAGCCTGGAGCTGTGTAAGCATAGCTAGGAGATTATTCTATACCACCTCAGTCATTGCCAGGAGCAGGGATCAGGGACTCTTTTTTCCAAGGAGAAGGGTGTTCCTTCCAGTGGGGAGAAAACATGGTGGGGAAGAGCCTGTCAGTATTGCCCCAGGTTTTGCATGTAAATTGTTTCCTTGCCTATACATTCTGTTATTGTTTTCTTATCTCATTGCTGTTTCCACTAAATTGTTTGTATCTCAAGCCATGATCTTTGCCTTTTGCACTTCCAGTTGGAGGGGAGAGGAAGCAAGCTGCAGTGTGGTTTTAGCAGGACTACTGAATTGGAAAATACCATTCCTAAACCATGGCATATGTAAAGTGTGTTTCAGCACTTTAGGGAAAGGGATTCATTAATTTCTTTCCAGGACAGTTGCTAATGTGGTAGTTTAATGAAAGATGGTAGAACTCAAGTGTACTCAATCTTTGGTACTCAAGTGTAGTTGTAATAGTTACCGTGAAAATACACAGAGACATTAAGTGATCTATGCTGAAAAGATTCACCTTTGGCAAAGGCACAAGAGCAGAAGTTGGTGCATTTTTTATTAGCTGAATTAGCTGTCAGTGCAATAGTGAATAACAACACATTTGGGTGTATTTTTGTGTGCACTCACAGATAGAGAAAGATATACCATGCAATTGGATCTAAGTGTATTGATAAACATGGCAACACATATACAGTCATATGTTTATCACTGTATTCACATTTTATAATCAACAGTATTGTCTTAAAGCTAAAGAATTTAAAAATACATTTCTAGAAAGAAATGTCTTTTTCTTGACATAAAAAGAAAAACAGCAGAAAACTGCAATGTGTAATTGATTATTGCTATCTCTCTCAATCTACTGATAAGAGCAATACTTCACTGTTGCAGACTGGAGCAACAAGCAAAGAATAGGCAAATAGTTCTCTCCTGACCATTCCCGTGGCTAAAACCAATGTTTTTCAGCCTTTCATCTTAAAATGTGTTGTGTTAAGGGCCACTGCTGAGGCCATCATCAGATTCCCCAGCTCATTAGCTATAATGATCGTGATCAGAGTGCTCCTTGCTTTTACATTTCCTCCTCCTCACAACTGCTGTTACACCTACCACAGCTGCTGTGTAGGTAGTCTCGTGACAGAGAAATCAAACACTGTGCTGTGGTTAATGATTTCTCTGAGTGCAGCTCCAGCTGGCTGAAGATGAGAAAAAGTATAACTCATCTTGCCTGTCTGATTCAGGGCAGGCAATGAGGTAACTCTTACCAACCAGGTTTGAGGCAGGGAAGGGCAGATGTTAGCAGCATGCCCAGTGGAGCTCAGGTTTCTAGCTCTGCCTAGAACCCTTCCTTATTTGAGGCTCTTTTACCAGTGGTCTGAAATGCACGTGCTTCAGGGGAGCAGCTGTCAGTGATACAAAGATGAAGGGTTTGATCAAGAAGCTCCCTGGTATGTATTTCTCATCTCCACCCCACCTCCTCCTTCAGAGAAAAACCCACGCTTTAGCAAGCTGATGTAGGCTAGAACTGTCTTTGGCAATTCTGGGAATTCAGTTATTTTTGCATTTTTTCAACCTCAGTACTCAGCTTTCATTTCAAGTGCAGTACTTGTAACATAGCTTCTCCCCACTGAGTGAACGATCTTTAGCAGCATTCTAGAGACTGCACAGAGCAAATCCAGCACTTGTGCAAAAAGCAGATCACGACTTCCTTCCCCAGCCTCAGAACCACAAGCACGCATAACTAGCAAGCTTTCCTGGAACTGAGGCACCCATACACACAAGCAGTAATGACCTGGATCTGACCTTATCAGACAAAGAGAGAAGAAGGGGTTTTTTTGCAGAAAATAAAGCAAAACTAAAGCAGAAAGTACTTTTTATTATTTTCACAGAGTATTTAGCTCTGAGACAGTATTCCTTTAAGAAATGTATTCAAAACAAAACATGATGAAGGGCAAGATCTAGATATAAGTTCCTGTAGACACATCCTTTAATAATATTCCCACACAGTGTCATTTAACATTACAATTAACAATGTATTCAGCATTATTCTCACATATCACATCTGGATTTCACCTCACTGCCAGCTGTCCCTCTGACAGGAAGACTACCTGGAAAAGCAAGCCTGCTTCTATACAGCACTGAACAAGGCTTTTGGGCTTTCTCAAGATACCTAATCTTTTTCTTTCAGTCATTCACACAGAGATTAAGGAAAGGGAATAATTAATCCCAAAGTGTCCTGGATCTCATATATTGTCTCACAGAGCAACCAAAAATCTGAAAAACTGTTCCATTTCTTCTTTCTATCCTTTAGCTCCTAACAGTTAAGGTAAAAAAAGCAAACAGTTACTCCCACCTCTTGCAACAGAAAAGTTAAATTGCTATGGGAATGAGCCATGACTTTTTCCCCCTGCTTCTAAAAGATGAGTTTCAGATGAATGCAACATCCTGCAAGAAGAACAGAATTTACAAAGCATGCTAATCATCAGCTGTAATGCTGTATAAGTGAAGACACTGAATACAGGTGAGCACCCGCTTAGCAGCAAGCAGCACATCCTATTTCAACCTTAGAAATGTCTTATTTGTAACCCAAGAGTAAAAAAAAATAATTAAGTTGGGCAGGTACTTGGCAGACATAGATATGGGAAGATAAAGGTTTGCCTGAGAGACAGTCAACAGATATCAGAAAAATAAATTGTGTATTACTGAAGTGCCTGGGAGGAATCCCTGCAGAAAAGGAAGAAGCTGCCCAACAGAAAGGCTAATGGGGACTGGAAAGCACCTGCTCAGTCAGAAACTGAGTCCAAATGGCAAACAGATGTTTTTTCTCAGATGATCTGAGAACTGCTCTCAGTTATGTCACAGAGTTCCCAACTCATGTTATCTCTTTGTGTCTCCTGATATCCTCATATTAAAATAGTAATAATAACAACTTCCCATCTTTGTAAGTCTTCCCAAGATCTGTGGATGACAATCACTTAAACAGAGGTTGGTATTTTTAATAACTATAATATACTCTCCTATAACCCACCTAGTCTCATTCAAACACCAAAAAATTACCTAGCTCTGTTATTAATTTACTGTGGAATTACATCATCTTCTGTTAGTAAAGCTGTTCAAAATTTTTTCCTTAGCTCTGTTCTCAAGGTACAATTTCATCTTCATGGTTCCACACAAAGCACAAAAATCAAACTGCTCTTCAGTACATACATTTTTTTTAACCCAATAATAAGATAGCATATGATACTGAATTTCTAATAAAACTCCATCCAATTTAAATAGAAATATAAAAGGAGGAACTCCTTAAGCTTTTAGCCTAAAAAATTCACCATACACAATAATATCATGCATGCAAGTAGCCATCACCTGGTTTATGCATTTGAAATATTACTCTGTGTTACTTATTCAAGTAGCATCTGTTCTTTTTCCAAACATTACAGGTATTTTCAGGGAGAGATATCTCTTACTGCACACTTCTATGAAGATTTGTTTCCTTACATCTGGAATTCCTGAAACAGTTACTGCAGCACAGTGGCTGTGGAAAGCTAGGACTGGGAGATTAGTTTTAGTTCTGAACAGAAACCAGCTTCTTGCCATTCCTTCTGACTGGTGTAAGAACAACAGAGCAATCAATTTCTTTTGCTTGAGGAATTTCACAAAGAAGTTATTTATTTCAAATATGGAATTTTCTTCAAAGACCATTTGCAAATTGCTTTTTTCCTCTGCCCTAGTTAGAAACAAATGTCATCACAATGCAGAAGTCTAGGACACAATATTTTACGCCAGAAAAAAGGTGTCAGAATTTGCACCAAGGTCTGCAGGGACACACAGGGTTTATTAGGCTAACACATATGATTATAGATCACTTTTAATAGCAGAAGTTAAACTGATTCTCTTTTCATGCCACCTAGCTCTCACAAAAAACATTATCCAGTTTTTCGTCTCATATACTTGGCAGAAGAAGTAATAACTTATTTTGTGCAGATATCCACACTATTAATTCTAAATATATGAGGCAAACCAGAATAATCAAGGTTGTAAGATGTTTACTTACCTCCTACAGCTGATCCCCATGACAATGCTCTTGTTCAGGAACTACAGGCAGTATCTTTGTGGTCTGTGCAGCAAGTGGAATCTGTTGTTTGCTGGTTTTCACTATTGAAAGTTAAAATAATTTTTATCCATATTATTAACAGCAAACATATCTGCAGAGTGTTGGACTTGCATATGCAAGTTTGAAAATATAATTGAGACCTATCTGAACATAAGACAGAGATGGACAGTACTGAAAGTACTAACCATGTTTTGTATTTAACTTCCTCTTAACACAGTAGGACTACAATGTGCTGATTCTAAGGCTACCAGGGAAGCAGCTTGAATGTAGGCGAATAAATTGTGGTGAAAATCCAAAAGCATACAAATTTGAGGTTATGTAAGAGTCCTCCAAAGTACAAAGCCCTACATTTGGCCAGTGAAGCAGAAGCAATGGAAATTTAGAGTGTGAACTCCCTGACTTGTTTTCACCTAAGGGCAACACAGATTGCCACAGGCACGCATGGTGTGGCCTCAGCTCACTTGTCATACAGACAGGGAGAGCTACTGGGTATCACTCAGTTGTCAACAAAGATGACAGCATACACCTCAGAAGCAGGATGGGGTGGGGTGTGCCTTTAGCACACAGATCTTGATACAGTATCTCAGTGGAATACAGATAAGGAAATGCAGAGACAGCACTATCAGGCAAATGCACACAGAGTTGTTTATCCAATGCATTTTTCAAACAACTGGTGTAGAACACAAATAATATTTTGATTCCAGGTCCATCCTGTCTCTTGCCTATCCATTAATTCTGTAAACCTGCAAATGGATTTCTACTGAGCCGACAACAAGAGGATAAACTCCGCCATTTATATCTAGCCATGTTCATTCTCCACTGACTACATCTATTTACAAATGTAATTAAAAAGTAGAGTTTGGATCTTGGCACTTAAGCAGTTGAATATGAAAAGCAAAGTCAAAATAAGATCAGGATAGTTTTAAACAATAACAATGGATCTTGTTTCACCCTCAGGATTAATTTGGAGAGAATGGGAATATAGGCTGATATCCCCTTCAGTGCCTGTGTGTAACAGTGTTGCATGCATGCAAACTGAGCAGAGAAAAGGTCCTTTGTGCATCAGTGCTCTATGGAAAGCATGCAGGGGCTATAAAAACTCCCTAAAGTTATCTGCATCCTATAGATTTTATTCTTTTTATATGAAATAAAAAGATTTAAAAGCTTCAAAGTGGAAATAAGGCTTCACAATTCTCTTGGATATATTGCATTTCGGAAACTTTTAAGTCTGTGTTAAATATTGAATACTATGAGAAGCTTTGCTTCTGCTAGCATTATTCATGTGAATTACAGAGGAAAGATAGTTATTTCAGCTATGTCAGGAACTGAGAGGGACCACCAAATAAGTGATGTTTCAGTTAGCCAAGATTAAACAAATTTCTCTTTTCTTGGCTTTGCATCTCTTTGCTGCTGTAGAAGATGTGACCTGCCTGTTCTCTTTGCTAAAAAGAAAATGTATTGCAGAATACAAGAAGTAAATCTGAACTCGCTGGGTTGCCAGCCCTGACACTAGGGCTGAGTGAGCCAGCATTTGCTTCTATTGCTAACATGTTGTTGGGGGTTACATGTTTTCTTTTCATTTCTTAGCTGTTAGAATTTTTCCCATTTAGCTGACAGAAAAAGCCTTGATGGCTAGTACATCATCAGTACTTTAAAAGACAAAAAGATCAGCTGAGCCCCCGGGGGCAGTGGGGAGGGGAGCGACTTTTGTTTTTGCTTCCTTCTGGGAGGGCAACACAGACACTCTCGGAGCNCGCCTCTCCTCCACGTTTTTTCCCGTCTCGGCCGAGACAGGGTCCCTTATTAATATTCCGTTGTTAATACTGTAGTTATTGTTGTTAGTTTACCTTAATATATATATATATATATATATATTAGTAAAGAATTGTTATTCCTATCCCCAT
This sequence comes from Anthoscopus minutus, assembly GCA_013399455.1. Classification (NCBI taxonomy): domain Eukaryota; kingdom Metazoa; phylum Chordata; class Aves; order Passeriformes; family Paridae; genus Anthoscopus; species Anthoscopus minutus. The sequence continues at coordinate 33,859 of VWYI01046416.1, read as the reverse complement.
ATCTCTGCCTGAGAACTCCATGTTTTCGAGATATAGTAATTCGGAGAGAGAAAGTAGGAGCTTACCATTTTTTTCTGCCTTCCCTGACAGATTACTGTCTCAAAAACTGAGACACATGTCAACTAATTTGAATCTGTGGCAACCCATCAGAGAGATGGCAGAATTTCCCCTATTTCCTCTAATCTTGTAGGAAAGGAACTATTATTTTAATAGGATAGCACAGGAAACTGTACAGGAATTCAAATGAGAAGGAACTTGTCTTGTTGTTTCTTCTGTGCAAAGTATAGCTGCCAAGCCCACTCATATCAAATGCTATGAATGTGACAATCCCTAAACAGTTCAGGAAACAACTGCAGGCCAGGAAGCCTGAGGTTTTACTCTCTGAGTCCTGGTTTTCACTATGACCCTGCAATTTTCTTCTTTCAGGATGAGTTATAAAATTACCATCCATCAGAATTAACTTTGAATTACTGTGAGCCAGACAAGTGAGTCAAGGAATCTTGTATTTATATCCTAAAATGTAATGAGCCAACCTGTGACTCCATGAGCCAATGGAGTATCACTGAAAATGAGTATGCTGTTTGAGCAATGTAGAACAAGGCATTAAGCTTGTACTAAGGCTGTCCACACAGACAGTAGAGTAATAACATGATTATTTTAACAATATGAATTCCTGTCTGCATTGTCTAGTTCTAGCACAGGAATGACAGCAAGCCTTTTTTTTCCAACACATCTTAATACTACATTCAAAATAGAATTGAAATAAACAAGGAATGTCATTCTTAGGAAAGAAATGACAGGAAGGAAAAGAAAGTGTAAATGGGAATTTATAGTGATAAAATTCTAGTAATATAAATTCCCACTTAAGTATGACCCATCTAATTATATTAATGAATCTTCCAGTCCCTACTAGGCAGCTAAGGCATTAAGTACCCTGATTTATGCATCTCATTCCTCTACAACTTCTTTGTATTTTTTTTAATAATATATCCTACTGTTCACACACACTGGCCTGCTCCCAACAAGTAATTTTGTGCCATGTGCCCAGGATTATCTTTTTTAGGATACAGCTACATGAGAATAACTACACTTAGTCAGTTACTAGTAATGGAAGAAGTACCAAAGTGGTTTAGGGAAAACGGGCTAAGGAAGAGGAATACCAGCAGGGTAAGAATAACTTTCTTCCCTTTATCTGTGTCAGAGACTGATTTAAGCAGTAAGTTGCAAACAGCAGTTCAGCAGTTTCTATCTGAGTTCTTTTAAAACTCTGTGGGGAATACATCCTAGACCTTCTAATTGCCATTATTAATTTATTAAGCTGTTCTAAAACCTCTTCTACTGCCTCTTCAATTTAAGATAGCTCTTCAAAGAAATTGCAATAAAATTCTCTTATGTGGGAATCTGACTAAGATTCTCTGTAGTAAACAGAGCAAGGAAAAGCGAGCAATGGGTTATTTTTCATGTTATTACTATCAAGTTCTGTTTGATGAAAATGCTCTGTGTCTGGAAATACAGACAGCCACTTAAAGAATACTCATATCTTGCACTAAAAAATGAGTACCCTCTCTTCTTTCCCTTGACTTGTGGATGCATTTAAGGGCAACTCTTTTTTGTCAGTTCATACCATTCAAGGGACAGTTATTACATATAAATGCACTGGCAGGACCATCTCCCAAGTCCAGAAAATGTGCTTTGTATAACCCACAGTCTAGTGCATTCTTTTTTAGCTTAACAGCCCAGGCAATGCTTAGTCAACATTTATGACTGGAATGTTACAAAGCTTCCCTCTCCTCACTATATGTCCTTAATCCTTTGCAGTAATGTGAATTTGGAAGGTTGTAAGCTTCTTCTTTCCCTAGAGAACATTCTAAACATTTTTTCCCCTTTCCTCTGGTCACTGGACTTAATTACAATGATTCATGGATACAAAGCCACTAACAGTTTCACAAAACTAACATCCATGCTGTAAATTAACCTTTTTGTAGGACCACAGTGACACTAAGCCAGTAATTTACTGAGCTTCCTAAGAATTCACTCTCATTCTCAAAGTATAGGCTTCCCTCTTCCCTTGTAATTTCTTAATTTCAAATAACCTTTCAGTTACTACTAAACACCTTTTCATCTATATGATATACTGTCACATCCTCTCAAGTACTCATAAGTGTGTTTCCAGAGTGATTGTATTGTCTTCAGTGGATCTCAATGTTTCTTTTCTAGATTGCAAGCTATGCTCTAATTATAGTGAAAATATTCTCAAGGGCTGTCAACAAAGTCATCCTTTGCTATTTATAATCCATTATCATGGTAGCAAATCCTAAGCTTAGCAACTGTGGAAAGAATAAACTCTTCATATGCATTTGATTCCAATTTAAATTATATTGGTATAAACTGTGAAATTTATTGGATTGACTGAAATGACAATGCATGAAACCAAGGAATTTTATATTAAAATAAATCCCATTATAGCAGTTCATGCAGCTAAGTATCTTTCTTGGTCACACAGATTGATTGTAGTGAGAGGCGCTTGAAAGTGAGAATGACAGACTAATAAGGGATTCCTACTCTCTTCAGTAAAATCTAGTCAAACCAGACTGGAATTTCCATAAGACACCATCATCAAGAATGCTTTGGATATACAACATTAAAAATGCCATTCTGAACATGTGATAAAACAAGTATGATATTAGTGAAGCTGCTCAAGACAATAGATGTCAGAAAAGTAATTACTTTCCTGCAGAATGAAAATAATAATCTCATAAATGTATATCAGAGGTAGCCAGTGTTATAAGAGCAAGAAGCATAAAATGTATTCACAGGAGAGTTCAGACATACGAGAAGCTATTCATTCTTTTCTAGGTAAAACTGAAATGCCATGAAATATTGTGTTGTAGACATAAATAATTGAGTCTCCTCTTACTCGTGAAGAACTAACAAGACAAAAAGCAAAATACTAAAGCCTAGTCAAATTTAAACCCATTTTTTTCATTTGCTGGCTCTTGTTTTGAATGGAGTTTAGTTTGCCATTCAGAGCTGTTATTCTATATGTTCATGTTAATCTTTTTAAAGATATAGCTCCCTTCACAAAACCAGAATCCATGAAATTTATTAAAACATTTCACTCTTTGAGCAATGTCAGTAACACTCACAGCAACAACAGGTCCTCACACAGATATTTGTTGCCAACTCCATTTTCCTAGAATCCAAACATTGAGTTTAGCTTTGCCATTTAATTTATCTGTGCTAAAGTCCCTGAAAACCACAATTTTTAACCTATCTGAAACTCAAAAATTGCATTTTGTGGTAATTTGATTCTAGAAATAGTCTATGATGTGCCAGCAAAACCATTTTTAGAGTCCTGCTACAGTCATTCATTCCACGCTTTGGTAGCAAATTTTATCAAGAGTCACAAATAAAAAGAACATACATACACATGTGTACATCTCTGTATGTTTTTCATATACAGACAAAGCACTTAGCTGCCAAACCTCAAAACTGGCCTACAGCATGACAAAAAATTTAAAAATTCAAAGTCATTAATGCAACACACTGGGAAGACTGGGAGAAGCATCCCTACATGAGATACATATATATATCAATGTCTTCATACAGTTTTGTTGTCAGATTTATTTCTTTATAATAAAAAAGTGTTTCCTTGACATAAGCCAGATCGAATTTGTGTAGGACTAAGGTAACTCTGAAACAAACCTGAAGCATCTCTTGACAGAAAAGTCTTAAAAAGTCATTCTTGACCTCCTCATGCCTCAAGATTTGCTAAATTTTGTTCTACTTTTATATTACTTACCAGGAAAAGGATGAATTTTAGTAGCAGATACAGCTCTTCTTGCATGCCTGGAACCCTTTCTTCTTGGAACAGTAGAAACTGAAGTTACTACTCTGTGTTTATAATCTGCTTTAAACAAAATGTGTCAGCTGTGATTAGAAGGAAAACTTGTAAACCCCTTATTATTAAACTGTTGAGCACCTTGGAAAGTGTTCAAAAAATCAGGAATGTGTTAGAATAAGGCAATGAGGAAAACCAAGGGCTAGATTATTTGTATTTTCCTGAAGGAAATTTTCTAGAAATTTCATTCAGGTTTATCCCTTTCAAATTACTCCTTGCCTTTTCCTAGATTGTGTACCTTGAACAAATTTGGAAGGATATCAAGAAAAGTACATTTCAGTACAGGTTTGGAGTCTCACTGATGACAGTGGAGTAGCAAAGATGGAGTGTACTGGCATCCTAGGTAGCTGACAGATTCCTTGCTAGTGTGGGGTGTTCATCTTGGAAAGCACAGTCTGAAAGCAAGCTCAAGTTCACGACTGACAAAGTTAGAGCTGGAGCTGGATTGGGCACCTAAGCACCCAGTTCATAAACTCTCAGTCATTCCACCCTTCTGCTGCTCTCTAAATGCTGTGCTCTCTGTGGGTTTATTGCAGGTGGTTGTGCAGCTGTTGTGGTTAGCCCTGCTCAGCACTGACTGCAGTCCAGGGCTCAGCCAGCTTCTGATAGCAGGCTGACTCCAATTCCATGTAACAGAATTTATTTTTATCTTTTTCCTTTGAGAACAAGAAATTGAATTTAAGAAATTCATTAAGTTAAAAATTATTTAGGTCATGAATTTTTTTATGACTAGCCAGTGGAGATCTAAACCAAGCTCCAAGCATACACTGTAACAGTTAATGCCAAAAGAAAGCTCTGGAAGTGTTTGTGAGATGAGAGTGGAAGTGAAAAGGCAAAACAATTAATTTCTAGTTTAGGGCCTTTGTAATGGATGAATTGTAATCTCCACCAAGTTTATTTGGATATTTTATTTTATGCACTTGTGAAAATAGCTTAACAACTCAAAGAATCTCAGAGTCTACCTATCAGAATATCTTGCAAGGTCTCAAGAGGAAATTAATAATTCCACATTTCTTCACAGCTTTCAGTGGTGCTCAGAAATGAAGAGAAAAACTACTAACTGAATTACATCTGGAAAAATTCATAAAAGTTGTTTCAGGAACATAGTAATGTTCTGCTCTATTCTTTGAGCACCACTGAAAAAAAATTAGTGTGTAAAATTGCAATGAAAGGTGGCATCTTAATATATACACATAAACCTTAAGTTTTAGTTTTTTATGTGCTTTTCTTTTTATTAGTGACATAATGATGTTGGTTATAATGTTATCTATTATAAACATGACTCATAAACCCACTTTTCCTCAATTAGGAGAAAACGTATCCTTGAAGCTAGTAAGTAATTAAAAGCCTCAAAAGGGCATCTTTTCCTCCCTGTTTGTATTCATGATGATTCTGAAAACTTGAATTTAATAAAAAAGTGATACCTTTAAGAATAAAGGTACTAAGTCATTAATCATCACAACTTACAGTTCTACATTAAAAATAGAATACTATTACTCAAAACATAAAAAATCAGAGATGACATTTATAAGTAGTTTTCAAATTACAAATCAAAGTCCTTTAAATTAGGGCACTTAATAGCCTTTTTATAAAGTCCTAATTTACACTTTGTGGGGTTTATATACATGAAATAGGTCTCAGAAATTGATTCTAGCATTAAGTAAAATATCACATATTTTAAACAACATAATCTGATAAGGAGTTCCTTTCATTGCAGCGAGGAGGGTACAAACTTGACATCTCAAGCAATTATTTTGCTTATTCATTAAAAATATATGCATAAAGTGTTTACAGTAGGCAAAAAAAATCCCAGAAACATTTCTTCCTCCTGGTCAGTTATGATTAAAGCTACACTTCTCTTGCTCCTTTATTACAAAACTACCTGTGCATACAGTAAGGATGATCAGGGGAATGGATATGGTTTATTATTTGTTTTTCTACCCCTGTGACCAGGGTGCTGCTCATTTCAGTACCTCTGAACTACAGGGGGAATGGACACATGCCTGGGAGTAGCAACTAATTGTCAGTTGTGTGGAGGCACTCTGCCTGCTTTGGGCTGATGCAAGCAGAACGTCTCTGGAAACTGCTGTGAAAAGTGCCTAAGAGTTGTTCCTTCTGGTAACAGCTTAAGTAATATTCTTTTCACAGTGATGAAAGGTAATGTGCTCCTCATACCATCTACCTCCGACTTGGGAAGAGAAATAAAGACCAGCAGCTGACAAGCAGTCAATTTTCTGCACTGTTTACATGCAGAGGACTTTAACTTGATTGCTCAAAGGTCTCAAGGTAAGTACAGGGTACTCCTACAATTTTATCCTTGTGATGCCTGGAAGAACTGGACCAGAGGCTAGACGGAGTTAGGGGAATAAAGGATATTTATTGAGAGGCCACACCCAGACAGCACCAGTGTTACAAATCAGGCTCTGTCTGGATGGCTCCAGAGATGGAGGCAAAAGGGAGGGGGGGGCCTGGTCCCAAGATGTCACTCTTTTTATATGTTTGGGTCCATTTGCATAAAGGAGTCTCACTTGTCTGCCCTCTTCCTTCCATGCAGTTTTACTTTGAGCCTGAAGTTTGGAAAAGGTGCCTTTGTGTCCCAATTGGAGTAGGATTGTTGTGTCTTCTTCACCCTGTGAAAGGATCTCAGCACCCCGAACAAAACCACACACCAATGCAGAATAGAAAAACCTAAAAGCCTAAGGCATCACTTGTTTTATCCATTGAATATTGCTAGAGAAAATACTGTAAATCTGATTTCAGCCTAAGAGAAGAGCCTTATCATTCTTGGATATTGTAGGAACATTGTAGAAACAATTGTTCTAGTCTCTGAACTAATGGCAAGTTCTCTCATAGCAAAGTTCTAATCACTTGAAATAGGCAATAGTGATGGTTCAGAAATCACAGCAATGTTTTCTTTGCTAAAATGATAGCAAAGAGATGAAATGTTATCTGGGCTTAATTCAGCTCTGAGTTTAAGAAGGTGCACCTTGGTTGCCCTGCATGGGATTACACCACCAATGAATTTGAATAGCCAGGTTTTAGGACAGACAGATGAACGTATATCTCCTTATATATATCCTATAATTTTTCCTGACTATCATCTAAATAAATCATTTTTAGGAAGGAAAGAGTATTTCAATTCATTTATACTGGTCATTGGCATTTCTGCTTAAAACCTTCCACAAAGTTTAACAGTAATTGCTTCATCTACTGAAGTTAGTGTGAAACCAGAAGTTCATATCACTAAGCCACCAATCATCTGTCAAAAAACTCACATTTAATTTGCCATCAACAAGCTTGGATTTGCATCCACAAATTTGCATCCACCCAAGAGGTGAGGTGATACTATCAATCATCTGAGTACTTCAGTCAGTCTCTAAGAAGCTTTTACCATTTGACAATCAACATATCAGTGTCTGAGCTACAGTAATAATCAACAGTTTTGTTATTATTAATTTTTCATTATAAGTTAATTTATTTTTACTTGCATAGGAATTTATGAAGATTAACATTTCATTACTTACAGTTCTGTTTATTTTCTTGGACTATTTTGTAGATGACGATTGAAACAGTAAATACAAAAACTACTGGAATCATAGTGAGCCAAGTGATCTTTGCCATACACATCGGATCTGTCCACAAAATATACAAGAGACAAAATTAAGCAGCAAATCCCTAGCAGCAGAGAAAAACAGAACATTCTGTCTTGGTAGGTTTTTAGATTGTGCCTATCCCCACAGATAAAAACAAAACAAAATAAAAAGAAGAGATTATGCCTTTTCCTTTCAGCTTTCTGTTTTTTGATGTTAGGTTTCCTGTTTAGAATTTAGCTTAATTTTTGCCTCACAGCTGAGATAGGTAGAGATAACTAAGTGAATGAAAATTTTTCAACTCAGCCAATTAAAATGCTTTAAAGATCAGCATTAATATTTAAGGTAGAAAAAGGGTAACATATGTCCCCTCTGTCTAGATAGAGCATGGAAGGAATTGGTTCACCATCCAATATTGGCCTGTACTGGCATTCTTAACCTCCTGGTCCATCTTCATATATGAGAGAAGGCAAGATTCTACATTTAGAAATTTTCATATTAAAAAGTGGGGGAATGCCATCAACAGGAACCCTCTGGAGAATTCCTTTAACTAAAGTTGCCTTGGGAGAATCACATGGGACTGGATGCAGGAGGTAAGCTGCTCTTTCGGACAACACCTGCTGCAAAAATGCACCCACATTCCACAGGAATTTAGTTCAATAACTAGTGCAAGTCAGAACAATATACAAAAAAGAAACAATGTGGAGAACTTTCCCCCCTGGATGTTTGAATGGCCTTTCAAACTTCTTTGGCAGCTACATGTTAATGCATACCTTAGCACTGTCAAATAACTGTTTTAAAAAACAGCTATGTTACTATGACTCATAAAAAAACAAATTACAGACTGTAGCGAAACCACTGTTTCCTTTTCCCTGACTTAGAAAAGTATAATCAGACTTACTCTGACTTCCCTTGTATCTTCTCCATCAAGAACTTGTGAGGCAAATGCCAATAACCCCATGGCTCATTCCTCCTAATTTAGAACTAAAAATATATTTTATACAGTAATCTAGGCTCAATTTAAACAGAGCACTCTACCCCATCTTGTAGTGGCTTGTAATGACTTAATAGCCTTGCTTAGTAAAAGCCCTGAGCACCGCTTTAGCTGTTTTGAATGAAAGAGAAAAAAAAAAAAAAAAAAAAGATGCACCATTAATTTTCATTGCTAATACGAGATTACTACTACCCAAGTAAATTAGCATTAGCAAAGGATGGTTAGCTCACAGCATTGACACAAGTTAGCAGAGCAAGTTACAAATTATGCTCCTCTCATGGCTAGACACATTAATTTTAAAAAATCCCAAACAAACAAAAAACCAAAACAATTCTAAGCTGCCCTTTCTTCTTTTCTAGGATTTTCCCTGGACTTATTTGACATATATTAATCCAACTCTAAAAAACATTTTTCCAACAAAGGTACACAAAATACATTTGCCATGCAAAACCAAATGAATGCAATAATTCAGCAATTTCCAAATTATAAGTGTTGCATATGGACAGAATGGAGGCCCTGACCAAGGTCAGGCAATCATACAAAAAACTGCTGCAGTACAAAGAGAAATATAAAAAGCTGAATGTTTCTCCTCTGGGAAAACTAAGCTTAGTTCAGCTGAAGATTTCTCTTTTAGGCATACTGTAATGAGGCTATTTCAGTACAACATTAGAATGGTCAAACCTATCTCCTGGCTCTTTTACAGGGATTTTTAAATTTACCTCCAAGACAACAGAGTTATGCCATTATCATAAAAGGGAAAATCATATTTCCAGGTTTTGTCACATGCAGTGTGTGAATCTGTTGCTGCTAAGCAAAAAACAATGTACAGATCTCTGTTGTATTTCTTCTAGGAAAAAAAAGGGCACTGCTAAACCTGCTTTAAATCATTACAAAAATCATCAGTTTTCTACTATGGATTGTTTTTTAATAAGGGTTGTTCAAAATTGTATTATCTTCTTGTGAAATATTTAAATCTTTCCAAATGGTTGCTGGAAGCATAGAGCTACCTACTTGAGATTTTTTGCATTATACTGTTTCTAGTTTGATTCCCATTCTGAGTCTCCTTTGTAACTTACATTCCATATAAGACTTCAGTTGTAGTGAAATATTTATGCAATCATTTTGGTCTTCCATCATTGCCAAGAGACAAGAATGATTTAGTTGTTCATCGGCTGCATTTCGTTGTCCAACTATAGAATTGTTAATGTGGATTTCCATCAGGTAGTTCGTATTATGCTCCACTTCTTTCTTGGAAACCGTAGTGAAATTAAAGTATTTATAAAAATAAGTAACATTTTCTATTTTCACTTCAAGCGAGCCTTTTGCTTTTGGAAATAAAAATTAAAACAAAACTGTTATTCAAGTGGTAGACCAATAGACAACTCTCAAAAAGAACAGTGAATTCTCTATCTCATTTGGAAAAACATACAGATTTCTACATCAGTGACTATGAAAAAGATGGATAAATGTACACTGTGTAAAGTTACTCTGAACAGATCTGAAGAGCATTGATTATCTATACATTTTTTCTGCAAAGTATAACCCTTTTCTTCTTTAATATCATCCTTTTTTTGTTGTAGTTTCTGTTGTCAGTTGACAAAGGCAACAGGCAAAAATCAGGCTATGAGAAAGAGAGAACCCAGGCAGAAGCCATATGATGACAGAGATTTGAAGTGCACACATTATCTATCTGCTATCAGTTGCAGGAGGTCCTTGCTTCTCTTCAAACCACACAAGCTGTGCGACTTCTACGTTTACAAGAAACAGGTGAGACATTATCAAAAGTGTTAATTGTACAGGTATAACTGAGAGGTTGTCCAAATATAACTTTTTATTTTTCATCCCTGTTAAGACAATCTTTTGTAATAAGGAAAATATACCGTTGGAAAAGCACTGAATTTCTTCTATTCAGGACTTGTCCTATGTCCCTGTTGCTGACAATGTTACAGAGAGGTATCCTCTTCCTCAAAGATTTCCAGATATTTGCAAGTGTATATGGCATAGAAGGAATGTGCTCTGAAAAGATGTGAGTGTTGCTGCCTATCCTCTGTATTGCTGCGCCATTCCTTAGTCAGTGCTGCTTTCTATAAAACTTGTAAGGCCATTTCTGATATTGCACAATTGTGGATAATGTAGACTACAAACACAAAAATGGTTATTTCTTGCATAGTTGCCATCAGAATAGTTACCTACTGAATTAGTTCTTCAGATACTTGCTTGCAACCTATCTTTATAATACCAGCAATCTACATGTTGAGTTCCACAATGATTTTTAAAAGCAAATCTAGCTTGAAAAATTGTCAGAAAGTACAGCTCCTCAGGAATAAATTAAGTACTTTAGAAAGTACTTGCTATCAACATGTTTCACTGACATCCAGGAAAGAATGTCACTGAGAATCTGGCACAAAATCTGCATTTTCTAGACATGCAGACAAAAGCTAAAACCCCCATTGGTCATAGACTTGCAAAGACCATAGAGAACCAGGAGTATATAATTTTCTTCTAAGTATCAAATAAAAATTTGTCTTTTATTTTGTAATTAGCTACTTCAAGATTAAGTATTTCTCTTATCCTACTTACTTTTTTCAGCTATTGACCATGATCCTTGATGATCAACATTCACATCCCTTTTGGATTCAGACTCTGTCTGTTTAGGGTGGGACTGCTGTTCCCCCCAGGGCGACTGGCAAATGCATGGAATATTCTGGAAATTGGAAGTATTTACAATGACCTTCAGCACAATAATATGTTTTTCTCTTCTTTGTTGCACTGATCTTTTGTAAGAATTGTTAAAAGTACAAAGTGGAAAAGTGGTATTTCTTGATGAACAGGTATCCATGCATGACACCATTACAGTGTTAGCTGTAAAAGAAAGAGAGTTATATTAGGCAGACAATCATATAAGACACATGGACAAGTATGTGCACAGAAGCATCATGTAGTAGATATTCCAACCATTTTATGATTAAATGCACTTCTTTTTTTTCCTTGAGAGTTATGACAGGTTGTTGAATGCATCATATGTAAGAGCAAGCAAGCACAGAGTCTTCCCACAAGTTAGATGCTGGATTTTATTTGCTGAATTGTATTAAAACTCTTGTAATAGTAACTGGAATTTGTGACAGTATCTAGTCTCATTCCTGTTTCAAAGCTGCTCCGATGGGACTGTTCTGCAAAACACCGAACTCCATCGGTGTTCTTCAAAAGAAGAGAAAGCACATTTATGCCTCTTCAAAAGGAGAAAAGACTTGTTTGGAGAGGGAACTCAGCCTTAGAACAGTGCAGTTGCAACACTCCAATGCAATTATGTTGTAAAGTAGCTATAATCAGAATGAAAGCTTTCTTTCCAAATGACATTGAAACCACAGAGTAAAAATACACAGAAATGCTGCTGAATCCTCTAGCCACACCCTTCACATTCTCTTATATTCAGTCAGCAAGCATGGATTTTAATTATGACCTTTGGGTTTAGTACTCATAGTCAAATTTCAGTATCAAGTACTGTAGCTAGAGTACATTAATACAGTTCTGGCAAGCAGCAAAACCCACATAGTTAAAAATAAGTATTATTTGTCTTCCACATTACAGTAGAGCTCTATCGTGCAAATTTTTACTTGTGTTTGAACTACCTTTTTGGCATAAAAAATATCAAGAATAAAAAATTTATTTGACCCAAACATGAAATATGTATTTATGACTAACCACTTCCCAGAGCTAAGGAAGCACTAACCTACAGTTTTATAGCTATGTTTCCAATGCTAGCAGTACCCTTGCATCTCTATAAAGAGAAAATGTTGTACCTAATTCCCATTATGAGCAATTGGAGCAATGTGATCATAAATCCTTATGTATAGAGAGCGAAATATAGTCTTTAGTTGCTCCAGTGCTCAGCTGCACTCTGATGGCTTCAACAGGCAACCTGCGCTCACAGAGCAGCAGGCTGACCTCAAATGGTTCAGTAAGAGATTCCAGACAGGGTGCAGAAATAAAATGCATACTCCAATGTCAAAGTCAATTATCTTCCCCTTACTAACACTACATCAGTCAGTCATAAACTCCTTATAAAACATAATAAATAGAAATATAAAACACACAGGTAAGAAAAAGTTCATTTTGATATAAAAAGGGAAAATATCAGACAAAATTTAGGGCTTGGTCTTTCCCTGAGAAAGACAAAGTATTTTTCTTGAAATGCTTACAATCTGACCCACACAATAGGCATGGAGCAGGCTTCTGAGATCAAATTTTTCCACCTGAAAGAGGCATTTGGTGTAGAACTTGTCTATGAAGATTAGCCAGGAGCAAAAATTGAATGCTTACTCTGCTTTCATGGCAAGCCATGGCATTTGAGCAACCAGTCTAAAATCACTGCTACAGCTTTCAAGGGCAACTAATCATAATTCCCTAATATATCCTTTCCACCAAGAAATCTGTACATGGACTTGGGAATATGCTGACTGGACTGTGACAGACATCTATGTTCAGCACTGCAGAGACCATTTTGAACTTTGCAAATGGCTGAACAGATTCCAGAGCCATTTTGTCAGTGTGTGAAAGGTATGTTATCTGAGTGGAAAAGGTGCGAATGTTGTCGAGTTAGGGAGGGTGCTTACCATCCTCTTGAAAGGTCTCTACTGAGAAAGCCAACCAAATGACAATCTAGCATAAACAAACTTCTTTTTTCCACATCACCAGACTGTGGTCTTTCTAAGGAGGGATAATAGATTTTTTGACGCTTGAAGCTCTGCAACAACACTGCACTTTCCCAGTGTATTACACTGCAGACAGAGAGCCATACCATATTCATTGCTCCTTACTGCAGGACTGGGAAACATCCTCCCAAACATAAACATCGCTCTAGAAATGTGGAAAGGGTTTTGTGAAATCTGAACACAAGCGGCCTGAATAGTAAAAAAGGATTGTTGAGATTAAACCATGCAAAGTAACTCTAGGAAACTGTTTTATATTCAAAGACCGTCAACCACACGCTTAAGGTTAAGAAGTTCTGTGATTATTAAATTCTACAAAACCCCTATTTACAGGGTGGTTTTTCATATAAAATCCAAATCCGTTAAAATGAAATCACTCACAGGGAAGATCAAAATTTGCAAAAACCTTGCTTCCTATTAAGAAAATCACAAATACTTCACTTTGCATAGGCTTGACTATTTTTCATTTGATCTGTGGTATTCTGTTTGAAGTCAGGGCAGCAGCTGCATTTTTTATCACTTCCTTATGGAAGCTGTAGTTGCCACATAAAATGGCAGAGATACAAGACATACAGTACAACTTGAGGAATGCACAACTGATAGATTAAAGGAGATACACTCCATCAAGTAGCAGGACCCAAGGGATAGGACTAGGATTGAAAGCATCAGACCCTGAAAGGACAAGCTCCTACCCTAAATCAGAGTAATTTAAAGGTTCAATTACTCGTAACTGAACAAAAGGGTTGCTTTACAAATAGAAAGGAAACATTTCCCTTCTGGTAATGCTGAACTGTATTCTTTTGAAAAAATTCAAAAGTCTTTTTTTTTTTGCAAATTATTTCCCCCTAAATTTTTGTTTAATGAGAAATTTCCATTTTTATTCCCTCTCCAGAATGAAAGTAAATGCTGGAACTTCCCCTGGGATAAGGCATCTAGGAATTAGGAGCTTTCTGCCATTCATTTAGGAACTTTCGGAGGAAGAGCCTGTGATTATATTTCACATCTCAAAAGATTTCCAACAACTCTGTCTGCTGAAGCCTCATGGTGCAACCAGAAATTTGAAACATTTACAAAAAAATCTGTACCTTTTAAGTTTGTCACAAAATCTGAAATAAAATCAGTTTTCAGCAGGTTTTAGATGAACCAGTGACCCAAAATCTTTAGAGATTTTGAATAAATTTTTCAATATATTTTCTTTCTAATATAATTCAGACATCATTACGCAGTCTGTTATATAGTAATTTAGTTTTTAAAACATCCCAAATGCATAATAAGTCTAATTTTCCAAATATAAATCTGTACTGCTCCAATTATAATTCTGTTCTGCACATATACTTCAAAATCTTATTTTAGACATGCTGTGATTAAGACAGAATTGCAGTGATCACACTATTGTAGTCTAAAGCACAGTCAATAAGAGCAATCTAGAAAAATCATCATGGAGAAATGTAATTATTCTTTGATGTTTGACACTAAGGTTAATGTTTCCTTCTGGTAATAGTCCAGTAATTGTTTATTTGCATAATCTATGCTACAAATACTTTGTTTACTTCTGCATGGAGGTAAAACATTAATTATTCCAACATCTTACACTGAATTATAGAATTTAAGATTTTCAAAACTTATGACAGCTCATCAAGTTTGTTCATTATAAACTATAAAAATCTGTTCATTATATTCTAACTACTGATATGTCCATTCTTCATGGTTAATGAAAAAAAATATAAATAACCTAATCTGGATATTTTGATACTTATCCTTCAGAAAGAAATTATGTTATGATGCCTGAGAATACACTCTTTGTCAAAAGGATGCTTTTTATTATAATATTTATTCAAAAGCTTTCTTAGGAATGGATGTGACAAAACTATTTTAAAATTTATTTATTTATGGACTTTTTAAAAAGCACTGAATGAATAACTTGCACACATGCGTATTTTGCATTTATCCTAAATCCAGCACCTGCCCTTAGGATCACAAAAAAGTATTTGGCATCTATGTTACTAGATTTTAAAGAAAATCTTTACTTTACTGTTACTTTACTCAGTAACACTTATTCTGCTCAACTTTTTGTCAGACTACCACTGCATATCTCTTACACAGACAGCAGCTCACTACCAGATAGTAATTATATCAAGTTTTACAGCATTTAAGTATAAAAACGTCTAAAAAGTTGTTTTTGAAGACATGAGTACCTGCTATAAAAAAACATATATAAGCACTTTAACTCCTTTCTTCATGATGAAATCAGCAAAAATACAGTTGCATCGAAATAGTTACCAAAATTTTTGCAGTGCATGTAGATGAATTACAAACTTGTTTCAAATTACTGCATATAATTAACTCTGTTGGTTAAAAAGCTAACAAAAAGAGTCCATATCCTTTGCAAATTCCACATGTGTGCAGCATCCTAACCATTGCTTTTAAGAAAGCACGTGCCAATTTTTCAATTGCAGACTGCAAAATAAATAAAAGGTTATTTTAAAAGCTGGTCACTCACCTTCATGAATTTGGAAAAATTCAGGTAAACACAAAATAAACACAGTAATTATTCCTAGTGCTAATCTGAAGACTACTGGTTTTCTCAAAAACAAGCACATGTCACTGAAGCACTCCCATCTAGCATAATGATGGTAACTTCCTTCCTGGTTTAGCTTTTAACTTAGCGCAGACATTATGCAAAATAACATCTATTCATTTCCTTTTCTTATAATGACTTTCCTTTTTACTTCTCTCTACGTTAACTTGCAGAAAGTGACATTTTGGTCTTACATGGGCATAGATGAGGATGATTCATGCAAATATGCTCAAGATAAAATTCAGGTAGCACAATGACAATAAGAAAAAAAAAGCAAATACTTTATATGTTTGTGGTAGCTTTGCTTTAAGAACCCCTCAATAACCACTTTCATATACCAGCTAAACAGTAAATCAATGTGAAGGAATCAACAGTAAATCTTTGTGAAGGAATTTTGTTCTCATTTGGCCAAGAAGATTTTTAAAAAATGAGTCAGACCCTCATTATAAAAATGAGTCAGAACCACATGAGTCAGTTACGAGGATTTCATTGTTTTATTTATATACTTTTGCATGGGGCTAGGTGAAAGATAATGTTATATAATAGATAATCCTTCAGACTTTAATAGACTATTGATTTGATCATTACAAACTAAAGTTTTTGATCTGGCAATCAGTGATATACTAAGTACAATGAACTGAGGATGAGTTGTTCATATTATCACTGCTGCCATATTCTTAAAAGATGACAGATGTGTTGCCAATCTGCCAAGTGTCTTCAGTTTGCATTTTACTATTCTTTACACCACAAGAAGACTGGAAAGAGTCATTGCTATTTCTATTCATCATAGTCACAATTTTTCAGCTAACCTTTCCAGTTAAAAGTGAGGTATTTAATTTTGACAACCACCATGATATTCTATAAATTTTTCTTATAGATGAGACTGCAAAGAACATTTCTGAAAGGTTCTGAATAAAAGCACTCTGAATAATGCATATGTAAAAACAAACAACTTGACTTAAATATAGAGTAATACAGTATAAAGGATTTCATTAATTCAGAAAGATGTCTTCTGAAGTTTATTTCCCACAAGCCATTAAATATTGAGTACTACCCAAATGAAGAAATACTGTTGAAATTAAAATAAGAAATACCCTACAAACTTGAAATGCTCTTGTCATCTAATTATCTCAGAAGATGAGCAAGGCAAGTGGAAGCAAATACAATACTCATTCTATAGCAAGAGTCCAAATGAAGTTGTAGTGAAGATAAATTTATTGATATATTTTAATATTTTAAACTTTCATGCAATGAAAGCAAAGAAATCAAGCAAAATGAACTCTGATTTTCTGACAGTATGGTATAATAGAAACAATAGGATATAAAAAAATTATAGGTATGAGTTTAAAAGAAAAATATTACACAATTTATACGTCATCCATTAGGAATTTAGCTCTACTTTGTTTTTGCTAATTTGCATTGCCCCTTAAGTATCTTCTGTATCAGTTATACTTATATTTTCCTGTTTTCATTTTTGTACGGTGTTCACCCATCCTATCTGCCCAGAAGAAATGGAGAAAATACTGGAAAACAGGAGGAGGATTTTTCAAGTACAATGTGTATCTGTCTCTGATACAGACTATCGCCACTGCTGGTAGTGCCCAAGGTCAGAATAGATATTGATATAGGATTCCACCCAAGCTCAGGCTGCTAGAGCATTAACCTGAGGAATACATTGAGTATCAGATTCTACAGAAGGTGGTTTCCAAAAAGTCTGCAGTAAGCCAATGGGGCATATCTATTTTAGGCCTACTGTGATGGCAGATTTTAGTTTTGTTTCTGAGTTTAGAGTGCCCATGTATGATCTGTCTGCACATTCCTCAGGGGCACCTTTGGGCAGTTGTGTGCGTGTGGCCTGGCCACACACTGACCTGGAAAACATGAGCTTTCTTTCTTAGGGTTAACCTTCCCTCCATCTACATCGTAACTTTTACACTGCTAGAGCAACTAGCATCTTTGAAACCCCCATCATTCTGTCAAGTTTAGTTAAAACTGGCTCAGTCATTTAATGCCAGCCGGGATGAGAATTGTCAGAAAGGTGAAGTGCACAGCCAGGCTGTACTTCCATGCAGAACGAGGCACAGCAAGCGCTGTGTATCTCACTACTGCATCAAACCTGCACCTCCATGCCTCAGCAATGGCCTCCTGCACCCTTAAATCAGTTTGAGCAGTTGGAGGTGCATCTCGTTGCCACATAGTTTATTAATTTGGAAAATTATTCAACCTCTGGATGGTAGCGGTCACAGGTAAGGCATTGCGTGACGAGGGCAGGAAAGGGTGCGTGTTTGCCCACGAGGCGGCTAGGACCTGCTGCCTCAGCATCGAGTACAGGGACCCGAGAGGAGGCGAAACGCCGCGGTGTGTATTACCACAGGCTTATTTCTCCTAAACGCGGCAGCGAGCAGCCACGGAAATGTCTGGCTTTGTGCTTTTGGAAGAAAGACAGACACTCAGGGACAGGATCAGGCAGACACCATCTCCTCTGCCGCTTCCCCTGCCCCAGCTTGAGAGGAGCGACAGCGGCCCTGGCCCCGCCCCGCCACACACGACCCCGCGCCGCTCCCGCCCCGGGGCAGGGGGCGGGGTCCGTGGGGAAAGGGGCGGGATCACTGGGGGCCCCGCCCCTCCCGGGCCGCCCGATCGCAGGGAGGGGCCGGAGCGGGGCCGCGGGGACGCGAC
>VWYI01046416.1:0-15106 GCA_013399455.1 Anthoscopus minutus | reverse complement strand
GCGGGGTCCGGCCCGGCCCGGCCGAGACGAGCAGCCCCCTTTGCCGGCTCAGTTCAAAGCGGTCAGAGTGAGACCTGGTGGAAGTGCACTGACAGCTCGCGAGGGCTTAACCCCATGACTCTTAACCTTCACCATCACAGTAGGAAATAGTGGAAAACTATTTTTTTTTAATTTGAAACTAGTCGAATAGATTAGAGCAGCGACTGACTGCCGACTCACGATATGGGGAGCGGCGTTATTACACGGGGAACAAAAAGAAGTATAAGTGTTGAACATCAAACAGCTGCTGATTATATACATTACTGGTTTATGTTTTTCCTTAAAGCGTTTTTGTGGCTTAGGGCTTTGAGCTCGGACTGGTTGAGCTTCGTGGAAAGCGGGGCAGCCCATCTGAAGCGCAGCCCCCCGAGGCTCGTGGTCGGCTGAATGGGCAGAAATGTCAGAACAGTAAAAAGGGAAGACTTGGCTTTGTTCCTTTCTCTTACTTAAAAGTTAATTATGAGATTACATGAGCTAAACTCCAAATACAGTCATCTTTTGAAGAAAAAAAATACTGTTCACGTCTTCTACGAGCATGAACAGGAATAAAAATTTGAACTCATGGTAATTTTGGTGTAGCTTTTCTATCTAGACAAACTCTATGTACTGATTGGGTGGATCCTTTTTAAAAACACATCACACAATGTATTTTCATATGCAATTCATCAATTTTGCCAGAAATAATCAGATCATTTCTCATAAAGGTCTTTTTGCCTGGGAATTTCCAAGGGCATATGTGGATTTGTGTATATATATAAAAAAGCACCTTGTTCCTGAATTTCTTAGTTGCATTCCTGAAAGGGCAGATTGTATCCCCATTTTATATTTTTCCGTTTTCCCCTTGCTGAATAATGGTAGGGAGCATAAAGCAGGATAAACCAAAACAATAATAATAGATGATAACCCTAATCTGAGTCAAATAGTGTTCTCCTCTGCCATGTGTCAACTTCATTGAACCAGCTGTCCCTCAGTCATGTCCTCTGCATGGGCAGGTCAACTACCACAGGCAGCATATTTACACCACGGTAGTAGACTAACATTGTGTTTCACAGAAATGCAATAACTGCTAATTTAAAATAGAAAAGAATTTGAGTAGAGTTGAAGAAAATTTTCTATTAGACCATTATGGTAATTGCAAGCTGTTGCTAACAATGACAGTTCATATTGGTGGACTTCAACTCTGGACTTTCGTATCACCCTTGCTTTTAAAAGGATTATTGTCTGCTTATGTTTATGTCTTGTGGTTTTGTTGATAAAATTCAGTGTTTCATGATATGATAAAGAAGATTACCTAATCAAACATAACATGACCCAATAACAAAAGTTTCTACAGCTCTTAAGAAATTATAGTATGATTTTACATTTCCCTTACAAAATTCTTAGTTTCCTCTTTCCATAACTTTTTCTTACAGCAGTCTTACCAAGTAGGGAAGTGCAGAAGTTACAAACCTGACTATCCATGGCTTGCTTTTTGTCATAAGAACAGAATCTTTGATTCAAAATTACCAGCAAGGCAATGCTGACCACATATATTATTTGGCTGCATGGCCTTAAAAAAGCAGTCATATGGGAGAGATGAGGTTATGTGCTCCAGGTGCAAGAATAAGCTGGTATTACCCTTCAGAGACCTGCAAGGTTCTTGAAGCTCATAAGAAAGATCAGACCACGAGAGGTTACGGTTACGTATTAGGTATCACATTATGCATGCAGGTATCATGTAAGGCTACTTTCTTTCACTTTCAAGTGCATATAGTAATTTGTTTGGTGCCAAGCCAAAAGGAGGCACACACTATTTCAGCAGGCTAGATTTTTTTGGGTAAAGTCTAATTTTTGTAATAAAATTTTTAGTGGCCTGTAAATAGGTAAGGATTGAGAACCCTTACTGTAACAGTAAGTGTGAATTTTTATAGAGCTGCTCCATTTAGAGTAGGATGTTTAGTGGTGGTACTTGGCTTTATTCACCAATGCAGTCAGTGTTATTCTTTGGCACCAGTGTTCAGCTTAGGTGCTTCATTTGACAGATCAGTTCTTCACTGCTTTTCTCTTCAGGGAAGGGAATTGAAGATAAGGGTGACAGTGGACTAATTTTTTTTTTTAAGAGGTACTGTCTTTGTAAAACAGTGTTTCTTGAGAGTTTGCATATCGACATTTCTTATTAATTTCCCCTCTTTTTTTGTGAGTCTCTGTTGATGGTTATGTAATTTGAAGTTGTGGAAGGAACTAGGGTGACAGTTGTGCAGTGACACACTTAGTGTCTTCCTGTCAGTAAGTGTAAGGATCACAAAACAAATTGAAGGAAGTTCTATCTGAACAGAGTAGGGAATCTGCTTTTGAGATGATTCCTTTGTTTCACCTCTCCAGTAGGTGATTCTTACTTGTTTGTGCTGTTATTTTTCTGCCTGTAGATTTTTTTCTGCTACCTCAGTTTTTTTGGAAGAGAAACACAAATGGAACCACATGATTCTTTGAACAACTAGACATGATTCCAGTGTTATAGGTAAGTATTGTATTTACTCAGTTCTAATAGTAAATTATGCTACAAGGAATGTGATTTTAGCCCACAAGGATATTTAGTCTTCCTTACACCTGAAATTTCATCTTTTTTTTGTCTTTTATAACACATCTTGTAAAGGCTTCTTTCTGGCAAGTATACATAAGCAGCAATGACTTTGTTCTTGTGGGTATCTTATTGCTAGTATTTGGACCATTTTTATGTGATTTCAACACTTGTGCTCTTTATCAAAGCATGCTTTATAGAAGACTGTCAGCATCACTGTAAAGCTCAATTTTGATCTTTTTAAAGTGCATGAGAAGCCTTTGAATCTTTTAATGATTATAGGAAAACCAGGAAAATTGTTACTGAGTCTGTTAGAGAAAATACTGCTTTGTAGAAATTCTTATGAATAAAGGCCCACCAAATGCACGGTCAAACCTCATCACTCCAATAATACTGACAGGGTTTCGCTTTATTTCATTTCTTTAGCAGGAAAGTAGTAAGACTGTTCCAAGCAAAAGCAATTTTCAAAGGGAGCAGCTTTGACATTTGCACAAAGGAAAAGGATAAAAGAATGTTGAACACATGAATACATGCAAGAATCTAGCTTTATCTGAACTCTCTGTAAAGTAAAATGCTGCTGAAAAATAAGTGCTAAGCATGACAAAAGCAATCCAATTAATTCAGAAATATTAGGTTTTACTAAAGTGAAAAAATCTGCTTTCTTCACCATGAGTTCTCTCTGCTTTGGGAATGTTGATAAATTCCTTTAGAATTTACTCATGTGATACAAATACAGAAGAGACATGGTCTTTCTCCCTGTTCATGTCATAATCAGTCACATTGTTTCCCTCAGTCAATCCATATTTTTATTGGTATCTTCCACCTCAGATGATATCAACACTTTCTTGAACTTTAAAAATTATTAGAATTGCTAAGGTTCCTCAGTAATTACTTTATGAACAGGCTTTGTGTTTTCACTACTTTGCAGTAGTTCAAAATGTGGTAGCTCCACCTACCAAAATAGCCAACCTCCTCCAGGTGGTCAGAATTTGTGCACACTTGACCTGCATCCTTTCTACAGTGGTCATGAAAGTTGAAAGGGATTTGAAACAAATGTACTACAAAGAGAAACTGAAGAGGAACTTAAAAGGTTGATCACTATGGGACATACCTTTAGTCCCATCTTACTGCAAAGTAGAATGACTAATTATCAAGGAGGGCTGCTGATTTTTAATTATGTCTTATGGACTTTGCTGTCATTTTTCCAGAGGACAAATTTATGTAAAGTTGATTATTGATTTCAGTCAGAGAAATACCTTGCCAGTTAATTACTTCTTCTGGCAGTTCTAAGTGCAACTGATGTTAAAAATCCTGATGTGTTCCACAACAACAGGATATACGTCAAAGAAAAATTTTTGAGTGGTATCTTGGATTCTTCCAAGAGCATCCATCAGATTTTCAGAGTAAATGGATGTTTTTGTAAAGCAGTGAAATTGTACAGGATGTTTTTGTAAAGCAGTGAAATTTAAGGTAGACTGAGTACTGGCTTAATTTCTTTAAAAATACGTGTGGATAGGCTTTTCTCACTGCCATAGCTGATCTTTTGTCAGATAGCAAACATACATTGTATTGACTCTATTGAAAAGAATTTAATAAAGGACAATGATGATATGATCTGTCTAGAACAGATTTAAGTTGATTTGGGTGGAAGTAGTATTATTCATTATAAATAAAAAAGTTCACGTGATTCTGGGACTTACTTTAGCCTCGACCTCAGAACCAACAGAACTTTGTCAAAATGAGGTTAGAGTATAGTCCTAAAACAGATTAAACATTCACAGCAGCTGGCTGTGTCATATGATATATATTCATGGTGTAGAGTAAGACAAAACTGAAATCCATAGAGGTTTACTAACCTGAACTGTAAAGAATATGAATAGTCATATGGTTGAATTAGCAAATTAGTTAAAAGTTTACAAGTAGTGTGTATGTGGTGAGGAGATGTAGGAGAAGTTCATAGGAAGATGAGATTTTTATCACTGGTTTTGATGGTTGGATTGTTTGCAAGCAAGTTCTTACTTGTTAGCAGAGTAGATGTTTTATGTTGACTTTTGCACAAATAAGCTGTTAGCCTGACAGTTGCTGTGAAGCATTATAGGTTGGGTATTCATTAGATCCATATGCATTTGTCTGGTAGATAAAATGTATCCTAATATTCTGAAAAGAAATACTTTTGAATATTAAATGATCATTTCATCCTTGCCAAAGATGAAATCAGTTTAAATCTTGCTCTTTTACATGCAGTATGGGAAATTATATTTTTAATGTAAATATAATCACAAGCTTTTGATTATTCAAACTGATTCAAACTGATATTAATGAGAGCATTAAGGAGGTAGAGCACTTCATAATGTTATCACAACTTGATAAGGCTTGACAAGATCTTCACCAAGCACCATATCATTTTAAACTTGGAAGTAATTTTCAAGGTAATAAAAGTAATTAATTAGAATTTATTCTATGAGTTTATAAACATATGGGCATATCAAGTGATAAGTAAAAAAACTTCACTTTGTATCTCCACTCACTTCCTGACAGATTTTGTAATTAACAAATTAATTAACAAATAAATTAACAAATACAAATTTAAGTTGCACCTTTGCATAAGAAATTGTCTGATGGTTCAACTCAAGAACTATTGTACTTAAACCAGATTAAGTGATAGTTTCAGTGAATATTCGAATATTGTTGTTGTTTGAAAACTTAAAAGCTCAATGAATGAAAAATAATTTTTATGAATACTGAAAGCTAAGTAAAGAATCTCATGCCTCTGGGAGTGCAAACAGTATCCTTTCTTCTTCCTGGCACTTTATTTATATTTCTGGTGTCTAGTTCTTGCTTTCTGTGCAGAACAAGAAACATTTAGGGGTTCCTTTACAACCAGGGGTAAGGCGACTAAGATGGGATCAGTATGCTGTTTAGGATAGCTGAACAGTTAATTCTGCAAGTAGTTCAGTGATTTAAAGCTTTAGTAAGTGGTCAGATTTCTGCCATTGCTGCCTCTATCCTTAAGCTCATTTCAGTTTTACACAACCAACGAAGAGTAGGAGCTCAGAGCTATATTTGAACAATCAGTTAAAAGGCAGCATTTGTGTTGATTTCTGTTCTACTTTGTTTATAAATCCTGGGCTTAGGTGGTATGTAGCCACCTAGGCTAAGGCAGTTGTGCATACTCAGGAGGAAAGATAGGTAGCTTGTGAGTCTGTAAGTTCCCTAGGCAAGTTTGCTTTACGTCTTGTGGTTTAGTCAGTTCTTCCCTAATAACATTTCTGTTTACTTGCCAATTTCAGTCAAACAGTGACAGAATGGAGCCCTTGTTGCATTTAAAATTCCTGAAAGGTCTTGGAAATACGGGTAGGTAGGAAAGGCCAAATAAGTATTACTATTTGACTTGCCAGCTGATGAGCCTTTCTGTTCTTGATCTGAGTTTGATGAAGAATTTGCTTGTCCTGCCTGTTTTGGTACTTGGTAGGGAGTCATATGTGAACATGTGGGATAAGGGAGACTGTGAGGTAAATCATGCAGAAGAACTGTAGTTATTGTCAGAAGAGTTGTAAAATAAGTCATACTGGGGAATCTGAGATTACTTTCACATGCAACTGTGGAGACAGAATAAAGAACCTAAGAAACCAGTTTTCTGATTGTAGTTAGGAATACACAGTAACTTGATACATAGCTCAACCTGAGATTTAATAGTACCCAAGTATAGAATTAAAAGATATTTTTCCTTATGTGTCTCAGATACATACTATTTTGAGCAACATTGATCCAGGCAGTGGACTAGTTTTAGAGTGAAGAGAATAGTTAAATATACTGTGATTTGTTCTGCATTTTTTTTCTTGATAATACTTCCTTGAGCCAAATCTCTAGTAAAATCAATGGAAGTCTTTAGTTAACACCACCAATTTAATCATCTTGCTTTTACACCTTTGTGAAGCTTATTGTAGCATGAAAAATCTATCATCAAGTTACAAGGATCGCAATAAAAGCATGTAATACAAGGCATTGTATTCTCTTCTCAAGTGGAGTCACCAAGAGCAAGTTGCCCAGGACCATGTCTAGACAGCTTTTGGGTATCTGTAAGGATGTAGACCCCACAACCTTTCTGGGCAACTTGTAGTCAGTCTTCCTCACTGAAAAGGATTTCGCTCATGTTTAGATGTTGTGTTTTAGTTGTTGCCTATTGATTCTTTTCCTGTCACTGGACACCCCTGAAAGAGCCTTGGCCCCATATTCTTCAAACCTTCCTTTCAGATATTTATGCACATTGATGATCCCCCCCCGAGTCTTCTCCAGGCTAAATGGTCCCAGCTTTCTCAGAATTTCATCAGACATAAAAGCTCCAGGCCCTTCATCATTTTAATGGACCTTCTTTGCACTCCCTCTCCAGTGTGACCATATGTCATGGCGTAGAGGGGCAGGATCACTACCTTTACTTGCTGGCAGCACTCCTAATGCAGGCCAAGGGGCCATCAACCTTCTTTGCTGCAAGGGCACACTACTGGTTCATGTGCAACTTGGTGACCAGCAGGTTCTTTCCTGCAAGTTGGTTTCCTGCTATGTGACCCACAGTGTGGAGTTGTTCCTTCCCAGGTGCAGGATTTTATACTTCCCTTTGCTGAACTTCATCAGGTTCTGAAGGCTGATACTGCTAGTAAAGACAGAGGGCATTCAAAACCTCAGGTTTTTCTATATCCCATGTCACCAGGGCCCTGCCCCATTCAGCAGCAAGCCCATGTACAGAAGACATTCCCTAGACTTTCTTTTTTTATGTCTGTACCTACACAAGTTCTTCATGTTGCCTATGATACTTCTGAGATTCAACTCCAGGTGGGTGAATGGTGGTAGAAATCTTTATATTGAAAGGACTTATATGAGAAATTCTGTTTGACATCTGCAATGTTTATGCACAATTGGGTTCTAAAAATGTTGTAAGTCCAACATTGATTCTTAAAATAGAAGTTGTTTTTCATATTTATGAGACATTATGATTCTCATAAACATTAATCTTGATACTTATGAATTTTGATATGATTCTTATAAAGCATTCTGACTTTTTTAGTGTGATAATTGTTGGTTTTATACTTTGATCATGTGTGTTGCCTTTCTGTGAACCCTGTTTTCTGGAACACTACTTTTGAGTTGCTATGATGAATTGCACGCAAGGCAGATGACATTGTACCACTTGTTTTATAAATATGTAATAAGATATGATATCCTCAATATTATCTCTTATGCAGCTTGAAGTTTCCATTGGGGGGTGGGCTTAACTGAAGCTGCTAATTGAACAGAAGTCCTCACTAAGAGAGAAATTAGTCTCTTGAGGTGTTTTTTGGTGTTAAATGATTCATTTAGAATGCTCAAGTCTGTGTCTTGAAATGCTTTACTTCAGTAGCTGTGGCATTGCATTGCATAGCTTGACATTTAAATACAATGTAAACTTTTCACCCACAGACCTCTATGTTTTTCTGTCGGAAGTTTGTGTAGTCTGGCATGGAGTACTATGTTGCATTACCTAATCACTTGCAAATCTGCTTCTTCACTGTTTTTTTAATGTGTCATAACCTGGTGGATTTTTATATGGTGCCTGGTGCAGAACTGTGAATATCTGTGATTTTTTACCAAATAAAACATCCACTCTGCTGTTGACAATGTTGATAGTGTTATCCTTTACCCATTTTTCTGTGAGTTTTTGAGGAAATCTGATTACTTCATGGTGAAATAACACTGCTGCTGTCTTGGAAGTATGTTAAAATATTGTCTTTAGTTTGCCCAGCAAATCTGCCTACAAAAGGAAACAATCTCCTTGTTATTTCTATTTGATTTGCCTCAACCTTCAATCTATCCATGATGGTCTTTCATAACTTTATTATGCAGTACCTTCCTAAACTGGTTCTAAGGAATGGCTTTACTTTGAGCAGGATGTCTTTAAATGTCTGCAGAACAGTGTTTTGTCACCACTCTTTCTTAACAGTGACATTTCTAAAGGAGATGATTTATGCTGGACTATTACTGTCTCTAGATTGCTGTTTCCATTAGAATTGGTGCTGCCAGTACTCCTAGATTGGATGAACTGGGAATCTTTTGCTTGTCTTCACCTTGTGTGTTGCTACTTGACCTTTTTAGTACACAAAATTGATTTTGTGTTTTGAGAGACTGGCCCTTCGCAGTGTTGTCCATTTTGTATTACAAGTAAGTTTTAACTTAAAACCAACATTTGACCTGACCAAATGACCTGGTCATTATCTGAGAGTGAATAAGCTTGCTATGCTGTTTTACTTGTAGATGGTGCAGTCCCTGATGATGCTTCTGTATTAATTTAATAAAGCAATGTTAATGTTTTAATTGTAAAGAAATACAAATGTCTTGAATCACCACTTCTGTTGTATGTGAACCAGTAGGATATTTGAGCTTGTATCTAACTATGTAGTCTTGTATTACATGTGGAAATCTCTCTTGTTCCCCATCCCTAGCTGAATAAAATAAACAGCAAATCAGGCTGCTGTTCTGTACAGGTCTTTTCATGCAGTTGTTGAGCTGACTGCTCCCTCCAGTTTTGAGGGAAATGTGCAATGCAAAGTGGCAGAAAGTTGCAATGACGTACCAGTAATTTGGCTACAGCTCATTTCTGCCAATCAGAAAAATGCATTTGAGTACATAAAGTCAGTAGCTGTAGGATGTTTTCCTCTCTTTATCCTGAATGAACTGTGCCATAGCTGCTGATGTAAGGCACTTTTCACATAACCATGAACCAGAAGTGTTTGCATTTATATAAAACTTTGGGATTGGAAGTGATTATTGTTCTATAGAATCATGAAGCATTAATATAGCAATCTTCCTGAAGTCCTTGTTGTGCTATTTCTGTAACTTTGGGTCTGGAATACAGGAATAGGGAAGAAAAAAGAACGTAAATATGTAACACTTCTAACATAAGCGTAGTTATAAGCAGAATAGCAATTTGAAGTTTGTCTATAGTGATTTTCTTTGAGCATTTATTTTAATACCTCAAATTAATATTTTAAAGTTTGGAAATCCCATTTTTAAAAGTGTTACATTTCAAATGCCTTTTAATGCTGCAAATATATATTTGATTATTGATGAACATCTTATGGTCAGTGAACCTTTCTTACATTTTCAAATACACATCTAGGATCACTAAACATTGACAATATTACTTTTTCATGTCTTCATGAGTCTACTTATGTCTCAAACTTCTCTTTTTATATTTAATGCTTTTGTTAAGCAGTATTTTTTCAAAAAACAACTCTTGCAGTCACTTTATGTAATTATTTTGACATTTACATTCTGGCACTTAAAAGGACCATTAATGCCTTCTCAGGACTAGCTGAGCTTTTATGGCCCCTTTTAAAATTCATTTGATACACTAAATACCTTGAAAATACTGTAGCTGAATTGTGTTGCAGTTGAGTAGTGAAAGGCTTTGGAACCAAATCATAGTTGTGACATAAAAAATGTTACCATGAAAAGTAGTGTTGAAATTTAAATCTTAAAAGTACCTCAAAAATTATTCCATATACATGTTTGTTTATTTGAAAACTTGATTGATTTGTTTTGGCAAGAAAAAGTAAAAATCGCAATCAACAAAAGCACTAGACTTTATTATTTAAATAATAATATTTCCATATTTCCAAATGATACACTGTAAATATGAAGTACATCTTCCCTCAAAATATACACTGGAAGTATCTTAAGACTAAAATGGTTTAAATTTATCTAGTTATGCTGGATTGCAATCTTCCTTTAGCAATTGTATAAATGTGTATAATACCAGAGAACATTAGTGTAGTAAATTTTTTGGTTAGTAAAAAAAATTATTTTTATCTCTGTGCATATAAGCTGTCTGAAGATTTTAAAAAGGGCAATTTCTAAAGCTGTCATGGTATGTTCTTGGCATTACCTTTTTACACAGTTGCAGATTTAATGTACAGCATTTATTTAGATGTTTCTTTTTGTTTGCAAGCCAGAATCTGGGAAACTGTCCCCCACTGCTAACTGCAGGGATTTATAGCGTTGTGAACCTTTTCATATAATAGGAATTACATGCTTAAATGTTCAGGTGTTCCACTTGAAGGTATGTCAATCTGTTCAATTAAAAGGCAGAGTTCTCAAAATTGTTTTCACAGTAAGCTTACACAACCTCATTAATACAAACAGAATTATGTTCTCAAAGGTGACAGTGTACTTACATTTGAAATGTTATTTTGATTCACCACAAAGCAGAAACCACAACAGTGCCCAAGGTCAGAAAAAATGGATATAAGTACTGTTTTCTCAATAAATGCTAATTTTGCCTTAGTAGATGAAAAAATACTTCAGAATCCTTGCCAAATCTGTGTATATTGTGCTTGACTAAGATGGGTTTTAGCAGGTTTCTCAGAAGTGTGTTAGTGCCTTAGAAGGATGTGTGATGGGAGGCCATAGAGGATGCGCATTTGGATTTGTGAGCGCCAATCACCAGATGAGATGTCAGTGATGAAGTCTGGGTGATCCTAGTCAGTGGAAGTCGTAACAGTCCATTATTTGAGATCTCCTCAAAAGTCTGTTAACTCCTGGCTGGAGATCTGATAAAAGACATCACATTATTCATAGTAACAAAGATTGTCCAGAGCAAGAGACCCTCAATTATTTCTGAGGAATACTGTCTATTTAAACTGAAGAATTAATTGTCCCTTGTCTTATCTTGTCATCTATGATACAAATGTTCTTATAAAACAGAGGAATATTCTAGATATTTATGCAGTCACTCTTAGAACTGTAATTTTGAGAGTGTGTAGAGGAGTGAGAGTTTCTTTAATCTAGAAAAATGAAAGAGAATAGAAAGCAGTTTTGTGATTTGGTCTGTTAAAACTACGGCACATTTTGTTTTCTAATCTCTGTTTGAGCCCATAGCTTCACAGCCAAAGAAAACCAGTAATTGGACTCTTTTTGCCAGTAAATCAATGAAAAGTGCTGAAAAAGCACTAGAACAAATTTGCTACTGTCTAGTAGACTTATACTGGGGCAGCTTGAATTTTAAATGAGTCCATTTTACAAGAATAAGAATCCAGGTCACTTCTTATGTATAATGAATTTACCATACCAGCAGAAATAAAGGTATTTAAAGCTTCCTTTTTATAGTTAAATGGATAATTAAATATTACTGTTGACTGTTATCAAATATACCAGTTGCTTATTTCTTTATCCTCAATGGACACCCGGCACCAATACAAAACACAAGGAGAGCATAAATAAAAAGATGCCATTTTGTTTTTACTTAAGCCTTACTCCAGTTTCGCTCAGCTTGCAGTTACACAAATGATGGTATTTGAACACTACAGTTAAACATTTAATAATTACGTGTATATGTACAAGATAAGTGGGATTTGCATGGCATATCATTTTGCTTAAACATCCATACAATTTTCATGCTAATATATTAAAACATTAATTCTTTCTTAAATATTTCCCTCCCTTTCTATGTTTATATTAAATCCCCAGGAAAGATGTTAGGAGCTTTATAGATTTACCTACTTAATCATCTTGCATCCGACATATCTTTATCTATTTTCTTGATATGCTGCCAAGGTCTCAGTATTTGGCTTCTGGTAGGCCAGAATGCCAGCAAGGTGCACACTTTGAAATGCATCTCTGTGAAAACAGCTGGAATGCAGTTGCTGTAGAAATGAGCTTTTGCTAGCCTTGTGAGAAGCACTTAGATAAATAACTGTGTTCTGGGCAATGACGGGTGAGCTTTCTAGGTTAAAACTAGCACTTTCAGCATTGTGTTTCCTCAGAAAATAGCATGGTATTCTCCTGGCACTGAGTTTGAAACCGTGTTTGGGTTTTGGGTGGTAAAATTTGTCACTGTTTAAATTTTCATGTGGACTCTGCATATACCCTGTTTTAAAGAACACTGCAAGATTCCACGTTTTGAGATTTTAAAGAATACCAAAATTGCATATTTTGGAGTTCATCTTGTTTATCTGAGAGAAAGTGGCTTTTACTTTTGGTGAAAACTGTAGAGTAGTAAAGAAGCACTTGTAAACTTTTTGTATATGTATCCTAGAGAGTTGAACAGTTTACAACCGAGTTGTAAAAGTCTGAAAACATAAATCTCTGTATCAAGTACTGATCAAATGCAGTGCCTCTTTTTTGTTCTAAAATTGTTATTACAATTTGCATGTGACTGAAATTAATCTCATCATTTTATACCTAACTAGCTTCATATGTCAGAGAGGAAATAGGCTGGTTTTCATGGGAACTGTAAACTGTTCATTGTGTATTTTGTGCTTTAGGCTTTCTGTTCCTCATTTGAGTAAAAACTTCAGCTGGATATTTTAAAATGTTATGTAAGTTACCAATCCTAGAGGGTGTTCTGTCTCAAAGGTATGCATCTCTCTTTTTCACTGTGGCATCGCAGTAGTTCTAACGTGATGTGGAACAGCTGATAGTATGTGATTAGGAAGAAGCCTCCTGAGTGGTCATCTTATTTTGCAGGGGTTTGTCTGATGTCTTGCAGTGATGAATTGGCTTTTTCTTGCTTTCTGTTTAAGTGAACAGAAATCATTAGCTCATTTCAGATAGAAATTTTCAGTTACTGCAGACCTAGATTTGAATCAAAACACATCAAGATGAAAGGCTTTACAGCCTCCACTACTGGTCCCTTGAGCCTTCCAAGGCTGTTCTTGTCCTTTTTTAGTTAGTTTATGTCCTGTAATGGGAAAAAAAATTATTTACAGTACAGTTTCTCCCCAGCATAATCAGTTATCTTTCAGTTTGCTTTAATTCGTCTCTGTAAATTAATATTTTAGCAGTGTAGAAAGAATTAAATTTGACTTTTGCAGTTATTTCTCCTCTGTAGTAACAAGAGTTAACAGAATAAGAAACAGATTGTAAGGTGCAGTATAGGAATTGCGTTTGCTGTCATTTGTGGTTTAAGAAAAGCCTTGAAAGGGCTTTAATGAATATTGTTTAGTGTTTTTGAAACCTAATGGTCAGAGGCAGCAACAAAAACAGCCTCGGAGCTTTTGGTTTTAGCATTTCTCCTGATGAAGATAATTGTTTCACCTCCCCTTTTATGTCAGTGTTTTTCACTCTGTTGCCTTTTGTTTATATTCAAATGACATACTGTTAAGCCTTTTTTGTGTGATTGCAATGCTTTTCCCCCTCCTTCTATAGAAAATCTGCTTGCCACAGACAGGCAGAGCATGTGTTTCTCTTGTCTTGGTTGGGTGCACAAATCTTCTTTTATGTGTGCTGCTTCTTACCCTGTTGCCTAGACGATCGCTGGCTTTCACTGAGAATGTCTGGTTCTCGTAAAGAGTTTGACGTGAAGCAGATTTTAAAAATCAGATGGAGGTGGTTTGGTCATCAGGCATCAGCCTCTAACACTGCAATTGAAAATCATCAGGGAGACTTCTGGAATAGAGGACAAAATGTAACAACTGGTGTCACAAAGTTTTTAGATTCCAGTGACTTACCTTTAACAGCAGTTGATTACAGAAGGTCCAGCCAACAGGATTTCCAGAGTTCACCTCTTTGGACAATGGCATCCACCTCAGAAATCCCTACATTTGAATTCTCAGCAGAAGACTGTGCAGGTGCACGTTGGCTTGACAGACAAGAAACAGATGATAGAGCAAGTGAAGAAGAAAATGAATCGGACAGCAGCTCGTGCAGGTTAATTATTACTTTCCTATTGTGAGAAATGTGTTTTCATTTCATGTTTGTATTTGGCATGCATATATAGGCTAGCCTTTGTTCTGAACTAAAATGCTTCAGAAACCTAGAAGCTATTTTGAATTAGAAACAGAATATTAATTATAATCAGGTTCTGTGTATTTACTTGGACCTCTTTAAAAGGCAGGCAGTGGAGGTAAAGTGCAAACATGGATGTACTTGTGTTTTAAACAGTGTACTAGTACATGCTGCTGTGAACAAGGTACTGCCCATTACATGGTAATGTTACAGAATGTTTTCTACATTATTTTGAAGTGATACTGATTGTTTAGTTACGACAGTTATGAGAAGATTATGAAAATGTAAGCTGCTTCTGATTCTGACCTCATGTTTCCATGTGTGTCTATAGAAGATGGAGAATGCACTGTAAAAAACACTTATACTGTAAATCAAAGAAAAAAATTACATCTATTGAAAGTCAATCAATTTGTGCTTCAAAGTGATTGCAGTAGCTCGTTTGGTTGTATTAAACTGTGCATCTGGCACAAAAGGAAAAAATGTTTCTACTGCATCTGTAAAGATATTTTATGTTCTTCTCTTACGCATCATTACTAAAGATGAAACCATAGAACTTGTTCTTGAATGAAAGTTGTTTGCCAGTTGTTGTAAATTAGGCAAATTAATAACCTTTTGTGTAAAATATCAGTTAAATTATTTTATATCATTTACTGTGTAAGTCAGTCATTCTTCACTAAAAGTATTTTTCCTGTTTTGTAGTACATGTAGTGGATAATAGCTTGCCATTTCAGAGAATTTTATATTTGTTTTCTT
>VWYI01046415.1:0-95551 GCA_013399455.1 Anthoscopus minutus | reverse complement strand
ATTTGATGCTTTGGAAACAGGGGCCAGTAGAGATGCAGACCCCTTACCATTATCTCTGGCTCAGCTGCCTGCCAGTAAAATGGAAATAAAGAGCACTTCTCCACCTAGTTGAGATGATGAGAGGGCAGGAATCATGGCAAGGCACAAACCTATTGCTGAGATGAAGGTCATGTAAGTACATCGTAGAGTACTCAGTGATGCTGGTGCCCCAGCTGCACAGTGCTGTACATGATCTCCTTGGTTTTACTTAGCCTTTGTGCATTGGTGAAATGAGATAATTACAAAGTGGAAGGAATAATAACTTTGTATTGTTGCCATAACCACTGAGGTATTAGACCCCGATACCAGTGTGATTATCTCAGACACAACAGTAAGGTGATTATTAATAATACTAAAGGACTTACTACTTAGCCTGCAATTTTTGCATCATTTCTTTAAAAACCCCTATCTATTCCATCAGCTCCAAGCCTGTGTGAAGTGGGTATGAGTTGTTGCCTCCTTGTTATCTGTTTTTCAGTGATGAGAAAATGAAACAGGAAAACCCCCATGAGACCAAATTTGCAAATTCAGGGACCTAAGCACCAAGGTAGCTCTGTGTGCATTACTTGTCTTTCTGCACCAGGGCTGCTATGGACAGGCTGGCAGGTGAGACTGCAGTAGCTCAGGTACTTAAAGATCTGTAGATCTTTGCTCTTTTCAGTTCCAGCTAGAAACAGTTTCCTTGTTTTCCTTGTCACTAGGGATTGTTTCAGAAATGCAGTATTTTTATGCTCAAGTTGGCACATGTATATGCAAACCCAGGAGTTAAGGTGCAGGTGTTGCATGTGCAGGGATTTGGGTGTCTCATTGCATTAGGATAAGCTGGAGGGACATGATGCAGCATACCAGGAGCCCTCCTGCTACAGAGCCAGGCACTGAGGTATCTGCAGTGGGTTTTCAATTCAAGAGGTGACAGAGAATATTTTCCTGCAGTTGAAATGCGAACATGGTTTTGACATGACCAAGTCACATCTCAACAGAGCCAAGACCACTTCTTGCACATACTCCAAGCAGCAAAAACCACAGCAGCTCTAAGGAGGAAACAAGTGTTGGGTTCTTTTTATCCCCTGATCAAATTATTATCGAGGGCAAAAAGCTTCTCCATATCATATCTAGGGAAAGGAGACCCAACATTTGGAGCTAGCCTTTGTCAGTTCTTGAAGGAGTTTGTGAAAACTTTCAGCTTGAGAATGTTTGAGCTTGGAACCCAACAGTGGTGTGAGGCCTTCTCTCATTGATATCTTGGAGCTGTGTCACAGGGCAGTGTGAAAGGGAGAACCGCCCCTGACATTTTTGACTGCATGTGTTTTAAGGTGTAAAAGAGGTATTTTTGCCATCTGGAAAGGAAGCCAAGAGAAACCAAAGGGGGACAAAAATAACCCATAACCCACGCCACGGCAGAGCTGAGGAAAGCTGCTACTGATATATCCTCCTGAGCTCTCAGCAGCCTGTAATTATGAATTGGCTTACAGCTAAGATATTGATGGATATCACTCAAGAAGGAAAATGAGAATGTCTAGATTTTTTAACAGTGAACCTGTACTGAACTCTGTGTGACTCTCCTCCTATTTATAACCCTGTGTGAAGTTCAAGGAAACTTGTCCTGGAGGTTTCCCATGAGAGGGAACTGTGTTTTTACCTGACTAAAGCTCTCTGGATATTTTCCCATTTTTTATTTGATCTAAGTGTGAACTTTCTCCACCCTCTGCCCCTCCTTCCCTTCTGGAGTGGTTAGAGAGGTGGATTGCAGCCAGGATTGCACAAGAGATGCCAGTTGCACACATGTTTTGCATAACTGTGCTGTGTTGATTTCAGACAGGGTGCCCCAAGTTCCCTCCCTGCCTTGCAACAGCGAGTCAAGATCTCTATCTTCATTCCTGAAGCTGGAGAAATGCTGGTGAGGCCCTGACTATTGAACCTTTGACAAAGAGCACCTGGATGGGACGCTGCCCAGCAGCACAGAGCTATCCCTGTGGAAGAGCCTCTGCTTAGAAGTTGTTTGGGCTCTTTGTATCGAGGGTGCAAGAGTCCTTCTGCCACTGGGAAGGGCTGCAAGTGATCTGTGCCAGCTGCTCTGTGTGAAGGGAATGTGCTCCCCATGCACATGTCCCCTTTCCTTCTATTCCAGCAAGAGGCACAAATGTTCTCATGTGCTCTGAGACAGCCAAGGACCTCTCTTGTTGAGAATCCTGATTGGAAAACTAAGACAGGCTCATCCCAGTGCCCATTTTGGGGCTAGTTCAATGTGGCTTTTATCTTTAGAAGCAGTGAGGTCTGCTTGATTTTAATGAGAATTAAATTTAACAACCTAAGCCTTAGCCTGTGTTCTGGTTCCTTTTGCCAGGAAATAGGTACTTTCTTCCTCCTGCCTCGTTTGTTTGGAGTGCAAGTCAAGACCAAACTGAATGGAGCTTTGAGCAACCTGGCCTAGTGAAAAGTGTCCCTGCCCATGGCAGGGGGGGTTGGAATGAGATAATTTTCCATCCCAAACCATTCTATGATTCTGTGACAACAGCATAGGGTCCTCCCCCAGCCAAACAGAACTGGAGCTGCCTCGTGGGACAGAGCTGGCCTCACAGGTAGCCAGAGCCTGGATGATTTAAGGGCTTCAAGGTCTTTTTCAAAAATAAATCACATGCAAAAAATGCACTGCAGAGAATCTGATGTTGAGATTTTTATATAGAAAAGTGACATGGGCCATAGACTCTCACTTGGATACCCTTCATGTGCCTGCATTTTGCTCGTTTCCTTGGAGACAGTGTCTTGTCTGAGAGCAGTTAGCCTTGGCTAGGAAAGGCCTGACATTTCTGGTTTGTGGGATAAAGCTGTGCTGATGAATTTTCCAACAACCACAGAGGCAGGATTTGGTACAGACATAAGCAGCTCTGAACAGGGTTATCATGTGGGCATCTCTAATACCTCTCTGGGGACACCACTGAGGTCCCTGCTGTGAGAGCAGGGTTCAAAGATCCTCAGAGAGAGCCCAGCGATCCCTGTCCCTCAGGTATCAGAAATGTTTGAGAAATTTCTCCCTTCCCTTTCCTTCTTCCAAAGAGCTGAGTCAGCTGGACTGGCATGTCTGGAACTCTGTGGCACCAGAGCAGGCAGTCTGCCAGCAGCATTACACACTGCATCCAAAGGAACAAATCACTTCTCTCTCTCTCTCTCTCTCTCTCTCTTTTTTTTTTCCCCTTTGCAATCCCCACCCTCTCTCTTTTATTTTTCCTTGTTGATCCGTGTAGGTGAGTCAGAGAAACCTGCTCATCCACAGCCTGTTCCTTCTTGCCAAATCCTGGAGCAGCACTCCCAGTTCTTGTTGGGTGTCAGGAATAGGTTATGAAAACAAAAACTGATACAGTTGGTGTGCGGGTATGGAGCCCACAGTGTAAGTGCACACTGAATGTGCCACTTAGAAGGGCTTCCTAACAGAGTGATGTCGTTTATAGGAGACACCTTATTCTCTGATTCATATGTAAAATTAGTTTTATTCCTACAAAACACCAGGATGGGACAAGGAAATTATTGAAGGCATAAATTGGAGAACATTTGGGAGAAATTCCATCTTAATTCCGCTGAATTTTGAAGCAACGGAAGAATGGAAAATTTCAAGTAGGAAAACTGGTAGTTCATGGAAGTGGTTTTGAATCATGTTTTGGCATCAGTTGTAGTTTTACTAATCTGAAGAAATTCCATGAATATTGCCACATTTCCTCAGAGTTTACCCTATTGATGAGTTTCTGACCCCAGGAACTATAACATCATGAATCTTGGTTCCCATATGAAATACAAATAAGCGTGCAACGTAAATAAAAGATAAATTGGCCTTTTTATTTACCTTACAATATTTATTTCATAAGTGGGAAGGGAGTGAGTGAACAAACATTCCAGGTAACTTTTCCTCTTTGATCAGCTGGAGCCAGGAGCTGAGGGAAAGCACAGTCTGGTGTCTAACTTGGGGTGAAACTGCAGGTGCTGGTGATGCTTGTAGGGGTCAGGTATGTCTCACTATCCATAGCTGCATTTCCATCAGGCAGCATCAAAGCCTTGATTTTTGGCATCTTGTGTTGGAATGAAGCTGTTCAGCTGCAGAGAACAGATCATTCACCAGGAAAAGTGCTTTGTTGGACTTTTACGTGCCATTGTAAAATGTCCATGTTAGCTATATTGTGAAAAATGTATCCATTATGTTCATATGGTCTTCTACAAGCAGCGAGTTTGTTCCAAGGCCTAGAAATGAGCCAGCTTTGAGAGGCTGCAAGTACACTTCTGGCTGAGAAGCACAAGTTTTCTGCCTTGATCAGCATGAAGTGCTGGAGTGCAGGCCCTGGGACAGGATCACACCTTGGTGAAGAGAAGGGCAAGGCCATTTTGTGTCAGGTGATATGTAACTCTAGGTGAGATACAGTCATTTCTGAGTTCCAGCCCAAGAGAAGAGGCTAGGAAGGTTTATCACCCAGCCACCTTCTGCAGGGGAGGAACCCAGAGGGCAAACAAAAAGGGACTTGACAAAGGCAAGACATCAGTGTCACAGGTGGGAATGAACCCAGATGTTCTAAATTCCCATCTGCTGACTCAGTTGCAAGACTTTCCACACAAGTTAAATGAATAGATGTAAAAAAAGATAAAGATTTTTTTTTTCTTCCAGGTACTGAGGAACAAGAAAATTTATATCCTTTCACTCTTGATTTCGACTTCTGGGTGAAATCACCTTTTTCAAAGAGCCTAGTGTAGCTTTCAGTATGACTTTTTCTTTTTTTTTTTTCTCCATCAGGGAATGTAGTTAAGTATATTCAGAGTTTCCTAAATTCCCTACTTTTACAAGAAACCTTTTAAAAGTATTTCTGGATGCTTAGAGAGCTATTTTCTGTTCTCCATTTTTTCTGTCTTTACTTTCAGCCTAAGAAACTGCTTTTTCTTCCCTTCTTTTCTTTTTCTTCATTTTGGTTTAATTTCACACCCATATTTAATTCCCTTATATTTTGTCTACCTTGCTTTCAGTCACAATTAATTTCTGAATCTATCCAGGACTTGTAGTGCAAAGCTGATTGCACCAAAAAGGAAACATCCTAAAACCCCGAATCTTTCCTTCCTTTCTCCCTTTCTATTCATTCCCTCTACTAAACAAATCTAAAAAATCCTGGGTATTAAGAAGTACTCTAAAATTGTTGTTATGTTTTTTTTGTTTTGAAACAAACAACCCCCCTCCAAAAAAACCAACCACAGCCTAGGAAAAATATTAAGACTAACAGGAATTGCAGAATTTTATTTCCTAGAAAAGATTAATCTAGCTTCAATATCAGACCTAGACACTTGATGTAGAGGTTTGTGCAAGAACAGAAGCTGTCCACTATCTCAGGCTCCTCTCTTAAAGACCCCATCATCCTTTAAAAGACACATTTACTGTTAATTTTGTTGTGCTGAGGATTGGTTTCCTACCAAATAGTCATGACTTCCTCCTGCCAAATACTGTAGTTAATCTGGACTGTGGAGCAGTAAAGACCACTGGTGTAGATGAGAAAAGTCCCACATTTATTTTGAGCTGCTCTGCATCCTTGCTGATAACACGTGTGTTGTGAGGCAGAGGGCAGGAGCAGGGGATGGGAAGGCTGCACAGGTGCAAGGAGACAGCTCTCTTGCTGTTTGGCCTCATTTGACACTGATGCAAGATATGGCAAAACCACCTGCCTGAACAGCAGATCTTGATGAGGGTAGCACAAAGGCATTGGCCACACTGATTCCTGGGCAGTTAGAAAAGTGTGAATAACAATTTTCCTGTCCCAAAGGAGCCCATTAGTTTCATAGCCTGACCTGCTTTTGGAAGCAAGATTTCCTTCAGTGTTGGCCTTGATCAAAATAACTGAAAACTCCCAGCATCAGTGGTTGGAGCTGTCAGTATTACTCTTCCCAAGTTGCTCTTATCTTCATGACAGCTTGGTCTTAATTGTCTGTTTCCAAAACTTTGTTTCTGACAGTGACAAGAAAAGGGGAAAGTTACAGGAAAGGGAGTGTGTTCTTCCTACCTGCTAATACAAGACATAAAACTGAAAGGTGCCAGGTGCTAAAAGATGCTTTTTCTCACACAGGATCATGTAGGTGGAACAGGGGAAATCATTGCTATGGGATGAGAAGGAATGAGTTTAGGGCTTACTCAGTGATTTTATGCAGGAGAAAACTTGCCTGGTGTTATAGTGAAAGCTAAACATGGTGTCTCTCTGTCTCCTGTTGTTTATATAGTATAGGATACCTGGTAGCACTTTGGCACTGCCTGCTCCAAATACTTCTTAGGTTCTATTGGCTTTGTAATGCTCAGGGGCTTCTTCAGGATGTGCAAGGGGGCTGCACTTGGAATAAATGCAAACTGCATTTGATAGGAATTGGCTTCAGGGTATTGCTTCCATAGAGAAATCCGGCCCAACATGTACATTTGTTTTGCCCAAAGAGGAAACAAAAACCCCCAAACAAAAGCTCTTGTGAAGGGAGTGTTTGTCCAGCAGCATTCCTGATCTGCAGCGAAGGTACCCACACCCTGCACTGCCCCTGGGAGCTGTTCCTCCCCACCTGCACTGGAGCTGGGCTCACCATGGATGACGTGTGGATCTCCAGGCACCTCCTGACATTCCTGCTGAGCTGTGGCACTGACAGGGAGTGCACAGGACAGGGCAGAGAGAGAGGAGTAACAGGCCAACCTAAACTTCTTTTCATTTTACTTACTCGCTCTGTTGCTGGGGCAGGGCTAAAATGAAGAGAGGCCAACCAGCACGTTTTGGAAGGTTTGCCTTGTGAACAAATTAACACTCCACTTATCAAGTTGACTTTATGTAATATAATGTTAAAGATCTGAAATGGAGTGGAAAGTACAGAGCTGATACACAGAGTTAATGCTGAACCTCTTTCTTCACCCCATACCCACCCACATCCACAGAGCATGGAGCAGGGTGGACTTTCCAAAGTCACCTCTTGTATTCCTTGGAGGGCCTCTACCTCTTTAAAAGTAAGTGATGGTAAATCTGTCTGCTTGTAAGTCACTTTGAAGCCAGCCAGATGATAAAACACCAGTTATTTTGTGGACTTCCTAGTTTGCATTAGTTCATCTCAGCACCAGAGTGCAATCTAAACAGAATCCTTTTCTAATATTATTTAAATATTTCAGAATCCATGTAGAAATCCTAGCAACCCCACCAATTCTGGGGTTCTGGACCTTCTTAGGACATGTTGGCGT
Source organism: Anthoscopus minutus (assembly GCA_013399455.1). Classification (NCBI taxonomy): domain Eukaryota; kingdom Metazoa; phylum Chordata; class Aves; order Passeriformes; family Paridae; genus Anthoscopus; species Anthoscopus minutus. Next base: position 88,293 of record VWYI01046415.1, on the reverse strand, counting down.
GGGACTTGGACAGTGCATCCAGGTCAGTGGCCTCACAGCATTAAGTGCATAACATTTGCACTTGAAATTTTCAAGTATATGTGGGGAGCGAAATCAGAATGCTTCATTGGCATTAATGTAAACTAAAAATTAAGTGTCAGGTTCCTTTTGCCAGACACGGATGAAGGAAACAATTAAACCAAGAGAAATGCATGAGGAGAGCTTCTATGTAGTGTAATATATGTTTCTTGAGACATAGAATTGGAGCATATATCTGTGAATTTCATCTCTGTCAAAACTAAATGCAGCATTACTGTCCCTATCTGTGTTTTCCTTTATTTGGTCCATGATTTATTTGTATGTTTTCACATAGGCAGGTACATTTTCCTTTGTTTTTTGCACATGCACAGATACAACATACAGACTGCAAAGTGAACAGGTGCTGCAGGAAAAAAATGTGCTGCATCTTCTGTGCTGCAAAGGGAAAAATGGGGTGTAAGATTCTTGCTTTTTCTGGGTTCGAATGTGTGCTGCAAGATTGCGGCAGCAGCCGTGTGAATATTTGGACAATTTGGAAGATTTCAGTAATTCTGCGGCTGTGCCAACAAAACAGGAGTTTGTTTGTTTGTTTGTTTGTTTGTTTGTTAGCTAAACTTCTGGCACAAAAAGGGCACCTATTTATTTATAACCCTGGTGGCAGATTGAAACATTGTTTTATCTGTAAAATTCTGCAGATTAGTTAATAAATAAATACAATCTAATGAATCATATTATATAACACAGCCACTAGTAGATGCAAAATAAATTGAAACAGCTATTAAAACATTAACAGGTTGTGAGCAGGACTTGTACCTGAGCACTGACACTTACAGATTTACTCTAGGTTCTGGCTGTGTGGTTACTATAGACAGGGGATGGATAGGAAAGGCTTCTCTTGACGAGTGCATTTACTTCTAGCCAAGCTGTAGCATGGATGAAGTCTTCAGGGTTGATGTATAATCTGGTGTTTAGCACTGCTTGTTGTGGCAAGTATCAGGGGGAACTGAGCACTGGTAGAATATTCACTGCTTGCTGCTTGTTTGACAGGGTTGTAAACAACTGGCAGGTAGATGCAGGTGTCAAGCTGCTGGTTTGTGCCCTGGAGGTGTTTATAGGAGAGGCAGGCGTGTCTAGAAAACACCGGGGTTGGAGGTGCTGTGTTTTGCCATTGCTTCACTGGGTGCTGATGTACCACGAGTATCCAGCTGTGTTTTGTTGCCAGATCTAAGAGGACATTGTTGCTGAAATAATTTTGACAGAAATCAGTTATCATTGACTGCCAATGTGCAAAAGGTAGGGACAAGCTGCTTTTCATTTGCAACCTCAGAAAATGTTGTGGCTGTTGAACAGCCACGTGTATATCAGTTGCAGTTGATAATAATGTTGACTAAGAGGCATTGGGCCATGAGCTCATGAAGTCAGTCAAGTGCTCTGTTGGAAGCTCCAAGACCTGTATCTAGGCTTCTCCTGTTGTACTGCTACGTTTTGAGTTTTGAACCTTTTCAGGTGTCCAGAAGCCTTATTAAGTGCAAATCTACTTGTGTGATCTTCTCCACCACACAATCAAGCCCTTTACCATATGGCTTCATGAATCCTAATACTTGGCTCAAAATATGTTAGTCTAAAAGGTCCTTGTAAAATTCTGAGACATCCAAATTCTCTGAGGTCCAGAAACATATCTGCATCCTTTGAAACATACCCCAGGTATTGCTGCCTGTTCTTGGACTGGGAAGATTAATAAATTAGTGTGAAGTTTCCATAATGTGACTAGAGATGTCGTTCTTTCTGAAAATTAGGTTGCTTTAAGATGTCACAGGTTGGGCACTTGACTCTGGGTGTCTGCAGTCTGTGTGTCTGTGTGCTCTAGCTTTTATTTTAGATGTTTACATGTTGTGACTTCTGCATGCAGGTTGTCTTGGACAATCTTGGGTTGGTTGTGGGACTTGACCTTATTTCTAAACTCCAGTATATATGAGGTGTGTGTGTGTGTGTAATCTCACAGGCAAAAAAAAAAAAAATGCAATACATCAAAGAGCCCCCATGAATTTCAATTAACACATTTACAGTCATTAAGCACAGCAGTGAGATACAGCTTCAGAGTGGGAGGCAGTTCCCTTTGCAAAGCTACATGCTGCTCAGAGCCAGCATGGGCTTAGGTCTCACTCTAATTTTTTTGTGATTAGTTCGTTCAGGGGTCTGTTATTCATGTAAATATTTTTGTGTGTGAGGCTTTGAGCCAGGCAGCTCCAGACAAGCCGAGGTGCACTGTTTAATTACAGTAGCGAGGCACAGCCACCGTGTTGTGTCTCCACAGCCTGAGCTCTCCTGCTGCAGCCTCAGCTCTGCCACGGCCCTCTCTGGCTCTCAGAGCTGCATCCTTGGCACAGGGAACTGGAGGTGGGAAGGACAACAGCAGCAGTTAGAGCCACCTTTCTGCAACTATTGCACCCTCTCTTTTTTGTCCCACGTGGGGTAAATGTTGCCAAGCTCGGGGCATTTGACAGCCCCCTGCACTCACTGTTGCCCAGTCTGAAAGGACTCCATGCAGCACATGGCCTCACAATGCCACAGGTTTTATTTTTTATTTGATTTTCTTATTGTTCCTCTGATCTGTGCCATCCTTAGTATCTCGTCCCGCTCTTTAATGTTCTCCCTCATATCTAATCTAATCACAGTGTATTATTAAGTCCTTAATTTCTCAGTAGAAGTACCAGTGCTATTTTTCTGTGTTTCCCTACTTGTGAGTGCTCCACAAAATTAGCCTCTGTGCATCTGGCGAAGTGCATGAGTTCATTTACATGGTATGAAGCAGGGAATTATTACCTTAATCACACATATGAATAATTGAAGCCCAGGAAATCAGAATAACTTGCCTGCAGTCACAAATTAGTAGTGCAACCAAGAGTTGAACTGTACTCTCCCTAGTCCCATCCCAGCACCTTAAATCGCATTTTCTACCTCTGTGTTAAAGCTGATTGTGCTCTGATAAGTCCCAGTCAAAGGGCTGCTTTGTAGGTACTGTGCAGCTGCAGAACAGTTCCCTTCACTCAGGCACCTTCCAGTTGGAAAGAAGACAATTAGTGAATTAATAAAGGTTATGATTATGATGGTGGACTCACTGATGTGCTGAGCTGCAAATGCATCCAGAAAAGGGCAACGAGGCTGGTGACAGGTCTAGAACACAAGACCTGTGAGGAGTGGGTGAAGGAGCTGAAACTGTTTAACCTGAAGAAAAGGAGACTCAGGGGAGACCTCATCCCTCTCTACAGCTCCCTGGAAGGAGGTTGTGGTCAGGTGGGGTTGATCTCTTCTCTCAGGCAGTCACTGATAGGACAAGAGGACACAGCCTTAAGCTGCACCAGGGGAAGTTAAGCCTGGACATCAGGAAAAAATCCTTCACAGAAAGAGTGATTGGGTGTTGGAATGGGGTGCCCAGGGAGTGGTGCAGTCAATGTCCCTGGAGGTGTTTAAAAAAAGACTGGACGTGGCACTCAGTGCCATGGTTTAGTTGATAAGGTGGTGTTAGGTCATAGGTTGGACTTGATGATCTCAAAGGTCTTTTCCAACCTAGCTCATTCTGTGATTCTGTGAAGTATCAGCTCAGAAAAATCATTTTAACTTGGAACAGTTCTCCAGAAAGCTTCAATCAGAGAATAGTGATGTTTGCTCCAGCTCTGGGGTGCTAAGGACTGAGCAGGAGTCCAGATTTTACAGAAATAAGTCCCACTCATTGCACTGCTGTCAGAGATTCTCTTGGTCTGAGCCAAAAGTAGCTATGTTAGATGGCCATGCAGAAATCCTGGCTGGCTCCACTTCTACAGTCTGGCCGTGGCAATAGTGCAAAAGAAATGGGAATCTGGGAGAAAGCCTGTGCTCCTTGGGCTGGGCCAGCCCTGCCCGAGCAGGACCTGTGAGTGCTCAACAGTGGCCATAGACATGAGCAAATGGACAGGGAGGAATTCTGCTCTGCATTGCTGCAGAGGGCAATGGGCTACCCTAAACAGGGAGTGTAGTGTCGCTGCTCTTAAGGGAAGCAGGATTTTAGCTCACTAAAGTGCACTGCAGCTCTGAACCCATTCCATAAGCTTTTATGTGCTTATGGCAAAGTGGTACCTGGGATGCCTTGTTGTTTCCCTTTGACTTACTTTATATTCTGCTATGCACTCCCATCTCTTTGGAGAGCAAAATTCTGTGTGAATGCCTTGCGGGCTCTTTCTCTTTGACTGACCTTTTTTTATGACTGTAAAGAAGTTTCCCTAGGCCCAAGTCTGCTTTCTGTCTTGAATATTGACCTTAGAGTTACACCATCTCATTGTCACTGCACGCAGACTTCTCAGCTATCAAAGTTCACCCACAGGACTCAAAGTATTCCTAACTCAGAAACACCTTGCTTTTATGTCCTCCTCCTCTTTCTCCTCCTCCCTCCACATGAGCATCCTAATTTCACAAGCAAAATCCATTTTGCTGTGAATTTTGACGAGTGGTTCACCTGTTTCCAGGGTAAAAATTGTACTTCAAATTTAAATGTCTTTTTCACTGTGACTGTCATAATATTTTCCATTTGAGGCTGAGATTCTACCGTGGGTTTTCTGTGCCATGTTGTCATCTGTCCAAATCTGAGCTTAAATGCGTGGAAATTCTGACATTTCAGTACGAAATATAAAGTGAGGTTTTTATGTTCTTTAAGTTGGCTGTTTCATAGGTGTGGCCGCTGGGTTTTGCCCAGAACTCTGGTCTTTCCCAGTTCAACAACAGATCAAAGATTTCTCAGGTTTTTTGGGCTTGTTTGCATTGACTGTGCCGTGTCGTTTTTGTGAGAATAAGTGACGATGATTTTTTATCTGATTGTTGATCCTGAAAAGCTGATAAAGGAATAATTTCCCCAAACCAGGGACTTCCAGCCTGACTTTGCTTGGCAGGCAGTGGTTGCGTACGATGCCGAATGTGGTGTCCGTGTGCGCGCGGATCTTGGGGAAGGCAGCTTCAACTCAAGCAAACTTGGAGCGGTTTCACAGTGAAAAATGGCTCTGAGGTAGAAAGACCTGGCTTTAGTGGGGGTTTTGAGAGGGGTTTGGTAGGTGTGGTGCTGTTGGACTCCTCACCCTCAAGCCAGTGCCCTTTAGTTAGGGAGTGCTTATGCCCAGTAGTGTGAGCTACATGTTTTGGGGGAAAATTTTGAGTATTGTTGTTTACCTACACTCAAGTATTTGAGAAAGGTTGAAATTTTTTTCATCAGTCACGTGATTTCATGTGGAACAAAGTATGCTGTTGAGATTATCACTGAAATTGAATTCTCTAAAAGGCTTTTGCAGCTTTCTATCAGGTAATACGAAATACATAGAAATCTACACCCACTGGCACTTTTTTCTTTTTTGTTTGTCATTAGCTTCTTTGAGAATACAAGGGGATATTTGCAACTATTTCAATGGCTTGACATTTGTCACAATGGTACAATTTCTAAAATGTTGACTGTAATTGCTGCCTCAGCTCACTGAACCTCTTACCAAACGGGCTGTGAGAATTGCTGGTGACACAAACTCCTGCTATCAGAACTGATTCCATTGGGGTCTGACCTGATCAACTGTTCTTTAACGCAAGTCACAGTCACTCTGTGTCATTTAATTGTGTAAATCAGATTTTACACCTTTGGGGCTATGATGTGATTGCATCTCTGGAGCCAGGGGCATCGGAGTTGGGAAATGAACCCAAGGGAGTTGTGTTTGATACTACTCAACTGGCATTCACAAACTTCATTCTTTGCAGTTGTGTATTAAGCAACACGACCAGCATTTGCCACATGTTGTTTATTCTCTTATCTTCCCCCTTGAGAAGGGAACATGTATACTGGGCCTATTTCTTTCCTTGAGGAATTATGTTCCTCAAATCCCTTATTGCCTGTAGAAATCATGTCTTTATCATTAACTTTTAGCTTCTCTATTAACCTTCAAATTTGATGGAATTTGAGTAGCTGAGCATCTGAGATATTACTGGAAAAGCTCTGCCGTGTTGTATGTGAATAGTTACTGAAGTGGTTGCAATGCAGGGAGCAGCCATTTGAAGAGGTCTAATAAAACCTCTTTCTGGACTGCTAATTACTAATTTTTTATAATATGAGCTTGTAGCAGAATATTTCTCTCTGTGTTAAATGATAATAATGTAATTAATTGTAAATACCTAAAATAACTGCAAGCAATCACCCCTTTTCCTTGTGTCTTACAGTTTATCTAAATTGCTTGATAGCTTTGTGTAGCCAAACTGGGTGGGCCAATTCAGCCCTGCTTCAGCTCAGTTAACATAATTCCTTCCATTACACCAGATTTTTTTATTAGACACCACATTAGCTTCTAATTAAAGTGTCAGACTGACAGACATTGATGCCATCTAGATGCATGTTGAAGCATTGTAATGGTGATTATAGAAGTCTCTCCATCCTGGGGAACCTCTGGTGTGTTTTCCTAAAGGTGCTTCCAGAATGAACTGGCTGGTTTATGTTTAAGAGCCCGTTCACATCATGGGCAATTATTCCAGGAATGATAATGAGTCTCACGCTGGGCCTCCACTGAGAATTCCATTACCAGCTTCAGTTATGGCAACAGAGTAAGCAAGCAAGTGAGCAAACTAAAAGAAAGGCCACGACAACTCTTTGGTCTAAGACACACTTTCGTGAGGATAAGCCTTATCTCGAAACAAAGAATTCCACAGTTTGGATACTCACTAAAAGCAGGGGTTTTTTTTTCCCCTGGGAGGAAAACTTGGTTGTGCCACTAAAATGCACACACAAACTTTTTGGGATAACCCAAAGCTTTCTGCAAGCATGTTCTTTTCATTAAATCCCTTTAATCCGAGACAGAAACATTTGAAAATGTTGAACCAGCTCCGATACTATGGGATGGTGTAGGATGTGGCACGTGCTGGTCCTGCCCAGCACCCTGAGAGTTGCCCTGACTCGGGTTTTCCATGTTTGAGCCCTCTGCCCAGCTCATTTTTGGCTGTGTCTGTCCCCCCACAGCTTCACTGCCTTTTCCCATCCCAGTGGTGACGGTGCAGTTTGGCTGCAATTAGTACAGCTCAGATTTCATTAAGTAAATGACTGCAAAAAGCTTTCAATATTGGGACAAACCCAATAGAAACATGTAGATTACCCAACAGAGGATGTTCTCAATTTCTTTGGCCAGAAACTAAAATTCTTACTTAAGATTTTCAAAACTCTGGAAGAAGTTTGACCTTCCCCTTCCCTCAGCCAGCTCTGAATTTTGCAGTCGATGGTGTTTTACTAGACTTGCAGTACAGATTTAATAGCTCTTTAGTTATTAGAGGATAAATGTTCATGTTCTACAAGTTTGAATTATATTAAAAGCCTTTATTAGCACCACTTGGCAAAATACCTTCTGGCTAGCTTTCTGGTCTTGGGCTAGGCCATTCTTGTGGTTTCTTAATGACATACTATGAAATGGATATAATTTATGAGAATTTGGTGCCAGGTTTTGCGTGTATTAAGAAGCATTTGCCGTTCATGCTTAATGCTGCTGAGCAAAAATGGAAAAGATTAAAAACTTGAGTTATGTCTTGCATTCGTGTGGCTCGATTTTCAGTGTACATGGCCTTTTGTAATTTTATGTATATATATTTACATTATATATATATTTTTACTATTATATGGTCTCTGAATCTCTGGTAGTTGTTCAGTTCTGGCATGTAACAGTGCTGTTACCAAAGTTACTTTCAATTTATTTTCCAGCCCTCCCTGAGTCATTTTGGCAAAGTATTGTCAATGAAAGAACTCTGAGCCACGTAATAGGTTTCCCCACAGTTGGGAGAAGAATTAGGCCACTGGGGCAGCTCATTTTTGTGAAGGCAACTGTGCCATGGGCCAAAGGCCTCAGAAGTTTCTTTCCCACGAGACTTGGTGCTGGGGTGTGATTCAGCTGGTTGGTATTTTCCCCCTCTCAGCATCTGTTTATTTGCTTTGCCACACAGGCCGCCTCCTTTTCCTTCTGCTGATATAACGTTAGTGTGAAGAACGGATGGGGCAGAGCACCCAGCGGGTGGGAGGAGGCATGTGCAGTGGGAAAATGGGGTTGTGAGAAAGGCCTGGGGCTTGAGTAACCTTTCTTAGGTGTCTTTCCATCACAAGAGTTGTTTGTGGCGGGGGTGTGAGCTTTGGTGATTGCAGAAGCGGGCTGCCGTGGATCTGACCCGATGCTCTCGTTCTTTCCGCAGTGGGGAAGCCTCACAAGTGCAACTACTGCGGCCGGAGCTACAAGCAGCGCAGTTCTCTGGAGGAGCACAAGGAACGCTGCCACAACTATCTGCAGAATGTCAGTCTGGAGGCTGCTGGGCAGGTCCTGGGTCAGCATGGTGGGTGCAAACAGCCCCCAGAGCTCCCTTGGACTTGGAGCATCTCGTGCGGGTTTTTCTTTCCATCTCTTTTTTCTTCCTTCCTTTCGTCTTTGCATCGCTTCCGTCTCAGAGATTGCTTACACTCAGAGAGGCAGGAGAAGATGGGCTAAAATCCTCACCCTGTCCAGTTTAACAGCCCTGTTTGTGCTTAGTTCATTTTTAGTATGTGTGTGCAGACATGAAAATAAACCTGTTCAAAATTACCCAAGAATGTTGCATTATAGAATCATAGAATGGTTTGGGTTGGAAGGATCCTTCAAGACCCTCCAGTTGCACCCTCCTGCCATGGACAGGGACACCTTCCACTACATCAGGTTGCTCCAAGCCCCATCCAATCTGGCCTTGGACACTCCCAGGGATGGGGGTGATAGGGCCAACCACAGCTTCTCTGGGCAGCCTGTGCCAGGGCATCACCACCTTCACAGGGGGGAGTTTCTTCCCAATATCCCATCTACCCCTGCCCTCTGGCAGTGGGAAGCCATTCTCCTTTGTCTTGTCCCTCCATCCCTTGTCCCAGGTCTCTCTTCAGCTCTCCTGGAGCCCTCTTTAGGCCCTGGGAGTGCTCTAAGGTCTCCCTGGAGCCTTCTCTTCAAGGGAACACCGCCAGCTGTGCCAGCCTGGCTCCAGAGCAGAGGAGCTCCAGGCCTTGGAGTATCTCTAAGGCTTCCTCTGGACTTGCTCCAACACCTCCATGTACTTCTTATGTTGGAAGTCAAAGCCGTGTATTAAATGTATTCTCTTCCCCTTCCTTTCTGATAGTGAGTGATAATTAGAAAAGATAAGGATTGCAGAGGTATACAGAAGTCATTATTTCTACCCTCTGTAATATTATCTTATCCCTCCAAAAAAGGGAGGGATGGATGTAAAAATCTCTAGAGCAGAATGGAATTCAATAGTGTTGTAGAAAGCAATTATAACACAAAAGAATGTTTGTATGCATTTACATTTGCTAGTATTAATATGTTAACTAACACTGCATGTGTTAATATACATAAGGACTGAAGATTGCCAAAAAGATTGTTGAAAGCAAGAAATGTCAAATGCTGTGAATTTGTTTTCAGAAATTTCTGGAGCTATTAGTATGGATAATGAGCATAATGTCTCAGACTGCAGGGTTGAAGGCTTATCTGTAGTGCTAAATGGTAGCTGTCCAAAAATGGTTATAATTCTATTCAAAATTAGTGTCTTACAAACTTTTCTAAAACTAGGCTTCTTTTAACTTTTCCAAGTTGTCTTTACATGTTTGGTGCTTGAAGTCTTTAAAATTTTTTACTATTCAGAAAATATAAAAATGGTACATTTTCCATTTTGATTAAAAATTACCATATACCTACAAATACCAAAAAAAGTTAGGTTGTGGTGAAATGAAAATGCAAAAGAACACTTCCAATTTTTTTATTTTCCATTTTGCTTATCATGATTGAGTAGAGTCATACTGCTTCATCTGGAAAACATTTCTGTAAAATAATTTTTAAAAACCTGAAAGTGCAAGCTGAAATAAAATCTATTCAGCATTGCTACTATAGGCTATATTTTGGTGAGAAGAATCTCCAAAATTTTTAAATAGTACTTTCCCATGACGAATTTAAGCCTAGAAAGGCACATTAGACAGTTTCAGTACACGTCTCCAAAATATTCATACAGCTCTATTAAGTAATTGCTCTCTTTATAGACACCCTGGAGACTAAAGTCAACATTTAAAATGTCATGGATGTTTTAAAGATATTGAAGCAAGTGATTATGTGCCTGAGGTGGCTTTTTTCTGGTAAAAGTCAGTGAAAAGGCAGATTTCAGGGCTTTGCTCTTTGGAGGTACCTGTTGTGGGCTTGGTCAGTGAGGCAGGAGTTGAACCACTGAATTGATTCCTAACAAAATACACACTCCTCATCCTGTTAACCATCAAGGGAAGCCTTCAGTCACCCTTTCCTTATGAAATAACAGGAGGCTGCCCATAGCTGTGACAGCTAGGATGTTTGAGATCCTGTTGTGGTGGAGCTTCCCTAATGCCACTCAGTGTCTGGGTTTATTAGACAGCTATTTATTAAAATAATAAAATAATTAAAATTTCTGAGGAAATCTAAAGCTTTTTCTAAGCTACCTAATACCATGACAAGAAGGGTAAGTCCATAACCTTGTCTGGCCAAAGAAGCTGCAGTGATTGACCTTGCATTGATTTTTCTACTACCTGAAGTTAAACCAGTGCAAATCCCATGTGGACAGTTCTTTTATTTACAGCCTGACTGACTTTGCTTGGGCTTAAAATAGAAGTGTTCACACAGCCACTTCACTTTTCTCAACAAAATTAGCTTAAAGCAGCACTTTGAATTCAACTAGTGCCTCTTTCTCCTCCAGGCAAATATGTCTGTGCCTCCCCTGGTGACTGTTTAAGGGATGTTTGATCCACTGTCTTCATTTAGTTGTTTAGTAAGGGCACAGCGAGGACAGGCAGCAACAGGGAGCTCCAGATTCAGCTGGGACCAGTAATAAATCTCAGCTCACATCCCAGCATCACTCACACCTGTGAAGCTCAGCATGAGGGTCATGAGCCTGTAGAGGTCTGCAGCAAAGTCCTTTTTCCTGGGACTGTAAAGACACCAGGGAAGATTACAAAAACGATTAATCGGCTTATACTAACCCTGAAAAAACTGTATTCCTTGTCATACATGGAAATTATATTCCTGAGGAAGAGACTTTGTTTTGGAGGCTTTTATTTTGCATCCCACTGGGGTTGAGCTTTCCTGACTCTCTTTCCAAATACTTGGTGTTTTGTTTTTCCTGGGCATTTTGAAACTTTGGGAGTGCATTTTGGTGTGACTCCTGCTCACAACTTCATCATTGCACACAGAACAGGGAGAGGTGGGGATTTCCTTATCCCTATCAGAATCCTGCTCCTCCTGCTTTAACACCACCAGCACTGGCCAATGCTAAGCATTGATCCAAATTATTTCTGCAGAGACTAATTGTTCCAGAAAACTAAAAGCAGCCCCTAGAGGGTTTGGATTTTTTTCAAGCATTGTGTCCAAGCCCATCAGTTTATAGGCATGCTACAGACATCTACTTTGGTGCTTTCAATTATCTCTGTCTTGCAGATGGCTAGATCACCTAACTGAAGCCACAAGGGGAAGCAAGAGAGGAGGAAGGAGGGCTAGTTTTGGAGGGTGGGTAGGAATGTTCAAATCCCTGGGTCTCGCTCCATCCTCTTGTAGGGTGCCAGTTGTTTGTCAAGCTGCCCCTCCTTGTGTTCCTGTTCCCTGCTCAGCAGGACAGATGCTGCAAGAGAGATCCCATGATTTTGTTGTTGAATATTTTCAGCTAAGCAGTGCTGGCTCTGGAAGGGGAAATTAGTCTGCAGTCTCCTAGCCAGCAGTGTGTTGGGCTGACAAAAGGGACAGTCCCTGAATACCAAGAACATGACCTTTGCAGGAAGGAACGGGGAGAAATATTGAAGGCTAGCTATGGTTTACACCCAGTTATGTCTTCTTCTCCACTGCCACAAAGCCAGAAGTCCAGAAATTCTTCCAGGGGAATGGAGAAGGGTGCTCTTTTCAGGAGAAAGAGAAATAAGCCTAGCCCTAGGCTGTATGAGGCTCAGAGGCCAGCTCCACATAAAACACACAATGGCCTTGTGTCTTTCCCTCTTACATAGTTGCTTAAAACATCGTTAAAATGCTGGTCCCACAGGACACTTCCCACCAGGGTCCATGGGAATATTTCCTGTCATTTCTCTGCACACACACACTTCTTTTAAATAGCAATATTGTGAGCTTCAGAAAGGAAATTGAGGTTGATGGAGTAATACTAATTTATACCAGCTGAGACTTAGCCCAGTGTCTGGTGTCTGCACACAAAATATTTATCTGCAAAACACACACTGTGTAATTTTTTTGCTTCCCTTTTTTTTCCTCTATTCTTTCCTCACTAGTACAGCATAAACTTTTTTAATAGTTCATGTGGTTTCTTACAAATTAAGGAGTAAAAAGTTAAAGATATTCACTATGATAGAAAAAACAATGTCTTCAGGAAAAGAAAGGCTGTTCTGAAGACTATTCAAGTTTATGAATTGAGAGTTTAGGCTTAGAAACAACACTTTGTGTTAACTGCAATTGAGTGTTAGGGGTGGTGAACTCTTCCATGGGCAGTCCAGGAGCACACCCTGATAGCTGATAAATATCCCTGAACAGAAACATAGTCAAGCATAGGCTTTTTCTGGGCTGGAAGTTTGATTTTTAGAATAAAAAAGTCTTCCTGAGCTGAGACTGTAAATGCTCAGCATAAAATGAGTTGCTGTATCTGAGCTAGTTATATCCTGTCAGCTGTTCTTTGGTTGCTGTCACTACCAAGGTAATGAAGTAGGATGTACTACAACAAAAAAGGAATTGCATTTACTGCTGAGTAAATGTGTACACGAGCTTCTACTACAGAGCAGCTGATTGTTGAGAACTGGTAGTTGTATGTGATTGGTTTGGTTTTCCCCTTTCTTATTTTGTTTTTTTCTTCTAAAAAAAAAATGGAGGCTGGGCTATATTTGTATGTTTTTTTAAATTGAAATGAAAATTAGTGTATCTAGAATTGTCAATGTGATATTTAACTTTTTGGGTTTCTGAAATGCGACATCTCATCTGTTTGGTGCAGTTTTGCCTGCCGTTTAAATGGTTTCAGAAACCACACTATTTCCTTCTTTCCCTTCTCCCAGGAAACCTGCATAACAAAACACACTCTGGTAACATATTTCCATCATAACACAAATATTGGTGTGATTCAGTGATTCTGTTACAAAAGAGAAGTTCCCTGGATTATAGACTTGGGTTTTGAGGTGGGAAGAAGTACCTTCAGCATGAAAGATGGAAAAGAAAATGCTTTTATTGTTGACGATTTTAGTTTAAAAATGAGTCCAAGCAGGATTTTTGCCTGACTTAGAGAAGAGCAGATGTCTTTTTTAGCACTATTCATTTTTCATGGAAGAAAGGTTTCAAATTATGTGTAGGAAATTTTACACACATATGCCCAGCAGTAGAATTATTTAATTATTACTTAATTGTTATAAGACCATACAAATGCCACTACGTTTGGGGCTTATTCAGATGGCTTTTAAAGTAATCAGGAGCTTTGAACTGGTTCAGGATGCCTTGAGCAGGTGTTCCTAGGAGGGACTGAGCACCTTCCTACTACCACACCACCAGCTCTGTGTGTCCTGTGCACCAAGGGCTGGAAATCCTTGAAGTGGCACCCAGGTGGATGTGGCCTGTGGCAGTCACACCCTGGGATTCACACCGTGTGTGTGTGTGTGTGCATGCCTCCACTGAGCATGGGTAAGCCAAAAAGGACAGTCAGATGCCAGTTCCCAGTGAAAATCAGCAGACATCATCTTGCCTTTCTTCCCAAATCTCCTTGGTAAATACTCGAGTAGTGCAGATAGCTCCTGACCAAGCACGGTATTTAATTAACCTTAAAACTTTACCCTTAGCTATTAAAATATTCCAAGCCTCCCAGTCTGCACTGGGCATTAATTAGGTCACTTGAACACTGCATTCCATTTTGTTGCAACATTAGATTCATTTCATATTTATGCTTTTTTCCCCCTCCCTTTCAGTGATGCCAGCAGGACTGCCTTGTAAATGAGAAACCATTGTGTTTCTCAGGGGGAGCATCCTGTACAAATAAAAAAGCAGCAGAGTAAATCATTTTAGAGCATATGGTAGATTCTAAGCCTCAAAGTTCTCAGCTTTGCATAGCAGCAGAGGCACAAATGGAATCAAATGAATAAATTGCCATGTTTTCTTATTATGGATGTCTGAATGGAGAAGTTCACCTGAGCAGATACTCTGTTTTGTAATTGCCTGGTGTTTGCTCTTCCTTACTAGAAAGAAGGCAGAGACAAGACTTTTATCACCCCATTTTTTGTATGTTATGTGCTAGCAAGCAGCTGTGTTTCAGAGCAGGGGGCTGATCATTCCATGTCAGGATCCTGAAGGCAGTGCAGTTCCATGGGAGGGAAGTGGGCTGGTGTGTTCATTTATGGCACTGTCTGGGAGAAGGTGTCTGTGACACAAAAGGCTGCCATGGTGAGAGACCGGAGGAGGGCTGGCAGAACATGAGGGTGCCAGTCCTTCTCTGCCCCCTCTGCAATACCCAGCACTTTGCTGGGAGCCTAATCTAAGACAGAGAATGCCATGGGTTCCTCTCAGTTTACAAACTGTAGGAACTCTGTGCCAGATCGCCCCAGTTCCTGTTTTTCTGCCATCCATTCTTTATATCCCAGCTATCCCATTAGCACATGGACTGGTGGCTGATCCCTCTCAGGTTTTTCTGGCTACCTTCTGAGGATGAATGCAGGATGATTAGGCCTGGTGTTAAACTCATAGCAGCAGAGCAGAGCTACACAGTTGATATGTATTGCAAATGACTGGGACTCCCCAGGCCTGACCACAGTCTGGTACCACTGATTATAAGACAAAGATTATAAGAGGATGCTCAACAAAACCAAAGTACTTTGTAGGTGCTTGAGAATGACTGTATCAGCAACTGGCATAAAACCCCGTGCAAGTGGCTCACTACCCTGGTTAGAAGCCTGTGCAATTCCTACATTTTAGCTTTAGCACCTTATTCCCTAGACTAACAAATGACAAAGAGCAAAATGAGTAAGGACAGAAATTGTTATTGGTTTTTTGGTTTTGTCTCAAATACAGTGTGTGAGCATTCCCCCTGATGTAGTTAGCACAGGAATGCTCCCTGCTGATCCCTGATCCCTGATGATGTGAAGTAAGATGCAGAAAACCTCTGTTTGCAGACTGTTAGATCTGTGCTTGAGGGGATAAAATACTAATAAAAAATGTGTAGTTTCTGTGCCTGATTGTGAAGGGAATTTCCATGTGATATTAATCTTGTAATTCTAGTACAGTGTGTGTTAATTTTACAGTTTCTTTACAGTGTAAAGAGAGGAAATGTGCTTTAGCAAACTGATCCTTCATTTGAGAACCTTTTGTCTTAGGGAACACAACTCATCAATGCCTTGTGTGATTTTTAATCATTGTGATTAGTGCAAAAAGATAATAATAAGAGTAATTATGCTGCAGGGTAAGTGCGAAGGGAGTACACAAAGAATGATAACTAAAGATTTACATTGGTGGCAAGTGACTGTATTGAAGAGAGAATTACACAAAATGTCACTGACAGAGTGAGTTGTGAAAAGTATCCTCTCCTCACTGGTGATCTTGAGTGTCCAGAACAAAACAAGCTCTTTCATAAATACTTAAAGTTGTGTTCCCAAGGAGAGATGTTCTGTGAATGTGGCTTTGCTTACAGGTGATTGCTGTCTTGATGCCCAAAGTGTTCTTGCTTTAGGTTGTGTTGCACTTGTTGCACAGTCAGCAGGGCTCAAATGATTTGTGTTGTCTGTGTAGACCAGACCTGCCTGATATCATTTTTTGGTTTTATGTAGTACCTGCTCTGGAAGATTGTAAGGAACAAGAGCCTGTGATGGACAACAATATTTCTGTGGTGCCTTTTGAGAGACCTGCTGTTATAGAGAAGCTGACAAGCAACATGGGAAAGCGTAAAAGCTCCACCCCACAGAAGTTTGTGGGTAAGCTGAAAATGAATCTTTTATTCTTTTTTAGTGTATGGGTATAGGTTATGTGCTATTTGCAGTAGCCAGAAGAACAAGGGGAAAAGCAACACTCTCACAGTTTGGTTCTGATACAACAATGGAGGTGGTTAAATCACAGCAAGAAATTATGATAATTACTGAATTCATTTTACCAGTCCAGAGAATTCAAAAGCGAAGTCCACTATAATGAAAATACCTTAGAAAACCTTGAGCTTTTTACTTAAGGCTGTTTTATTTTTGGGTTTTCTCTAAATTTCTCTCTAGCCCTTTTGAGATGTAGACTTGTCATCTTCCCTCTCCTTGCTCCAGAAGAAAAAAAAAGCAATAACAAGCTAAGACTGTCATATAATTATCTGTCTCCATATGTGTTAAAAAAAACAAACAACAAGTATCTCAAGACTTCTAATTTGTATTAAATTCCTGACACTTGGCAACAACTGGTCTGATAATACTGGCATGAGGAAGTAAATCACATCCTTTGTGTTGGAAGAAGTTATTGCTCCAAGTGCAGCACTCTGCACACAATAAACTTATTAATGCACGAATACAAAAAAGCATTGGGTGGATTTTGGTTACTAGATTTATAATCCAAGGTCAAGACTTCATATTTTGCTTTGTGTCTTGACATATTAAAATTATTCAGGTTGTAATAGGCGACAGTATGGAGAATTTTACTTGGTTTGTGCTGTAACTTAAAGCTTCTTTTTACTGCTACTGAAGTAATGCAAAACTTCTTAGGAGGAAAGCTGGAACAGAGAATTGTTTGGCATGAGTGTCAGACTCTGGAGTCATGTAATAGCTGTTTTCCATGCTCACTCCCTGGCAGGGCAGTCACACACAACTTAAGGGTGTCTCATTCTGCCTACACTGAGGGCACTTGCAGAGAGGATCAGAGCACTGTAAGCAATTAGCACAGCCATTTAGAAAAGTTGTTGTCCCTCAGCTAAATGCAGATTCAGATGGATTTGTTAAATCACCCCTGAAGGTGGCTGTAAGTAAGTTACATGGTTTGGAATAGCAGGGGGCCAGCAGTGAACAGGAGCTCACCTGGGGGGACTGACACACTGACCTGGCTGCTCTCAGTCAGCTGACCATTCCCAAATATCAGTGCTGAGCCAAGGTTAGGCCAGCAATGATCTATCCCACATGGGGAATGCTGGGAGACATCAGTATTTCCTATGTTATATATTTGGACTAGAAAGATGATTTTACTTGTCCACTCATGCACCATTGACCATGTTCTTGTGTTCAGAGGTAAGTTTACTGATTGGAAATCTTTGCCTGAGAGATGCTATATCACATTTTATTCTCTTCAGCATGTTATACTACTTTGTTGTTAGATAAATCAGTTTTGTTCTATAGGTGTAACATATCACTATCCATATGTAGGAAAAAAAGTACCCCCTTTCACAGTCTTATTTTCCTGATCTTTAGTGTTATCACAGTGTTTAGATTGAATAACAGTAGTCTTCACTTGGCTGCCTTTCTTTTTTTTGGTTTTTTTTTTCTCTCCCCTCCACCATGACCTCACTTTTCTTCCCTTTTTCTCCCCAATTAAATGTTGTTCAACTCTATCAGGAAGAATGTGTAATGGTTCTGTTGCTTGCAGGAAATTTTCCTGTGCATACTGCAAGCATGGCACCTGTCCAAAACAACTTAATGGTGTTTATGAGAAGGTCATGTAAGCATAAGCTGTAATCTTTGCATGCTACATCTATCAATGCTTTACTGCTCTTTCTGATCAGCAATCTCCAAGGGACTGTGGTTATGGACCACAGCTTCTCCTATGGCTGAATTTTCAGGAGGAAAGGAAGCAGCATACAGCAAATAGAATGAATTCATTTCTGTGTGAGAGACTTGGTTATATATCTGCTCTTGAGGTACTAGTCTTACCAAACCAGTTGATGTAGTGGAGGCAGAAAGTACAATTTATGATGTGCAGGAGTGTGAGTACTTCTTTTTGCTTCTTATTAATAGGGGAGAGGCAGACACCAGTTAAATTAAAAGCAGCTGTCTTCAGGCTGGTCATGTGAAGCAGATTCACGTATTTTCAGCTGGAATTTGGAGCTTATTCTCAGAATGTCACTGAGGTTAAGAACTGGCAGGATGCAAAAGGAGACATTTATGTGGCTTACGATAAGACCATGGTTGTTAGAGTAAGAATTAAAAATACACGGGCGTCTCAGAACAGATGAAGATCAGCCAGCTGCCAAATTACAGTCAGCTTCTGGTTAATGAGGGTCAGGGAGAAACTTCCCTGGGGGAAATGCTGGAATGGCTTTCTCCAAGGTTTCTTGTAGCGTTCTCCCAAGTGTCCAGCATTGCAGCTGCTTTAGATACTTGATGAGATGGACTACAGGTATCACAGGACAGCTGTGTCTGTGTGCTTTGATCTAGCTTTAAATACCTGGTTTGGGGTTTATTTGAATGTCATATGGCCAGAGGGGAGAATGTTTTTTCGTCTACTTCACTAATGTAGGGCAAGGGTAGATAGACTTTGAGCGCAGTTTAAATGAAAATTCAGGATGACTGGTCTGATTAGTTGATTTTAAGTACAGAATTGGCTAAAAAGGAATTTAATTTGCAAACCACATTGTACTGGTCTATAGGATTGTTTCTTGGTTACTTCTGAGCTCCATGTTTTACGCCCTCTCCTTCCCATGTTATAATTTATTTTACTTTTTTATGTCACACTCTATTTCTCGGGCTCTGACATCTTTGGAACTTGTTCATAATTAAAGGAATAAATAATTCAGGTCACTAGCAATTTACAGCTTTCTTTGCTGTCTGTGCTGGAGTAACTAAACATAGATGATGAAAGGAATCAAAATAAGGTTTGCATCATTTATCCAAGTAGCCCATTAAAGGATGGGTAATGTTTCTTGATCTATAAACCCTACAAAAGACTGACAATGTGTTTGGCAGCTGGATCAGACTCTCACCAGATCCATTTATTTATCCAAACACAAGAATGACACAGGTGACCAGAGAAGGTGATAAGCACCAGTGGACACCAGACACACTTGCCTCCTGGAGCTGTCCTCCAGTCCCTCTTTGGACCCACTTGGGAAGGGGCTGCACTGTTTCAGGGGAGCCACGTCCAGTTGCAGAGCTGGCCATCCTGTCTGTGGCAGCACAGCCATCACAGGCTGCCAGACCACAGCAAAACACTGCAAAGATGTTTGATGGCAAGAATCATCTACAGGTGGTGTTAGAGTACCAGGACCATCGTTGAGCACACATCATCGATACACAAACGTGCAGTGCTGTCCAGCCATGTGGGCAGCATTGCTGAGCAGAGTAGGAATATTCATGTGCTTCACTTTAGACTTAGATTTAATCACCTTGATAATCAGGGCTAAGTTCCCCAACAGAAGTGAGACATCATCTCTAAAGATAACATGGTTAATTCTCTATGCATCACTTTGGAATAAGTCACACTAAGTGCATGAATTATAATAGTCAAAAATAAAATGCTGAGTGATAGCTGTGTTGAAATGTACTAATGCAATTTGGAAGAGATTTGGGATTACAGTTCTGTTTCTTATAGTGGTTTATACACATTGTGTTCCAAGCAATTTTGGCAAAAGGTGATAGAAGAAGATTCCTAAGTAATTTAATTCTTGAGTAGCCAAAACACTTGTAAGTAGTGACTTCCTGAATTTATTAACTTATGCTACTGGAATAAAAGTCTGGGTTTATGTACCAAGGAAGTGAAGTAACAAAGACAATGAAAATCAACCAAAATTATTTATCAGACTTCATAAAATCAGCTTTAAAAGTTAGCTGTCAACAACTAGCTAATTGCATCTGTGAACACATAGGAACATATGTAACTTGTATCATGTACATATAACCTTTCCAGTTTGAAAAGAAGTTATTCCATGAACTTTGCCTGACACTCCAAAGCCATCATTGGAAAAACAGGGCTGCTGAGCTGAGCCCTGATGCAAGCAGTAGTCAATTTGTTCACCTCCAAGGAGAGCTGTGATGCATAACATGGTGCCCTGTGACTGCTGTAATGTTAGCAGCATGTGGTTCTGGTTTTGCACATCTGTCGTGCCATTGCTGTAAAAAGGTTACAAGCATGTGAGTTAGGATTCACACTGATGAATCAACCAGCTTCAGCATCATTCTGTATAAATTTATCCTGGGTCAATGAAAGGTGCTTTTGCCTTTTACCAAGTGAAACTAAGCTATACACGTGGTTCCTCTATTTATAATTTTCTTGCCTCAGCAGACACTGGGAAGGGATGGGTGTGTTATGCCTTTTTTTTCCTCAGTCCAAAAAATCTGTTTTTTTGAAGGAGGAAAGCTGCAAAGATCAGCCTCCGCTGCTCCTGTAAATGGCTTCATTCTTCATTCTTGGCCACATGCTCTCATTTATTGTTTGGGGTTTTTTCTGCTGGTTAAAGGATTACATTATGGCAGCTCTAAAGGTGCCACCATAACAAGCCCCCTGTACCTGTTTAGTTTTCTCACTGTGCAGCCCTGTTGTAAGGTAGGTGTGAGGCACCTCAGATTGTGGGAGACATGTGAAATGGTCCCATGAATTGTGAGGAGAGTGTGTCTAATGGTATACTCTGTCAGAACTTCAGTGGCCCCAGTATTTCAATCTATTAGCTACCAGTTCACATGTATTTCCAAACTTAAAGTGTGGGCACAGTCAGGTGCAGTTGAAGATTTGGAATTGCTCTGGAAGTTGCTGCAGCCCCATGTTTCACCTGGAATAAAGTAAGAAAAGAAAAAAGCTCTTTGTGAGGTTACTGTTCTACCCATCTCAGGACAGGAACTTTATATGAAGTCAGTAATATTGAAAGGAGGTTAACTTTAGATTCTGGAATAATTTTACCCCAAGTCAGGGGATTTCTGTCTCTCCCCACCCATTTTACAGTGAAACATTGCAGTGGTTATGTTGACTTTGCTCATGTATTTGCTTTTATCTCTTAGGTGAAAAGTTCATGAGATTTGGCTATCCAGATATCCCCTTTGATATGAACCTAAGCTATGACAAGGAGGCTGAGCTGATGCAGTCTCACATGATGGACCAAGCCATCACCAATGCAATCACCTACCTTGGAGCTGAGGCACTTCACCCCCTGATGCAGCACACACCGAGCACAATTGCAGAGGTGGCCCCGGTCATCAGCTCAGCTTACGCTCAGGTCTATCATCCCAGCAGGATAGAGAGGCCCATCAGCAGGGAAACAGCCGACAGCCACGAGAACAACATGGATGGCCCCATCTCCCTCATCAGACCAAAGAGTCGAATCCAGGATAGAGAGGGCTCCCCCAGCAATAGCTGCCTGGATTCTACTGACTCAGACAGCAGCCACGACGACCGCCAGTCCTACCCAGGAAACGCTGCCTTAACCCCCAAGATAAAGCCAAACCCGGCTTATGTGAAGGAGGAGGCCAAGCCTTTGGATGTCACAAAAGCTTCTAAGGGCTCTTTAAAGGATATGTACAAGGTGATCAACGGAGAAGGGGAGCAGATTAGGGCTTTCAAGTGCGAGCACTGTCGCGTCCTCTTCCTGGACCATGTCATGTACACCATCCACATGGGCTGCCACGGCTACCGGGACCCGCTGGAGTGCAACATCTGCGGCTACCGCAGCCAGGACCGCTATGAGTTCTCGTCGCACATAGTCCGGGGGGAGCACACATTCCGCTAGGCCTTCTCATCCAAAGGGGACTCGTATGAAGTAGAACTGCACATGAAGAAATACTGCACTTACAATCCCACTTTTCCTCAGACATTGAGACGCCTATTTTGTTGTTGTTGCTGTTGTTGTTGTTGCTGTTGTTTAATTATTATTATTATTAACCTTATTTTTTTGTGGACCCAACCTCATTTGCTCTGCCCAGCTTAAGAATGGAAAGAAGGAAGGGAATGGATAAAAGAGGGGTTTGTTGTGGCTGTTAGTTTTTTGGGGAGCGAGCTGCTTTGCTTTCTGTGGGAATTGGGAGGCAGTCTGTGTCCGTCTCAGTCAGCTGTATGCCACGTCCTCTTTTGGGATATCACTCAACCATGCCAGGTGCTTTCAAGTCCCAACAAAATGCTACTCATTTGCAATTTCAGAGGAATAGGTAGAAACATTTCAGAGGAGAGCCTTTTTCTAATGTGATGATACAGTGGCTGGAGGAAAGGGGGGGAACTTCATTTTGCAGAATGAACAATTATTTTTAAAGCAAAACTGCTAGGGAGTTAGGAGCATGAATCAAAATCAATATTCCTTTCAAAATTACTTTCAAGGGTGAGCTGTTTTCCTGGGTTCAGTGTGTATTGCCCCTCTAGAATGTAAATAAATTTAAAAAAAAAAAGAAAAAAAGAAGAAAAAAAAAGAAATGTATGTCTTAACACTGTTCCACATTACAGCAGTTTGGTTTCATAAGTCGGAGGGCCTTCTGTGGTAAGTTTGAGGCTTTGTGTTTTTATTTTCCTTAACTTATGAAGCACCTTTTTTTAGAATTGTTGATATTCTGTTACACTCTGCCTATGTGTTGTCTCACTGGCTTCTTAGAGACCCTTGGGAGCCTTTCTTCTTTAGTTGCACCCTAAGTTTTAAGAAAGAGCATTTAGAAATAACATTTAAACTTGCTTCTAGGACAGTAAGTGGCCTAGGAGTCGGTGAGAGTCTAGTTTACTCAAGAGGTTCTGCTGCTCTTCTGAAATACTTTTGGGTTAAAATTTTTAAAATGACAAAAGTGCTAGTTGCAAAGTGTTCTTTAAATAGAGGTATATATGGATATATAATTATGTAAATACTTTCTCATTCTACTATTACAGTGTTAACCTCTTGGCAACAGCCTAAACTAAGACTTGCAGCTGGGAAAGCGTTAGGAGCCAGATCCTTGGCCAGCATTAATCCTCTTGGCTTCATTGAATTTAATGGAGCTGCCCCAACTACTTCAGCTACATCAGGATCCAAACCTCGACTGTTTTTTCTCTTGTTGACTTCTTACTTGCAAATTTGCTGAACCACTGATTTCTTTTGTTTGTATGACATCAATTCTGCTTCATTGAGGGTTGAAAATATTAGCATGTTTTGCTGGACAGCCTTGGCTCCTGGCAAGCACAGAACCCCAGGTTGCATATGGCTGACAGGTCACATACAATCTTCCCTACTTCTTCAGAAAGTGAAAAGTGGAAGTGTAGGTGCTGTGTATTGATTGGACTTCAAGATTTCATTTCTACTCCTAATTTATTAATTTCCCTGTAGGAAAGCAAATGGAGAAACACACTCCAGATAGAGTCCTTGACCTACAGATTGGACAAGAAAACAAGTCCACTGATCTGTTTTTGTTCCCTTTCTTTCTCTCTCAGTAAATAACAAAGCCAGCAACCACCCAGCAAGTTGCATCAGTAAAAACTGGGCTTAAACCTACGGGACAGATTGCCATTGAAACCCAACTGTTTGTACCAATCACAATTGAAATGTTGTTGTTTGGCAACAAGAGCACAGCTTGAGAATGGAAAGATCTGGATGGGTTTAACCCCCTCCACACGCACGGTCTCCATGCGCTTGGGGAGACCTTTTCCAAAGGATAAAGTTACTAAAGTATATAAGAGAGAGCAAGATCAGGCCAGAATGAATTCCCATCTGCTCCCTCCAATCTGTGCACTTGATGCATATGCCAGTTTGCTGTTCGTTTTGAGGGTACTGGTTTTTTTCTTCTTCTCTTCCTAGACCTGGAGCATTTGAAAGTAGGAGCTGAGTGGTATTGATTGAAATCATTTTATGGTGACATTCTTGGCAGCTAGAACCTGTGTTTAGAAAGAATACAGTAGATCATGGCCAGATTACCTGATGACTGCTTCCCAGCACTGCAATGCTATTAAGTAGGAGCTGGTAAAGTCTTGCAGTAGCCTATTAATTATAATGCAATATGGGGAGAAATGTCATCTTGTGTAATGTGAGACCTATCAAGGCTGGGAATATGCAGGCTTTGGAGAGACAGATTTAAAGATCTATTCCCAACATTGTTCTTAATGTCGTTGGGTCCCTCCCCCTCCTTCTTTCTTCACCCTCGTGTAGAGGAAACTGGGGCAAATGAACCAGTGCCGTCCTCTGGACCATTCTCATTGTCTTGTGCCTGGTGCAGTCAAAAGAGTTTGAAAAGCAGGGAGGTGCTGGAGGGCATCACTTTTATTCCATGTGGCTGATTCTCTGCAGTTAGGGAGGTGGGCTTAGGAGGCAGCTGGCTGTGCTTTGTGTCAGGATGTGCCTGGAAATTCAGAAAAGAAAAAAGTGACTGTGCTTTGCTGAGGCAGGAAAGGTCTTTTAAGAATAAGGGTGGAAAGGGAAAAGGTTTTGGGCCTTGAGGGTTGCTGGGCTTGCTTGGCCCGCCAGAAAAACACATGCTCAAGCCAGAGAGAAAGGTTGCCGGCAAATCCTTTCAGTCTCTGGGGAAACCCTCTGTTCTCCCCTCTGTGGTCAGTGAAAGAACATTGGGCTGTGGTTTCTTGGAATAGTTGGCACTAGGGAAAAAGTGTTTAAAATGTCTGCCTTTGTTTGGGAAAGCACTGGAATACGGGAAAGGTAGAGAATCTCTTGTGTATCCACAGATCAGTTGGCTGCAATTACATCTGCAGTTCCTTGGTGTGCACTTTGCTTCACTGATGACTCACTGATACCTCCAGTAGGGTGTACTCTGTAGATGTTTAAAGGATCACATGGGGAGGCCCACTGATTTTGGACCTGGCTTCACTTAAGTCCAGCTTCTTGATGTAATGGTAGCAGGTGAGATCTGTATGCCCTGGTGTCACAGGCACAGGAACTGGGGAGGCACTGGGGAGCAATCCTATAGGAACTCCATTTTTTTGGGAGGAAGAAACTTGAGTGGCCACATTGATTTTTTTATCATTTTCTAAACGTTCACTGAAGACTTTTATCCTAGAGTTAGGAAAAGAAAAGATCAAATTTTAGTTCAAATTTTGAACAAAATTTTGAATTAACATGTATTTCAGAATTTAATGCCTACTGAAAAATTTTAGAGAGCTTTATGTAATGCAGTTTGTCCCTTCAGAAAAGTGAGCAAAATGGAGCAGCAGAGATTTCGAGTGGTTTTTTTTTCTTGCTCTCTGCAAGAATTGGATTTCTAAGAAAAGCTCTTGAGTTTCATCAAATCCATTAGTCATTCATAGTGTACTAGGAATTTCAGTAGCTAATCCTTCACCTCCAAATCTGTTTGTTCTGAGTATTTGGTGCTAGAAATCGAACCTGGCTGATTTTTATTGGACTCTAAATTCTTGGAATCAGGTTTCCAGTTAGAAACATGCATTTGCAAATCTAGAATTGGCTTCCTGTGAGCATTCCCCATTTTCTTTAAAAAAAAATAAAAAATTCCGTGCACTTCTCTGCCAGTAAACCCTTTTGCTTCTTTTACATCGAAAATGGCAATACTCTGACTCAGTTTAAAGTATTAAAAGCCTATTAATTTAAAGAGAAGTGTGACTGCATATTCTGCTCTTGGTGTGATCCATATCCTTGGAGCAAAGGGCATTATCTATATATCTGCAGTTATGACAGATGAATTTTAGAGCCACCTCTCTTTGTAATCAGTTGGGAGTGCACATCAAAATATATTGCATTTTGCAGTAAAGCTTGCTCTTTACTCAGTAACTTATGGGACTAAAATAATTTTATTCTCCTTAAAAAGTGCTTTCATCTTTGATATGATGTGAAAGGTGTCTAGGCATTAACCTGTAGTGGTCTGTAGTAGAGAGGAAGATTTTAAATGGGTTAATTGGCCTGATTTTTAGTGGTACTGGTTTCTACCTGGTGTGAGGACCCAGCTCACAAAGTAGCCATGTGGACCTCAAGTATGTTTACTGCAAGGTGAAGAAATTCTCAATTGTCAGAGTTTCCGAATTTATTTCTGTTTACAAGGGCTTCCCTAAATTTGTGCTTGCAGGTGGGAGGTATAGGTTGGATATTAAGAAAAGGTTTTTTACAGAAAGGGTGGTAAAGTTTTGGAATAGTCTGCCCAGGGAGGTGATGGAATCACCATCCCTGGATGTATTTTAAAAAAAAAACTGGATGTGGCACTCGGTGCCATGGTTTAGTTGAGATATTTGTTAGGGCTGGGTTGGACTCAGTGATCTTGGAGGTCTCTTCCAAACCTGTTATTCTGTAAGGTCAGTAATGAAATCCAACCCTTCAAAACTGGGCTTTCATGGGGCATTATTACTGTTGCCCAGGTCCTGGGCTAGCTTATTCTGATTTAAAGGAAGCCAGAAAACAGACACTCCTTCCTCCAGAAAAAAAGAAACTTTGGAGATAATTGCAGCAAAGGTGCTTACTTCAGCCAAGGGCAGGAGCTACAGTAATGCAGTTCCTTCACTGGATAAATCCCTTTCCTTAATTCTTGCTGTGCTTTATAATGTAGTGAGGGGGGAGGAGGGAGGCTGCCAGAATCACCTAAAGTCAGTGCGGGATTTTAGGAAAAGGGTGTTGAAATTGGCTTTTCTGCTAGTAATTCACATCTTAGCTTGGCTTAATAGCATTTAAAAACAAAAATGGGTGGCCTGTGGTCTGGGGCAGCTGGAGAGCTTGAGAAAGTATATTTATATATATATATATATGGTATTGTGTAGTTAGATATATGCTTAATTGTATATGTGCCTTTTCCAAATGCATTTTGGGAGATCCTGATGTCGTTTGTGATGTCCTACCAGACCCTTTCAGAATGCACGACAAAAACCAGCCCAAAGGAAACATCCCTGCTCGGTGCTTTGCTGTGAGATTTCCTGCAGTCAGACAGCTTTTAGGAGTGGCAAGGGCTGAAAATTACCCTAGCAAAGTGCATTCCAGCTATCCAGCCAGAGCTGGTCTGTAGCTGGTCCCAGGGAGCACGGCATCCCCAGCACCATGCCAGGACTTGCCGTGGCAGCTCCCAGGGCACCGTGCCCTACAGAGAGCCAGGGAAGCGTCTCCTGATTTCTCTCTCTCAGTGTTTTAAAGCATCCTTGGAAGTGGATTTTGCTCTGCTTTAAAGTTCCCACTTAGGACTGGGAGCAGACTTTAAAGCACTTGCTTCTTGCTTCAGCCTGGAAAAACAAATGTGGCAAATCCTTTGGAAGTGGTTTGCAAGTTTGCCTTCCACACTGCTGCCACCCCAGGAATTGGTGTGGAGGCGAGAGAAGCTCAGCATAGGAGGTGTTCAGGGGGTTCATGGGCTGGAGCACTGTGGTGACAAGCACAGTGCTGCTTCTGGGACTTTCCCAGCACCTTGGTGACCTGGTTTCAGGTGCAGTTGTTCCCCCTGCAGGGCTGTAGAGCTGAGTGTGCCAGCACAGCCACCGTGGGCAAGGTGGCTGGGCCAGCGGGCTTTGGGCAGACCCAGAGCCACCCCCTTGGCAACACTCTGCTGGGCCCGGGCCACAGCAGCCAAAGAGGGGTGGTGAAGGGAGCAATTAGGTAGAAAAGAGCTAGAATTTGCTTCATAGGGAATAGATTCCCTTTTATGCCATTGATGTGTTCTGAGATACAAGCAAAGGTTCTTCACTGGTTCTCAATTTGGTTCTAATCTGACCTCCTACAACCCCACCTGCAAGGGTGGGTTGTGTCCTTCTCCCACCCAGCTCTGAAATGTGCAGAGGACAGTCAGGAGGAGGGGTGGGCTCAGGCTTTGCCATGCTGCATGCTTAACAGGCCAAGAAAACAATGAAACCAGTCTCTAATTCACCTACCTTCCCAGCTGGTCACACAGATTCCCAGTTCCTGTTTGCTTCCAGCCTTTGGAAAGGTGGTTATCAGTGTGCTCACTTGGGTCCTCATCTTTGAAAACAACTTCCCATGCTATCTCCTTCTGTACAAACTTCTCCTTTTCATCCTGGGCCCGAATTAATCAGTGACCAGAAACATCCATTTCAACAGAAACCTGCATAATTGTAGTAAAACTAATATTTTTTTACGGTTGCAAAAAAAAAACCCACAACAAACCAAAACAAAAAACTGTGATGTTTTGACTAGCAGTACATGAAGTATTTCAACAGAGTGAATGACAATGAAGTTAATCAGATGATATCTTGAGAGGGGCTGGTACCATGTGGGTTGGGAGAAAGGGAGCAGCCTGGCCCAAAGCTGGGGCCCGTGCTTCCTTCCCACATTGCGTGGTGGTTCAGGCACTGCATCCCAGGAAAACAGAGCAGCATCAGCCTCGTGCCATCCCTTTGGCTGGATCTGGAAGTGCACAGGAGCTTTGCAGCCGGCTGTGGGATCCCTCCCATCACCTGTGAGCACAGGGTGCAGCACAGCAGCTCTGGGCAG
The DNA here is from genome assembly GCA_013399455.1 of Anthoscopus minutus. Classification (NCBI taxonomy): domain Eukaryota; kingdom Metazoa; phylum Chordata; class Aves; order Passeriformes; family Paridae; genus Anthoscopus; species Anthoscopus minutus. The sequence continues at coordinate 59,994 of VWYI01046415.1, read as the reverse complement.
GCCTCGGTTGCAGTTCCCTTATTCTGTGTAGCAGCCTTAATCCCTGGCCCTCGCTGGTAGCTGGGTGCCAGCAGCCTCTGGTCTGTGCCACAGGCTGGATAAAGGGTGGGTGCCTCCCGCAAGACATAGGGGGAACACGGCTCCTTAGGGGCACAGTGGGGCCAGTTTGCAGTAAATTGGGCCATTTAGTTTTACCTCAAGTGACATCGAGTAAGAAAAGCTTCTTGCAGGGGTGGAGGTCACTGAATCCCTACTATGCACTTACTGGGATTTGACTTTGCTTACTGGAAATGGATGTTCGTTGCTGAACACACTGTAACAAGGGAAGGACTTTTTTTGGTTGTTTTTGTAGTCATTCAGATTCTGAAACTGTGATCAATTATTTGATGAATTGTCAAGTGTCCTCAGAGCTTGAACATGTTCACTTCCTCACCATGTAGCAGTCTCCTCTGGCTTTCTGTGCTTTCCTCTTTCCCCCTTTTCCTTCTTGGAGCTTTAAGTCTGGGCCTGCTCTTATCTCCTGTAGCTTTGGGCTGTCTAGGGGTTTGGGGGGGTTGGTTTTTGGGGTTTTTTTTGTTCATTGGCTGTACAGTCTGTTTACATATTTTTGTACTCAAGTGTAGTTTTTTATTAAAAAGAAAAAAAAAAGAAAAAAAAAGATAGTTGATTTGAGAAAAAAAATAAGGTACGTACTCTTTGTAACACTTTAAAGATCTAGGGTACCTTTGAGATGACTCTACAGTGATGTAATTATAATACTGTATATTTGCCTTCCTTTTTAGTTGGTTTTATTTTCTGGTTGTTTTGTTTTGGTTTTTTTTCCTAAAATGTATATCTTTTTATGAGAAACTGGAAACTTTTAATGCAAATGTTTAGAAAGATTTAAAATTGTAAAGTAAAAAAAAAAAAAAAAAGTCATATAATTTCTTTTTCCTGTTGGAAGAAAATGCTTTAAAAAAAGTTTTACTACTGTTGTATTCCAGGGTGGGGGTTATCAACCCCAAATTTGCTTCTTATGCTTCATTCTTGGATCCTGCTTTCTAAAAGTGATCATTACAGACATGGATGAATTGCCTGTATTAATTCTAAAAACAAAAATCACCAACATTTAGGTTATTTTTCTGTTCAAGTGCAATACTTACCCTGACATCTTTTTAATGTACAGTGGTTTCTGTGTTCCTTCCTCAGTCCACACAAATCAGTGAAACAAAGTGCTCTGCCCTAAATGCATTTAAAAATATGGTTCAAGTAAACAGATTGCAACTGACAAAAGATGAGAAACTGTAAATTAAGGCTGAAGCCCATCATTTACCTCCTGCTTGTTGTTGGCATTGAAACACATCCACATCCACATCCAGAATTAAGGACATTCCTATTCTTGACTCTTCCTTTTCTTTTCTAATTGCAGCTTTTTTAAGAAAAGCACTTAATATTGATGTTTATTAAAAACGACAACAAATAAAAAGATCTTTTGGTCTGATCCAAAACCCACTCAGTGGAGACTCCTGTTGACTTTGACGATGGATTTTGGATTAGGCCTAATCTCTTAGCTAGGGCAAAACTGCCATTTACTCCAGGGAGAGATTTGCCTGCGTAAGAATTACAGGGCTCGTGTCCTTTATCTACCTGAGAGACCAGAAAAGCTTCTTTAGAGTTGTCCTTGTCTTATATAAGTTTAGATGGGACTTGTTTTACATATCATGCATATTTATATATAGTGTATTTTTAATGCCTCCCCCTCCCCCCAGTAGACTGAAGCCGCTGTTCTGTAAATATGTATTTAGGTACGTAATTAAAAAAAAAAAAAAGAATAAAATCCCATTGAGATTTCTTGGCAAGGCAGTTACTGCGCATGCACAGTAGCCACTTTTGTCCTTTAAATTTGTATTTAAGAGATTTCTTTTTAATAATAACAAAGGCGAGGAGACTGTATCCCCTCCTGACTGATTGCCAAAATCGTTGCCCAGCCCCTGGTGTCCGAGGTGAAGGAGAACAACGCGTTCGGTGGGCGATTGTGGCGGTGCCCGCTGGCTCTCGGAGCCTCTCGGGCCGAACCATGGGAGCCTCCCGGCTCCTGCTGCTCCCGGGGCCGCGCCGAGCAGCGGGAGCCGGGCTCCGGGCTGCAGCGGGGCCCTTTGGCACCGCATCTTCCCCGGCTGCTCCTGCCCTCCTCTCTGCTCTTTTCCCGGGTCACTAACCTGGGAAATGTCCCCCTTTTTTTTCTCACCAGGTTAAGCATTTTTAGTTCTGTGATAGATCTTCCGTGCTCAAATAGAGGAATCTTTTAAATTAAAAATAAAAAATAAAAAGAAATAAAAAATGACATCAGAGTTTACTCGAAAAGCTAGTTAAGACACTGGGAATTGTCCCACTTCTTTATGTGTTCATTGGAAGGTGCTCTTATAAAAGGAGTTCAGAAACAATCCCTTTGACAGTGGTGCATGTGAGCAACCCTAATGTAAACGTGTATCCCCCTGCTAAAAGAATTTTGCCGCTATAGACTGAACTATGGGACTTGTTGTTATTTTTATTTTCTTCTTAGCATACATGCATACATATGGTTGCACATCTGTATGTGTGTGCTCTGTACCTGTGTGAGTGTTGTACAGCCATGTGAGAGTGGGAGTCCGTGTGTGTGCGTGTATGTGTGTGTATAAATAAAAGAAGCTGCAGAAACTTTGTAATACTTTGTGAAAAGGATTATATTATAAAGGTTTGTACTGTCTTGAGTGCACAGCTACTGGAATAAATGTAGGGAATCTCAGGAACAAGCATATAATTTGTCCAAGAATTATTTCTTCTCAGAAGTGTAAGTGCAGTTTTTAATTCTGTATATTATTTAATATTTTACCAATAAAAATAAACTTCTGACACGAAAGGGGTTTCCATTCAAGCTTTCTGGACACATTGGTGTATGCATACACTTTTCTTTCTTGCAGGTGGTTTGGCACCTCCCAGGAATCGCATTTCTAGCTGCTCACAAATGCTGTTCATTAGCTAGAGAGACTGAGTGTGCTGGGAGTTGGGGTTCTGAGCATGGGTTATGGAGGGTGGGGGGTTGAGCACAGATCTGCTTTTAATATTCATTGGAGCTAAAGAAATGCTTTCCATCAGCATCAGTGAGAGAAGTGTCCACGTGGGTCCTGCTGTGTCGAACGGTGGCATCGGTCACCTGCCAGTCGCTCTGTCACATTTCTGAAAGGAATTAGTGGCCCGGGATTTTTCTGGGGACCCTTGGACTGCACACACATTTCCTTTGGATCCTTCCCTCAGTGTGGGTTTTTGGCTGAGTTCCCTCTGTTGGATCCAGAGGTGATGTTTCACATTGCCCAGCTTGTCCTTCCTTTCCCCACGCAGCTATCGGCCTGGTAGCATTCACAGTACAAAGCCTTCAGAATAAAAGGAAGATCACATGAAGCTTTGCAAATTGTTTGTTGTTTGTTTTACAAATCTCTTGTAAATTCTTGGTTGGATATTAACCAAGCCTCTCCCCATAATGAAAGTGTTCATCTTTCACATGAGAATGAAAATTCCTTAAGATACCATCTGAATAAAAGTTCATCTTCCTTTAAGTCATGTTTGATGTATGTTGTCTCCAAGGAATGCTTGTGTTCAGTGAGGAGAATTTCCTGATTCCTCTCACACAGGATTGCTGGATTACTGATTTTGCTTAAAAAAAATCCTCAAAATTCAGCTAATGGAACAGTCTGAATCTTTAGTGCATGGAGCAGAAATCCCACTATGCCATTGTAGGACAGAAATGACTGGCTTGATGGACTCAGGGTCCTGTCCCAAAACTTACTGGAGATGGTGATTGTCTTTTAATCAACTTCAGCTAAGGGTCTGAGATGATCAGGGAAGAGCTCATGGGCATAAATTAAATGACTTGATATTCCTTAGGAGAGACTGTGTGTGGCCTCACATTATCAAGGAAGAGACTCTTAGAAATCTCCTGGCCTTGCCTGAGGGCCAGCATGGTGTTGTGCCTGTGTCTGAGCAAGAGTCCCACCATGGGGTGCCATTGCCTTTCCTTTTCGATCACCCTGACAGCATCTGCAAGCAAAGGGCAGGTTGACCTCACCCCTTCAACTCTTATCTGGGCAGCAGGGAACTGTGTCTGATCCCTCCTCTGCATGGCTTTTGCTGGGAAACTCTTACAGGATCAAAAACTGCCTCTTCCTCTTTCTAGTAACAGATGCTTCAAAATTGCCCCAGTGACCATCCCTGGCAATGCTGCCATCGCCCAGCCTTCCTTTGGTCTGTGGGAGGCCAGTGGTTTAAAAATACTGAATTCTTTTCTTTCTTGCCTCATCAAATGATGCACCTGCTGTGGTCTTTGAACTGCAGCATCACATTTTATGCTAGTAACTGGATCAGTCTTGTAGCCAGGTAAGCATTTGTATTTCTGACCTGCCAGTCCAGCCCTGTGTTCTGCCAAAACCATTAGCATTTCCCCAGTTAATCAAGGTTAAGCCTTGGTTTCTGGCTTTGGCTTCTAGAGTGCTAATATTTCTATTCTTATGCCATACTTTCAGGAACTTTCTGGTCTTTCTTCTGAGGGTGAGTTTGTTTTTGAAATGTGGTGAATCAAAGTACCTTTTCCTCCATCCCTTGTGCTCTAAAGTCAAATCCCAGCCCTGCCATGAATTGTTTCCCACCAGGACACTGTGGAATATATAACAGAGCCCTTGTTAATGGGAGACAACGGCAAGGCCTCAAAATCCCATTATGAAACTCGCAATAATTGAGGGACTAAAAATAACTTTTGCTTGGATTGCAGTTTGAACATGCTTGGGTTGTTTTTTTCTTTCTTTTTAGTCGATCCTAATGTAGTTAGTCCTCAATAAACCCAGCTTTACCCTTGTGCCCTTCAGTGCTTATTTTTGTCTCTTCTTGGTGCATCATATAAACATTGTCATAACTTCCAGCATGCAATTATAAATGTTTGTTTTGGGTTTTTTCACAGCAGAGTACCTCAGGAGCCACAATGACTTCTGGATTCAATGAAATATGAGTTGAAAGGATTACTGTGGAAGTGCAGAGTCGCCTAAAATTTTAGACTAAGAACGAAAGCTCTTTTCAAAGGAATATACTTGTGAAATAGCCTTTGTGTTTCCTGTTAATTCCTGGTACAAAGATTAGGGATGGAGTCCCAGAGTATGGTATTTTCCAGGGATTTCTGTCAGGGGAGAAACTGAGCCCTTATAATGAGACTATAGAAGTGCTCAATATTATCTCATTATTTTTCATTAATCCTCGCACACCAGCCCGCCTCCACACGCTGTAATTCCATGTTACCACCCATGTTCACATTAAAATAGGAACAGATTATTCAAGACTCCCACACAAATCGTGAACCTCTATCCCTTCTGATCTGTCACTGGCCATCCCTGAGACAGAGGAACCTCTTCCCTAGGCAAGGAGTCATCCTTAAACCTGGCAACCCAGCCCTTCAGAGCTAAATGCCTATTTTTATTCCTGGCAAATGCTCCTGTGGTATCCAACATCCAAGCCTGGATGAAACTACCCTGTCAGAACTGATTTTTAACAGAAAATTGCTTTTCAATGTACCCATTCTCTATGGAAAGTGTACGCTTTTCATAGGTTTGGGAGGATTTGGGGATTTTTTCCCTCAGTACTAGAGCCTGAAACTCTAAACCCTCGGAAGGTTTCTGTGTTATTTTTTTTTGGTTTCAAGAGGAAATGCTTCCCTGCCCTCAGCTCCTGTTTTCATATCAGTTCAAATAATGTCAAGACACTCTTTGCTGCTCTTTCCCATTATTTTTTGTTACTTTTCCTGTTTCAGGCCGCCTGTGTGTAGTTGATAGGGTGTGGTGAGGAATGTAAATTATTATTTTCATGTAGGTGTGGTAGCTATTCAGTTGTAAATCCTGTTTTCAATCCTTCTGACTATTTTATTTGTGATCTGTAATATTGATTTGTTTTCTGAGCAGAGAACGCTGCAATCTATCAGGAGCAGGGACATTTTACTCCTTGCAAAAATAATTCAAAGCACTCGCAGAAATCTGCGAGATGGGGAAAAAAAGAGATCTTCCTCGAAGCCTTTTTTTTTTTCCCTCTTTGAAATGAGTTGAGGAATTTGTTTCTGATGTTGATTTGTTTTTATCAGTTAAGTTGCAAAATCTGACCAGCCTCGCCTTTCAAACCCATCTCTCATGATAACCCACCACTGGCTGCCTCTTGATAACCGACTTTAAAAAAAAAATCCGCAAGTCAGAAGTTGTGTGTGAACGCAGCTCAGGATGGTGGGGGAACAGCCTGAGCTACAACAGGCAGCTCTGCAGTTGCTGTTGGAGTCGAGTAAAGCTGTCAAGCTGTTCCCAGTTCCACACAAGCCGCACAGCCGTGCCTGGAGCACAGCTGTATTTTCCCACAAGCTGTGAGCGCCTTTTGGCAGCCGCCGGGACCGCAGATGCTCCGGTTCTCCAAAGCCTTTCCAGCTGGTCCCGCCTTGGGAAGGACGAGCCGCTGGCTCCGGCGCCAGGGGCTCCTCACCCATGGGAGCAGAGCCTCTGCCGCTGCATTTCTGCATTTCTGCGTTTCTGCGTTTCTGCATTTCTGCAGCCTGGCGGGAGCTCAGCTGCTCTGCCCCGGGTCTCTGCGAGGTGCCAGAGCTGCTCTCAGCCCCCGGGGCTGCTGTGTGGCCGTGCCTGCCTCTGTGCCCAGCCCCTTGTGTGTATCTGTCCTGGGGACAGCTGTTAGAGCCAAAACCATCCTCACTGCATCTGCCTGTGTCAGTGCACCTTGGCTTCTAGCTGTCAGTTCAGTCTGTCTCAGGTTTGGGTCAGTCTGGAGCCTAGGAGTACAACCACTGCTGGGTTTGGTCCTTTTTTAAATAATTATTTATTTGTTATGGCTAGCTTTAGGTCCTTTTTTAAATAATTATTTATTTGTTATGGCTAGCTTTAGGCCTGTAGCATCCTTGTGCCTGAGGCTGTGACTGTAACTGTTGATGGTCTCTGAAAACTGAAGTTTAGGTGTCACATGCCACACACTCAAAGCTGATGGCCCGCTCTGGCCAATGTACCAAGAAAAACCTGGAATGCAGTTGTCCTTGGATACCTCTGCAGGTTGTTCTCCATCAAAAAGAGCTTTCGAAGGCTGACCTGAAAACAACCCATGTCCTTGCAGCTTGAAAGGCTTCTCCTGTCCCTGAAGTGGCAGAAATGTGCAGTGTTTGGGCATGGGCTGCATTTCCCAGGCAGTGCTTGGGAATGTCTGCAGTCCATACCGAGTGCTATGCTGCTGCTGTGTGGCCGTGAGGAGGCATTTAAAGTGCTTCTTCTTGGGAGCTCTTTTTAAAATGTAATTCTTTGATCAATGTTCTCTTTATTTGCCTTCAACTTTCCTCCCCTTTTTTTTCCAGTAAGGAAACAGAAGTTGTCACTAGGAGTCAGAACACGGCAAGGTTTAGGGTGGGTTAATATTGATTATTTGGTGTTTGTTTCTAGAAGCCCTTCTGAGCTAGGTGGTGTTCTAGCACTGAGCAAAAATAAGTTCTGGCTCGCACTAATGTATTTAGCATCTAATTATACAAAGCAGCCAAGCTTCTTCTCATTTTCAGAAGTCCAAAGATCTTCCTGTAATGCTTTTTCCCTTTATTTGTCCAAGCATGGTTATCAGATTTGGAGACAGTATTCCAGTAACTGTCCCTCTGGCATTTTGCTGCCTCTTGAGCCTACTCCCTGTGTGTCTCCATATGGCTGTACACAGAGATGGATCTCCTTGTGTCCCCAGAGCAGCTCCCCGGGATTTGTGGAGCACTGAGCTCCCAGCTGTGCCCTGTGGTAGCTGAGCTGAGCCTTGGCTCCATCCCTGCTTTCAGAACACAGCCCCTGCACTTGCCTGGTGTCACTGGGTGCTGGATCTGAGGCTGGGATGTGCTGAAACACGTGCTGGTCAAATGAGTCCAGCTGCCCAACAGATCTGGGTGGCTTTGGATAACTGACATCCTGATCTTTATCTGCCTCGTCTGTGAACGTTACTGGCTCTGCTTCTCTGGGTTTTTGGGTTGGTTTTTTTTTGTTAGATCTTTTGATAAGATATTGAATTATCTGGGTCTAAACCAGATCTGCGTTGCTCCAGCCACTGCAGCTGGATGATGTCCTAGTCATAGATCCTACTGAAACTCACTGGTAGAAAGATGGGCTTTAATCCTTTTAATATGTGAGCACTGATTTTTTTTTGTTTTCTCCAAAAGCAAAAGAGAGGGGGAAAACAGTGACAATGTCAAATGGATACCAGTCTCAAGCTGGCTGTATCTGCTGGAAAGGAAATTTCTAAGCTGAAGCTGGTGTGATGCACCCTGTACAAGACACTTCAGCTGCTCTAAGGAGACAGTTTTATGTAAGAGGAAATGTGAAGGACTTTCTGTGTTTGATACAGACTCAGTTATGGAGGAAACCCTAAGCTCTTAAGGAAGAGGAGGTTTTGGAGATAACACCACCAGCCAGTTCGTTCTGCCTCACGTGAGATTGCTGATATCTTAGTGATCTCTGGCTCACCTGTCCTGCCAAGTGGGGATGAGTGTAAGGCTGCTCACACACTTCATTTCATTGCATAAATTTACTGCATTGCCAAGACTTCTTTGAGACCCAGGCTGTCAGTAGAGGAACCCTTGCTGTTAGTTCAGGCCGATCCGTGCATGTCTAGGCGAGGCTGGGTAAACCACAGATGACCTCTGATGTAATTTTATCTTCATTTGCCCCCATTCCACTGCCAAGCTCGCACACAGCCAGAATTCCTAACCTGGAGATTCTTTCCAGGGCAAAATAATGGGGATTTTCACAGCATGGTAGTTCTCACACCTCTGCCCTTACAGGGTACCTCTAATGCATCATTCCCAGAGCCTTTGCACCACTTGGCTTATCCCTGAGCAGAGGGTTTAGTGCAGGCACTGCCTATCTGTGTCAGGAGGTATTTGGGCAGGAGTATTCCACAACAGCTATTTTGGGCTATTTCCCCACATGGAGAAGCTCTAGTGCTTATCTCAGTGGAACGAAAGTCAAGCCTGTTCTTCTAGATAAAATGCTTTCCCCTCCAACTGCCTGATGCCTTATCTCTGGTCTTGCAGCATCACCCATAACCCCTCTCCTGACCCACTTAACTTTCTGCTTTCAGCAGAGCCGAGCTGGGGGCAGGGAGACTTGATTAATGAACAATATTCACTTTCTTCTAATGCGAATACTCTTCAAGTGGTCCATGCACATGTAATTAGGAGAGAAACCTCTATTCTTAATCAGCTGATAAATTATCTATGGGCAGACCTTTAAGAATGTGTTTCAGGTAGCTTTGGTTCACATGAGTTATTGGGCTTTAAGTATTTTTCAGGATCTCCTGACGAAGAAAAGAACTTTAATGATATCATTTGACACTCGTCACCTTGTTTTACTTTGCCTGTTTAAAAAACAAACCAAGACTGTGTTATCTCTTTTCCACATCCAAAATAATTTCTATGAAATCAATATTTTTGCAAGTATAGCAATAAGCTAATGCTTGCTTTTTGAGCTTCAAAAACTGGATAAGGACTGAATACAGGCAGTCAAAGCAGTGAATCTGTTGCCTCTTACATTCCAATTTCAGCAGCAGGTACAGCCAAGGCAAGCTTGTTTGTTAGTTTATTTGGAATTAAGCTGATACTTTTAAGCCATTTCCTAGGGAATGATTATCTATCAAAATGTTTTTATCAGCTGGAACTGACTGATGTTCATTCAGATAGTTTCTTGGAGAGCCAGCATGTGTGTAGTTAAGCAGAATTCAGTCTGGTTTCCTGTTTGAATATTAAATTTTTTTATTGCCTCCATTATTTCCAGTGTGTCAGGGACTGCTCAGAAAATGCTCTTCTCCCTGAATCTGTGTGCAAAGAAGTCCATAGGTGTGAACAATCCTGTTCATTTGTTGCCACTGGGTGGTCTGGTGAAACAAGGAAGGATAAAAATTCCAGCTGTTGTGAGTAAGATTGCTGAATGTGGGGACTCTGGACTTTCCAGGATGGAGTTCTGGAGAGGACACCACGGACACTGCAGTTGCAAACATGATCAGGAAGGGGCCCTGCCATAAGGGTCTTGCCCCTCCTCCCCACACCAGTTTAAGGCACTGGTGAGTGCCTTAGTGAGGCTGAGCCCTGCCAGGGTACAGGTGACCAGACTCTCACTTGACTTTATGGTTCCAGCTCCAAGGAGAGTAAGAAAGGGGTGGGATCCCTTTCCCACATCCAAGGGTTGTCACTGGGTTCTGCTACAGGGAAATGACAAAAGCAGGAAACAAGTCAGTTAATGGAAGTTTTCACAGGGCACACGGCCTTTTGTGCTCTTGCCTTTGCCTTCCCTGCTGCCACTGTGTGAGGTGTCACCACCACACCTGCTGCTTCCCAAGGACTATTTCACCACATCACCCCTGGTTTTTGATTATTTTCCCCCCATGCACTCATTCACAGGTGGAGAGGAAGAGTGAAGCTCGCCATACTTGGCCAGCATGGAGCCATGATTTCACTGTGCTGGCATATTGGGTTGCAGCCATGTGTCACAGATCTTTTGCTTGTCATCTCCCATGTTCTCACTATTCCCTGTCACTTTAAAATTAATTCATTGCTAATCACTCGCTCCACCCAGACAATATTCTTCTACTTGCAAGGCACCACCTGATGCTTCATTTGGGGAGAATGGAGGGAGGGACAAACAAAGGCTGACAATTGCACTGTGAACCAGTAGAATTAATTTCTCCCATATGCAAAATTTAATTTGAACAGTATGAATAATGAAGCTCTTTGGTTGGAGCGAGCACTGCTTCTCTGGATACCGCAGTGCAGTTTTTCTATACAAGGCAACAGAAAGACAAAAGGAGTGAGATCTTCCTTTCCAAGTTTGTATGGGATACTGCACTCCCAGCTCTTGGTGTGGGTGACTGGGGGAAATTGGCACTAATCATGGTTATATTCAAGGGTAACCATCTTCTTGGTGCCATTGCCTAAGTCACTTCTGGTAGAATCATAGAATTCTGGCATGGTTTGGGTAGGAAGGGACCTTAAAGCCCATCCAGTTCCACATCCCTGCCATGAGCAGGGACAGCTCCCACCACACCAGGCTGCTCCAGGCCTGGTCCAACCTGGCACTGGACACTTCCAGGGATGGGCAGCCACAGCTTCTCTGGGAACCCTGTGCCAGGCCTCACCCACTGAGTAAAGAATTCCTTTCTACCATCTAATCTAAATCTCTTCTCTTTCAGTTTGAAACCATTCCCCTTGTCCTACCAGTATCTGCCTGTGTAAAAAGTCACTCTCCCTCTTTTTTACAGCTGTGCTCTGAGTCAGGCAGGAGTTTTCTGAGTCACAGAATGCTTGAGGTTGGCAGAAACCTCAAAAGATCACCTGAGACAACTCCATCCTCCATCAGGGCCAGCTCTAGGGCAGCTTGCCCAGGGGCTTCGAATGCCTCTGTGTGTGGAGTCACTGCCACCTCCCTGAGTAGCCCCTGCTGCTGTGTGACCACCCTGACACCTGCAAATACTTTTTTTTCTGGTGCAAAGCTCCCAGCAGTGAACAGGATGCCAGTGTGGAGCAGGGAGGATAAGATCAGGGCAGAGCTCTCTGAGGAGCTGCCTCATGTGCCAGCCCCCAGCAAGGAAGCGCCAAACCACGGCTGGGAACCTTCTGAAACAGATTTTTGTCACCCCAGAGGAAACATCATGGGAGAAGAATAGGCCCTTGTAGCTGTGAACCAGTGATGACAAGATAAAGGCACTCACCTCATCCTCTGTACCTGTCCAGTAGTGCAACAGCAAGGAATTTCAATCCCTTCCTTTCAGGATGTGGTGGAACAGGGACATTTCTCTTTTCCAGCTCTCCTTGCTACTCTGTTTCCTAATGTGATGTACACAACCCCCTCCCTATTTTTTAATGTATGTATATTCATATTTTGATGTATACACATGAATATTTTAATGTACATATATTAATATTTTCAATGTGTATATATTAATATTTTTAATGTATGTATATGTAGAGGGTCTGCATGCACGCACAGCAAAGTGAGACGTGCTAAAATGGTGATTTTTGGTGCAGTTTGAGGAAACCCAGCCATGAAGATCTGCAGAAGGATTCCTACTGTGCCGTGTGGTTCATCTCAGGCACCATTTAGAGCCCAGAGCTTTGCTGGGCTTGGTTGACATTTGCCCTTTGTACCACAGCACCTGCCTCAGTTCACAGGAGGCCTTCTGCTTGCAGAGGAGCTGCAGAAAAACTTATAAGAGTTACGAGGTGCCCAGAGAACTCAAAGTGTGGTGCAGGAGGGGCTCTTCAGGTGGCAGCTTGGGTTGATCTGGTGAGTGATCAGGGAAGTGACAGCTGGTCTCTGCCATCCTCCTTGAAAAAAGGGACTAAGTGTTAAATCTCTGGAGAGCAGAAGGAAGGGAAGCTGGAAAATGCCCCACAGGTGGAACGAGATCATATAAAAAGCTGCAGAATTCCAAATGAAATTGATTCACTTTACTCCCAAACGAGCACCTGCATTGGTATGAATCAATACAAATGGCATCAATAAATGTATCTTGTTTTCTTCCAGTTTAACATCTGTTTTCAGAAGGTTCTCAGAAAGCATTTGGATACACCAGTGCATGAAATACTGCTGTCAGATAAATTCAGATTATCCTGGACAAGGGTGTTATATCACAGAACGAAAACAGGCAGCAGAGATATAAAAGCAAAGAAACTGTTAGTGCCGATTTCTTGGGAAATGTCAAAAAGGGTGATTTGAGAAGAGGTGGTGTTTGAATCCCAGCACACACTAACATTTGTTTTGCTGCTGTTTGCCCTGAACTTCTGCAGCACTAGCAGAGAGAAATTGGTCTCCAGCAATGCCAAATAATACTGTTTTATTCAATTTTGTGAATTCTACCAATAAATAAGTAGTATGACTTGTTCATTTTCAGAGCTTAGTCATCTCTGGCATATCTGGCACTACTTCTGTTTTGAAAAACGAGACATCATTGTCCAAATTGTAATGACTCCTGACTTCTTTGAAACCTAATTGCAGACCATGTTAATCTGACTTTTAAGCTGTTTTCTAGCATTAATCCGTGTTGGTGCACGTTTCTACCCAATTTGTGACGTGTGCCACCCGAAAAACACGAAGTTAACATGAAAACCAACCAAAAGCTGGAGTAATGAAAAGGTCAAATACATTATTAAGCATTAAAATTCTGAGAAGTCCCTGCTGTGCAGGAGATGGTAACAAGAAGAGGAAATGGCGCGACACGAGCGATCTCTTGTGATAAAGATCTGGTGGGCAGAGAAGAGCAGAGGAAGTGGAGCACGTGTGATGATTCCTGTTACAGGACGTGGCCCTCGTCCTCCTCCCCAGCAGGTGATGTGCTCAGGGCTTTGGCTGAAATATTCTGGAATTTGGTTAAACTCTAGGAATAACGTTACATTATTGTTTATTTCATCAAGTGAATGTAAAACCCTTCGTTTTTATAGTTCTAGAAAGGCATCTGAGGCTGAAGTTGTCCCATCCCAGTAAAGCCTCCTCTTCTCCTCAGCCTCTGAGATCTGAGCTGGAGGGAGGTGGTGCCATGTGTGCAGGATCACTGGCTCTGTATCGTGCCTCGTGTGTAACTCACACCTGTGTCCTGAGACCTGGCATGGGTCTCACTGTCCCATTTTGACACCAAACAGCTTCCCGATGGCTGGCGACAAGTAGGGCTACAACAAAGACCCATATGGAGCTCTTGTGAAAAACTGTGAAGGTTTTGAAGCTTCTGTTGCCACTTCAAAGCTTCTGTAAAGCTTGAGCAAGTTTGCAGTTATCGAGATGCACCATCCGAGGGATGAGCAAAAATTGGTTAAATTGCCTCAAATATAAAGAAATTAATTATTGTTCCTGTCACTCAGTGTAATGTGCTGAGTGCCTCCACCATGAAGGCTTGTTTTTTCTGTCTCTTACCCATTCCCCTCTGCTTTTGCCCGCAGGCAAAGCCGGTGAGGAAGGGGAGGGCTCCAGATGCTCCCCGCGTCCCGCTGTGCCTGAGGCTCATCCTGCAGCATCCGGGTGCCGAGTCCCGGAGGACGGGAGAGAGGCAGAATCTCTTGGGATACCCCAAGGCCCCAGCCTGGCCGAGTTCCCTGGATGTGCTCCTGCCATGAGGACCGGGATGGTTTTGGTTTTCCCCGTGCCTGCGGGTGCTGGGATTGCTGGAGGTGAGCAGCAGAGGGGGCATCGGCGTTTCTCGGTTTTATCTCTAGTGGAGGCACATCAAGACAAAAAAAAAAAAAAACCAAGAGAACTGAGGAGAGGAGGGAAGCAGGCAAATTTCCCGAAGCTCTCTGAACAGCCGTGGGTGATTAACAGCTGGGTGGGGTTTGCTAATTCAGCCATGCGTGCAATGGCACCGGGGAGGGGGTGAGGAGAGGTGATAGCGTGGGAATGTGTCATGAAAGTCACTGAGGACAGCGAGGAGCCCGGGGAAAAACCTGCTCTGCGTCCGGAGAGGACAGGCATCGCTGTCATCCATCGCATTTGGGAAGTGCTGCGACATGCACAGAGATGCCAGGTACCAGCCAGGAGCCCACGCTGGCCCAGGGGAATTTTTGACTCGAGTAAAGTCACTGTATAAGTTGCTTGACCAAAAAATAAAAGGTGAAAAAAAACCCCGACTCCACCAGCTTCACTCTCCTACACAAGTTTTATCTAGCTCCACTGGTAAGTCAGAAGCACAGAAATGCAGACCTGAAATGGGCTGTAGGAGACCAAGCAGTCTAAGAACAGCACGCAGGGAGAACAAATTTTTTTAAAAAAAGCTTAAATCAGGGTGATATTTACTCAAGTCCTCATGCAAATCATACTCAGGAGAGATGAGTGTGCAAGGCAGATCTCACCCTGTCCTGGCTCTGCTGGAAACAGTAAATCCTGGCCGTGTGTGGTTCATCTCCCCAGCCCCCTGAAGAACGCTCTGCTCCCCTGCTTTGTGTCCCCATCCTGCCCCAGCAAAGGCGGCTCCTGCGGGGCAGGAGGGGGGACTCACCCACCTGGCCCCGGGGCTTGTGGCAGAGCCAGCGCCAGAAGGGTTGGGATAACACAAACGGGCACTTTCGGGTGCTGTCATGCTAATTAGTCAGCGCTCATCAAGATAGCTAGAAAAATAATTTTGCAGATCGTATCAGACTACTTTGTGGTTGGCTTGAACTGGTGCTTTATTCTGCGCATACAGAAATGTGCAGCATTTTTAAAAGGCCAGGTTTTTCAAAAACGTTGACTTGTGAGTTTTCTTTTATCTCCATTCACTCCAGAAGGAAAACCAAAAATTCCAAACGAAAACCTTATCAGTGCCCGTTGATTTGCTTTATTTCTCCTTTCTGCTTGCTACCTAGTGTTTTCCCTGTCTTTTGAGACCCCTGTGAAGCAAAAGGGGCAATGAAACTGGCTGTGCAATGTTTTCTAGCTGCCTCTACGCTTTGCTGTGTTGAGATGAAAAGGTAAAACTTAAATCCAGCCCTGAGATGTTCTGGTTTTCGTGCCTCCAGATAATGTTCCAACCCTCCTGCAAGCACGCCAGGACAGCAACCACCTTGCTTTGTGTGTAGGTAGCAAAAAAATGATCCTTTGCTGTCTGTACTATGGGAACCCCTCAGCTGATGCTGTTCTACCCATCACGCAGCTGGTTTGAAGATCCCTGGGATTTAGCCTGGTGGGGGAAAAAAAACCATAAGTAATCATTCAAAAAACAAAGAGCATCCTTTTACCCCTTCTGACGCCTTTCTAACAGGGGCTGCTTTTTGGTCAAGAACGAAGCTTCTTGGGTAGGATTTTCAATTTTTCTTTAAAGTTTGGGCTTTTTTTTTTTTTTGGTTGGATGGGGTTTTTTTGCTGTTTTGTTTGGTTGGTTGTTTTTTTTTTTTTGGTCCCACACTCCCATGGATGAATGATTATCCTAATTGAGGAACACTAAAATTATCGCTCTTCTCTCTGAGCACCTGTAATTTCTCACGGAACATGCTCCGTGGCAGCAGCACCGCGTCCACTCCCAAAATGTATCCTTACGTAAGGAGCAGCTCAGCTCGCCTTTATTGCTCCATCAGACCGGCGGCTCTGTGGAAGCGCCCGGCGTGTTTGTTTGTGTGCCGGTGGTTAATGCTCATTAGCAGCGAGACTAATAGCACTGCCTGGAGCCAGGCAAAGTGCGGGCCGCTCTCTGCGAGAATTTCCCCGGCTGGCTTTGGCCCCGCCGCTGCTGCTCCTGCTGTGCCAGCCCGTGGTGGCTTTAGGTCGGCATCTCCCTGCTCCAAAGGCTCTGGGGACTGGCTGGGCTCTGCTCCCCAAGGGGCAGTGATGCAGCCATCCCAGCAGTCCTGCTCCCCTCTGGTTTTCCAAGCCGTGATCGCCTCTGCTCTTCCCAAGCATCCCCTGCTCTGTTTTCTCCAGGTTTTGCCCTGAATTTCTCCCCTAGCCTTTCTTTGTACGTTTTTATCACTCAGGGGATTAGGTGTGACAGCGAGTGGGAAACTGAGGCATGTGGCTGCAGAGTGTGCCATGTGAAGTGTGCCAGCAGTGCTAAAGGAGGAGGAAATATCACCAGACTGACGGCTCAGAGGGAGATCAGGGTGCTGATAACTCTCTGCCCTCTCCAAGCAGGAGAGATGGGCCGGGGCTAAAGATCTGACACAGCCCAAGGGGCAGTATGGGTTTCCCCAACTCATTTTGAAGGTTCAGTTAGGGAGAAGGATGAAAAGCACTGCTTAAGTTTGATTCTTGGTGACAAACAAGATTTAGGTGCCTGGAATCAGTTTTCCCCCCACAAAATTGTACCTGTGAAGTTGGGGTGTCTGCTAAGCTGGCCCCTGTCTGTAAGCATGAGAATGGCTGCAGCCAGAGGTGTCTGCAGGGACAATGCCCTATCCAAGGCACTGGATTCCAGCTCTGACAGCTATGAAATCACCTTGTCAGCTCTGCTGGGTGGGGGAAACGCAGAACAGACCTTGCAAGGGAGATAATATTTTAGGTGGTTATCAAGGAAGGAGCTGGGCTCCAAAGGGAGTCGCTCATTTCTAATGTTAGCATTTAATTAGCGTTGTCTTGTTTGGGCTTAGCAAGATTCACAGTCTCTCCTGTGGCAGGTGTGAATGGCCAAGGCTGGGGTCTGACTTTGAAGGTAAAATATGGTGTGGTGCTCCTTTGCTATGGCTGGAGATCCCCCAAGGATGGGAGCAGGGACATGGGGGTGTGACTGTAGAAGGGCCTGGACGAGGGATGGCAGTGTAGTGTCTTAGTGGAGAGAAACACTTGGAACCAAGGGAGAGCTTTTCTCCAAGATCCCTTGGGAGGAGAAGAGCCAAGGGGGGTGTTCACTGAAGTTTTGGGTGCTGCACTTTCGTCTGGAGACAGAGGAACGTGGACATGGCAGGGAAGCTGCCATGACTGTGCTGAAGAGGCCAAGCTTTGGTCCAGGCATGTGCAGGAAACCATGCCTGGGTAAATGGCAGGCTGGAAAAACAAAAAAAGCCAATTAAAGAAAAGGTAATAGGTCTTGGTGGATGTGAGTGGGCATTCTGCTGCTTGTGGGGCATCTGGTTTAAGTCTCGTGGGATAAAATCCATTGCACTTTTCCCTTGTAGAGAGAGGAAGATCCAGAGTCCATCAGCACAGACTCTGCTGGCTGGTCACACACAAATGAGGCCTGAAGAGGAGTGTCCTCAAGGATTTTAGTTAAGCAGGGGGTTAAAAGCAGAGTGTTCACTGGCCACACTTATGGCATCCATAGGGGATTTCCATTCCCCTCATCCATAGGATGCTCCTCTGAGAAGAGTGCCTAAGGGCCTTGGCCACCACAGCCTCACTCATTTTTTTCTCACAGCTCTGGGCTTCCCAGTCTGGTGCAAATATTGACATTGTTTGTCTGGATGATGATTTGTGTTCCAGTGACCATGTTAGACAATCAGGTCTCACCAAGGGATGGTGGCTTCACAGGAAAAGGATCCAGGCTTTTCTCCTGGATGAGATAGTCTCAAGTGACAATTTCACTCTGCAGAGAGGATCCACCTCATCTTCAGGAAGAGGCTAAAATTAGGTGCTCTCTTTGGCAAGAATACTTTAACCAATGAGATACTGAATGAAATCTTCTGGTTTTGCTTTCTCCTTCTCCTTTTTTTTTTTCTTTTTCAAGGAAGAAATTCTCCAGTACCCAAGTTCTTGGCTTGAAAGATCAAAGTGCTGCACTGAGGAGTGAATAAGACACTTCCATCCTCATGATTCAGTGATGGTTTCTGTTGAGCTGGGGCCACTACCCCTCAGTGTGATGCTTAAAATTATCTTGTCTTGAGATGTGCAGCTCTTCCTAGCTGTTCACAGCCCAGGGATTACTCCATCCACTCCACAGGATACTGCTATTGGGATCAGCCTTTTGGGAGCTCCAGGAGGTCTCAAGGCTGCAGCCCTTCAGCCTCTTTTCAAGTAAAGCCAATTAAAGTGTAGCCATGGCCTCTGAGAGCCTTTGGACTCACACAGATAAACCCTAAAACAGAACCATAAGAACCAATGCACTGAATAAAATATAATAGCACTCATTCTGGAATAGAAGCTGATTTATTTTGACTTAATACATTTTCTTATTCTAACTTAAGAGCATCCAGAAAAGTTCCTCTAGTCAATTTTCAAGTGTCAACAAGCTGTTTTTCTTGGTCTCACAAACTCATCTTTGAAATGGGAATAACTTAGTCTCCCATATGGTGCTGAAAGCTACTTCATAGCGGAAATCTCCTGTATATTCATACAAAATTTTAGAGGAGCAGGTGGAAATTATCTGGCAATTAAAGTTAGTGCTATGGAGCTAGGACTTGGAATGACATAGCCAATCTATTCAAAGACCTCATCTCCTACTGTCAGCACTTGGTTACGTGACTGTTCATTGTGCTGCTCCTCATGGAGGGAAAAAGCCCTTGAGGAGATGGCAGAAGATTTCAGCTGATTTCTGATAACTGTGTTTGAGCTGATGATGACATTTATCTGAAAGGAAATGGTTAAAAGCAGGTCTTTAGCAGCTCTGGGGCTGCCATCGTTGTGCAGGCTTGTTGGGGTACAAAAGAAGAAAAGTAGTGTTCTGTGAATGCAGGAAGTGGTCTCCAATAAAGTTCACAAAATTCACAGAAAAACGGACATGAAAAGGTCAAGACTCTCCTCAGCCATTTTGTCTAATTTTATTTGGAGCAGTAGATTTCTCTACTCACTTAAAGTACTCAGGTCTGAGCAGTAGTGCAGGATGGTCGCCGCCATCCCAAGGGGAAGTGTTCACCACCCTCTTACAGCAGCAGGCCAAGGTTTATCCCTCACCATTTTTCAGAATTGCCCAGGATATTCTTGACTGTTCATAGCTGGTGTTAGATCACCAGTTTTTCCTCCACTGCAGAAATTAAAAATTTCAGGGTTTTTTTGGTTCGTTTTTCTGGCTTTTTTCAATTTATGCAGGGCACTTCTACTCTCCTCAAAGGGTTTGCTCAGATTTTCTAAACTTGACTAGAAGACCTGATGAACTATATTACCTCCGAGGTGCATGACTTGTAGGGAGGGATAGGCAGGTGTAAACATGCTTTTTTGGCTGAAAATGGATTTGAAATATTGTTTCAAATATAAAAATGAAGCCCAGCACTTCATGGAGACACTGCCAATGGAGAGGAAGACTTGCAGCCTGTTCCTTTTAGACACTGCTCCTGTTTAAATTCACATCTGATGTTAAGGTGAGGAGCAGTGTGGCATTGCTGTGAAATCTCTGCTGTGCAGAGAGAATCCCAGGTGAGACCAGTTCCCTTGTGAAGCAAATGCTCAGGTTCCAGATTCCAGAACTATTGAGGGCCTGGTGCTCAGGGAGCTTTCTCCATTCCTGCTGAGGCCAGGAGGTGAGCAGGGAATTCAGTGCTTGGCATGAGCAGTCTTGGAAGAGGGAAGAGCTCACCTGCCTTAAAATTATGCTATCAAAATTAAAAGGAAGCACGACTGATGGAAGCTGGTGCATTTTAAATATGGGGTGGTGCTTTTTTGCAACCTGTGCAAGAGTTTGCTGATGCCCCTGATTTATTACAGAGGCTGAGAGAAACAGCTTTGCACAGCAGGATAAGAATGGTTTTGACTTGGTTCCAGGTATGACAATAGCTGAGGGCCATCAAAAGTAGGAAGAAAAGAGCTGCCAACAGTTCTGTCTGACTTGGATGATCCTGATTTTCTTCTTGCTCTGTCAAACCCTGCCCGCTCAGTCCTCCCGGATGGAATTGAGGACAGAGCGTCCCTCCAAGAGCAGCTTTTGTTTCTATCAGCATTTAAATGTGCTTTTCTTTGTAGGATATGTAGAGCCTTGGAAAGAGAGCTCTCTCTGCCTCCCTGTGCTTCTCCAAGAGGGAATGCTGGGCACTGAGCACAGACAGCGCACGGAATGCGAAGGGCTTGGACCTCCAAGTTTCACAGAATGCCAGCAGGCAGCAGCAATATTCAGAGACAATATTCAGGAAGGTGTTTTTGAGGAAGGAAAGTTTGCCATTGGAAGTTACTGAAAGAGCATTGCCTCCTGCTCCCAACTGGAATTAGCAGACCAATCCTTTTCTTCCCTTTTCCCTGAATAAGGACAGTGGGAGGCCAGGTAAGCCTTCACCAAACCTTGGCAAGGAAATACCTGAGCTGGGGAAATTAGCTAGAAAATCCTGCTAGAAATTGTGGAATGTTGGACTACAGGATTCTGGTCTGAAATAAAGCCAGAACCAGAGTCATGGAGGTTCTGTGACACTGGAAAGGAAAGTTTTATGCAATGTTTGTGAAGGGGATGATGTGTGAGCCGTGCCGTTGCAGGGTTTCGTTTCACATGCTCACGTGCCTGAGAATTTACAGAGCTTTTCCTCTTCTTCTGGGAGGAAACCCTTCCCAGAGAGGTAAAGGACATGTACCTGCTTGGATGGCCAAATAGATAAGGTGGTGTACAAAACAAGATTGAAAAATACGACCTTCTCACTGGAAAAATACAAACTCCAGGCATTTGGGTGCTTTCCTAGTCCTTTTACAAAACTTGGGAGCAAATGGTTAAAAATTGGCTAAGAATATTTACCTCTAGCCACAGATTAAGCAAAATGTCAATTGTTTTGCCTTTTTCCCCCCATCATGTTGTTTAAACCTGCTAAGAAATTAGTTTTCTTACGAGTTTTCCTGCATAATTTGGGTTGCAGGCAAAGGGTTTTTTTCTTCTAATATGTAAAATAATTTGATTTTGAGCAATGTTGTGTGTTTGAAGCTGGTCATACATGTAACAAATGGGTATGAAATTTGAAGGAGGATGCAGGTCATTCTTTGAAGGCAAAGATGCCACGGTTTGCATAAGTTTAGTTCATGTACTTTATGAGCTGCAGCTTTTGCTCTGTCCTTTGAATTTCCAGGACACCACCTTTATCTGAAGGCTTCTATTAAAACTCTGAACAAGCAGTCCATTATTTTGAAGGAGAGGATGAGGGCTTTTCCCCTTACCTGAGGAATCTGCTCTTGAACTGAAGACCACAGCTTTTAAAAGCCTCGAGTGGTGATGTCTGTCTTTCAGAAATAATATGCAGGTGTATAACTCATTACTTCTGTGCCCAAAGGCATTTCTGCATGTGTTTCTTCACTAAGACTCAAAAATTCCTCACTGGAATGCAATAATATTGCTTAAAGGAAGCTGGAGATAGGCTTGAAATCCTGCCCCCTCGTTGCTAGAAGTGCCTGAAGGCGTGAGCACCACCTGTCCTTAGAGCCATAAGCTATACAACCATAAACTATGGGTACTTACAAGTAGCCATAAACAACCTGGATACACTAAAAGCTGCGGGGGTGGGAAGGATTAAAAGTTCCAGGAGGGTTTGGGCAGTAAGAGGAGTCCATGCTTAGGGCCACGTCTGCCCTGGAGGGGAAGAGGGAGCTGCAAGAGAAGCCCTGGCTGCGTGTAGGGCTGGGGCCTCGGGGTGCTGCTGCCCTGGCCCCAGGCTGCTGTCCAGCTTTAGCAGGGTCCAGCTCATTTGCTGCTGCCTGAAGGCTTGTGCCAGTTTTGGAGGGAATTTTTCCAGGCAGTGCAGAGTGTGAGGAGGGTGGCTGGTTTTCCTTGCTGCGGTGTGTTTGCTGGCTGGCTGCTGACAGCTCTGGCTCAGGGCAGAGAGGGAGAGATGTGTGAGTTTGGGTGATGAATCCCTGTCCAGACTATCCTGCCTTGGCCAGCAGTTTCTGTAGCTTTATAGCACCTACATAGTTTCTGAAAGGGTGGGGATTTCTTTTTCCCCTCCTCCACAGCTAAATCCATCAGTCCCAAGCTCCTTTCCCCTCCAAAAATCCCTGTGCTCCACTCACCTGCCCTGCACAGACCCTTGCTTTTTCTTCCTCCACACCTTTCCAAGGGGTCTTGAGTTTGGGACATAGGTCCCTTCCTTTCCTGTAGTGGATTCATCCCAATCCAGACCTGGAGCTTGGGGTGGCAGGAGGTGGGCACAGGGAAACTGAACTCCTGGCCCTGTGGCACTCATGACACTGTGGGTCAAATTGGGCTGCCTGACAAATCTGAAGTGTCCCTGGGACACTGTACTGTGCTGGCTGACAGGGAAGAGGGGAGAGGTGATAAATGGGTCCCAAAAATGCTGTTCTGGGTGCACAGTAAGTGCCACAGGGCTGAAGAGCAGATCTCAAAACATAACCAGTGGGTACATGCAAGCTGTCTCTCCCGAGGCTGGGAGCAGCTCCTTGCTCTCTGGCAGCCCAGAAGCAGCTGGGGGAAGATGGAGCAATCACAGTCATTATTTTATGGCATGTCAGTAAAACTCCTCTGGGAAGAGAAATGTAGGCTGCCCAGGTTTTCACCCATCAATGCCCTTAAAAACACAACATCCTCTTCTGAGGCCCCAGCAAGAGGGTCTGTGTGCCCTTTCAGGTGCTTGTCATTGGTCCTGAAGATGCAAATTGGCAGTAACTGAGGAGGTTTTGTTTTTTCCTGAGGTTGGAAGTGTTGTGTCAATTCTAAATTAAGACAGGTTTTGTCTGGGCGGTATCTGACACACAGCTTGCCACTTGATAAATCTGAAATTAAGATGTTTGGACCAAAGCAAAATCCCCTTATATTAAGATATTTTAGCACTGTTGTCTTCTGTAGGATACTGAATAGAAGCTGCTATTTAAAGGTATTTTAGTGGGAAATAAAACAGAGTGCCATCCATGGATGCTGATGGCAGCTCTCTCCACTCTCCGCTTATAGGATGCAGACATTCTTGTTCAGCTTCTAGACACTACATCTGTTTGTTAAACTTAAAGACTGAGATTTTCTCAAGCTTTTTCAGTCTGACTCACATTGCTCAGGGATCATGAGCATGCAAATGCTGCTTCTTTTTGTGCAAGATCAGTGCAGTCAGTCCATAGGGTCTTCCTGTGCTCTGAACTGAGTGGTCACTCTGCTTGTCCCCGAGTGTCACTGACCCATGGCTGAGATGGATTGGGCTCCTTTGGGTTTTGGTGATGACAGTCCACGTTACCCAGTGGCCTCAAGGATTGTGCAGGAGTGTTTCTTTGATACTGATCTAACCACACTTTTAAGGAGAATCCTCAGAGGCTTTCAGTTCACGCTTGATGTTGTTTGCTTATTTTCAAATGCAGCACTTCAGCATGAAGAGGAGACCCTTAATATGGAAAAAGTCAAATTCCAGTGAATGCAACAGTGGATCTGACCCAGATTTCTGGCCAGAAACTCTGATCAGAGTGAAGTAGCTACCCTGAAGTTCCTGCTCTCCAATTAGGAAGATGCCAGCGAGCGCGTGGCTAAGCAGCAGTCTGGTAAACATAGGGATGTTTTTATTAAACAGCTTTGGGATGCAGAAGTATTTACACTGACCTTGTTTTTCAACTCTTCAGAGGGCCAAGGAGGAAGCTGGAGGTTCTGTAGGAAATAATCCTCCTTCATTATATTGCTTCCCATCTGTTGAGTTAGTTTTTAGGGTTTATATGTATTCATCTCTCAGAGAGCACTGGGGATTTCACAGGCAGGAGAAATATCTCAGAGTGGTTCTGTGCTGCCTGGACAGGAGCTCAGTGCCAGCTGAGGGGGTTCCTGGGGGGCCAGCAAGCTCACCCCAGTTCAGTGCAGTACCACAGGGCACAGACCTGTCACTGCTGTGTCACTGATGGATGGGGCAGGAGGGTGAAGTGGGACCTCAGGTTTGTGTGCAGGGAAGTCAAAGCCTTTGTGCTGTACGAGGAAGGAGAGGTGAGGTGAGTCTTCCCCTCAGTGTCTATGGTGACAGTCTCCCAAAAACACCCTCTGTGATTCTCTGCAGTGCAGGAGAGGATGACAGGCAGGCAGTACTCTGATGGTGTCACCAGTGGGAGCACACCCTCAGCCTGGATAGAGGGTACAACTTTCCCAAGCACTTGACAGACTCATCATTCTCTTTTCAGTCCTATGATAACTTACGGGGATGTTTCCCATTTTCCTTTTTGGTGCCCAGCAAAATTGTCAGTGAATTAAAGCAGGAGCACCCACCACATCTGAAAGGCACATGCCCACGTGTCCACAGCCACCACAGGAGTGTGGATCAGATCCTGACAGGATCAGGTGGGCAGAAGGCTGTGAGGGGCAACCTGGGCTCCCAAATCTGCTGTGGCACTAAGCAGGATGGCTTGCAAGAGGTGAGGTGACACCAGGCTTGACAAGCAAGCACCTGGTGGTTCATGTGTGCTCTAATGGAGCTATTTATAAACTTTGTGGGAATCAGGGACACAGGGAATGTTTCTCTGCCTGTCCTGGGAGTTCCTGACCCCCAGGAAAACACTGGGTTTGGCCTCTGTGCATGGAGAAAGCTTCCAAAGCTTTGGGATGGGCTGGAAACAACCAGAGTGTGAATTAGATAGTAGTGTAGTTAGTAGTTTGTCATTTGGTGAAAAATGTATATTTTGGGGTTTGTGTAATATGGGTGTAGGTGAGGATTCAAGATGGAGAATTGTGGGCATTGCCTCAGTTTCCCTTCTCCTTTTCACCTGTTCTGCAGTGTTGGGGGCACAACCTTATTGGAAAAGAGCCCTCAGTGCAGATGTTCTGTAGACAGACAAATAATTAGCTACTGGTAGTAAAGTATGTTTTAAGATGTTTTAAGAACGTGGTGTCAAGTAATTGGTTTGCTTATCTTGTATAAATTCAGACATTTTGAGCCTCTCAAGGCTTTTTGTTGGCGTGTTTTCCAAAGGTGCAGGCTGGAAACTCGTGACAAGAGACAATGAACAACCTCTGAATACAAAAAGCAAGGCCCCTCTGCTCCGTTTGTGGGTGCAGCACAGCCCATCAGGGGTCACTCAATTCCGCACCCCCGTGTCAAGGGAACCCAACAAACCTTCTGGGAAATGCAATTAAAAGTGAAATCACCCATTTGACTTATGCTTTATTGGTCCCATCTAACTGAAGTCTCCCTAGGAGAAAAATGCAGCTGTGAGTGCAGGTGGGATCCCAGTGCAATGGGACAAATAACGCTGCCTGCAGGGAATGGGTGGAATGATTTCCTGTTACACCCAGCATGCCTCTCCTCATTGCCACCCCCAGTGAGTGGAGGCACACAGGGTGGTGCTGCACTCGTGATGTGATCCTGGAGCCATTCTTGGAGCTGGCACACATGTTCTTGTCACCCTTCTGCTCAAGGGACAGTGACCTGTGTGTGCTGCAGTGTTCTGGAGCTTTTTTTTTGAAGGACCTTGAAATGAAGGCAATGCTGCGTCCTATCTGAGTTAGGGAACAGCCTCATAAAATCAAAACAAGTCATATGCATCTATAGTTTTCCCTACTCAAATTGGCATACATTATAGGAGTTGAAAGGAACAGGGAAGCACGTGGTGTGGAGCCATGGAAATTATGTCCATCAGCTTTTTTTCCTCAACAACCTTTGCCTATCTGGGCACAAATGCCATGGTGTTGCAACAGGGGAGCTGAGCGCCACTAGAACAAACTAATTTTCCTCTCACAGAGTTTTTTTTTCCTGCTTTGTCAGTGCCTGGCGTTTCACCTAACACCTGGCTCCAGATAATTTATGGACTATGGAAGACTTCTGCTCCCATTTGGAAAGCTTGGGTTTGTTTAGGTGGCTGCAGCATCACTTGGAACGAGTGAAAATCGTGCTCAAGCAGGAGACAAGTAACCTTTTTTGCCTGGTTCTTGAGTTTCAAAGTAGTGTTGCACTCACCAAGGAACAAGAACTCACCAAGGGGTTTGTTAGCTCTTCAAGGAAAGGAGAGTTCTTCCATCCTGTGCCCATCTTCTTAGAGGAAAGCAGCCATGGCATCTCCTCCTCCAGCACCAAGCCATGTAATTTCAAGAGGGAAAAATCACAGGCTTCTCCTTTTGCTGCTGTGGATGTCCATGAGGCTGGTGCTGGAGTCAGCTTTAGGAAGGAGGGTCATGTGTTGATGATGATGAAGAAGATGATCCTGAGGATGATGATGATGATGGTGACTCTTCCATCTTCAAGCTCAAAATGAGCATTTTCCTGGATGTCAGGGTTAGATGTGTGCAGCTAAATTAAAGACAGAAGATAGTATGATTTATTTTTATAAAGCAAAGGCATGAACATCTTAGAGTTCTATCAACTTTCCCATCTTGCAGTACCCCTTTCCCATGGCTCTTCCCAGTTCTCTGTGGCCAGGCTGTTCTGGACTAAAGCAAACATGGAAGGAGGTGCCTTCCCTGAGCCAGAGCGTGCGGGAGCACTCTGCAGAGCTGCAGTGGAGGTGATGCCTTGAGGAGCTGGAACAGAGGCTGGACAGAGTTAGGAGGAATAAAAGATATTTATTGAGGCTTTCAAAGGCCACACCTGGACAGCATCAGTGTTACAAATCGGGGCTCTGCCTGGATGGCTCCAAAATGGAGGCAAAGGAGGGCCCAGACCTGAGACCGCACATTCTATATGTTTCAGTGTGGATATGATTTTCTGAGCGGACGTGATTTTCTGAGCCTGAGAGAGTTTTTCAGCCTGGCAGTGGCTGATCTGTTCCCAAGGGANCCCCAAAATAAAGGCTTCTGCCTCACTGGGATCAAACCTTGCTGCTGTGATTTGAATCCACTCTGCTATTTCATATCCTCTAGCAACATTTTGGTCCATTTGCATACAGGAGTCTCACTTCCCCCCCCGCCCCTTCTATGTTGTTTATACTTCAAGCCTGAAGTTTGAAGAAAACATCCTTGAGTCCCCAACTGGACTAGGACTGCTGTGTCTCCATCACCCTGTGAAAAGCCCCTAACAAAAAGCCACACACCAATGCAGAACAGAAACCCCAAAAACTGAAGGCATCAGCGAGGCGAGGAGAGCTTTCCTTGTGCTCTCTGCAGAGCTGGGCTCCCAGAGCCCCTGCAGCAACCCCTGCCCTCACACCTGTTCTCACTCTCACACCTCAGGCGCTCCCGAGACGCTTCTTGCACCTCCCACCAGTGCACATGCTCGTGCTCCAAGAGCCCCCCTGGATTTCGGACCTTCGTGTGAGCGGAATGAATTAGACTTGGCTGAGGGATGGGATTATTGCAGACCTGTCACTTCACAGTATGTTCCTGTTACAGCCCACACTCGTGTCTGCTAGTATTTTAAAGTAAACTTTAATTAGCATTTTCCCAAGAGTGTGAATAAATTGTTTTATTGTTGTTTTGGTGTTGGTTTTGTTTTAAGGAAAAGAGTGTTTATTCACCAAGGACGTGTTTCCAAACTCTCCATCGGCACAAGTCCTGGTTTTTGTGGCATGTGTAAAGCTCTGCGTGGGGCTGGTGGTGGGAGCAGGGTGGGGTGAGATGTGCCGTGGAGGCACGTGCAAGTCCTGGAGTATTTCTGAGTCGTGTTGGAGCAATGCTGGCAGAGCCCTGGTGGCCATGTGTCACCCATTTACTAGCAAACTCTTCCAGGGGAGTTTCTCCAGTCTGAGCAAAGCTGTGTCTGCCTTGCTTTGGTTACCTGTGGGCTTGGCTTGGGCTCAGTGACCTCAAAAGTCTTGATTAACTCCTGCTCAACACCATCCAGCAACACTGGGCAGATCTCCTCTTATTGTAAATAACATCTGAGATGCTTTTTTCAGGGGATTTTGAGCATGTTTTCCAGCCCTCAGCCCAGGAAGGGTGAAGCAGGTACCTCATGTGGTCCAGAGATCTGCTCGCAGACAGCAAGGGGATGGAAAGGACATTTTGTATGTGGCTGAATTCCTGCAGAATTACTTAGCTGCTGAAAATAAGCACACTAATAATGTGTGAAGGTTTCTACCCACCCAGCCCATTTATTAGATGGAATTTGTGAAAGTGGTGGAATAATGGATGAGCTATGGTGGAAAAGGGGATGAGCTACAGACCTGTTCGTCCTCTTTGTGGGGAGAGTGTTAAGGAGGGGCTGGGAAATGGGGCTGGGCTGTTACCTGTGAGTGCTGGTGAACACTGGGATCCCCAGCCCATCACACCTGTTTTAAAAGCTGCTCTGTGCTGTGAGGAAAGTAAACCCACTGCCTGGAATATTAGAGGCAGGGAGAAGTAAACCAGCAGCTGGGAAAAAAAAAAAAGCCAAACCAAACAAACCAAAACAAAAAAGTAAATGTAAAAGCCCTGGTGGTAAGGAAAAATTTTTCTTAGGGAAGAAGGTGCTGCCTCAGGTGAGCAATGAGGACTCTACTGGCTTTTGCATGGCAGGAAAACACACTTGAGCAAATGTGCTGGTATGAAGTGTTCAGGCACAGAGACTGATTCCTTTTAGTTTCACCCATGCATGGCTTCAGTTCCACCCATCTTGTTTAAACAAATATACTTGGTGGGGATGAGGCAAGGAAAATCCTGTTCTCTGCTTGCGTTTCTTCTTCCCTCTGCTCCTCCAGCAGGGACACTCAAAACACAGATGGAGATCAAGGCGTTAGGTTTTAACAGATCCAAATCAATTTGATGTGTCCTTAAAAAATCCCACAGTCATTTCCAGTGGCATCAGAGAGCTGCTAACAGCTGAGCATGTGCCCAGTCACTTGTTGCTGCACGTACTGGTATTCTCAGAATGAATCTATTCTTTGTCGTGTGAAGACTCCAAGTGTGGCTTTTTGGTGGCAGCAACACAGGAGCATCTTTAGAAGTTTCCAAGTGGGTTATCTGAAGTATCACCATGGGAGCAGCAAAACTGGGTTGTCATCTTGTGGCTCTAAAGAGGATTTGTTCCCAGTTGCCTGGTGAGACCCCTGTCAGTGAGTGCCACATAAAAGGGCTCTGTGCAGGTGATCAAAAAAAGGATAATGGATAATGCTGGGAATCAAAACTCCCAAGTCTCTGACCTGTCAGTAGTAAAAATGGGCTACTCAGGCCCTTCCAGCAGTTCTCCTGAAGGCACAATCTACTTATCCAATGAAACCCCTCTGCCTGATGGGAAGGAGATGGCCCCCATTGTGTCCTAATATGAGATGGGGGTGCAAACCCACACTGCACTTACCCACAGGTGTGTGGCAATTTCCTCATTTGTGTGAAAATATGTATTTGGTGACTTGCAAAATGCCAAGAGGCTTCAAAATGGGAAGGGTTATTCTTTATTTCTTTTTTTTTTTTGCCCCAGTGCCTCATAGAAACAATGATGGGAACAGACCTCTGTGATCCAACCTCCCATCTGGAGCAGGACTATGTCAAATACCAGATCACATCAGCTGTGGCTTTGGCTGCCCAAAGCCTGATCACTGCTGTGGGTGTGGATGTCACGACTTTCTGGGTGACCTGTTCCAGCTCTGTCCTGCTCCAATTCTTTTTCATAATACCCAATCGGAACCTCATAAGCCACGATATGTGGTCACTGCCCTCACCTGTCAATACCAAGAGGGGTGGCCCTGTCATCCTCTCAACTCCTCTTCAAATCCAGTGGGCAGGAGCCTGTGGAATTTGGCACCAATTTCCTTCTTTTACTGGTTTTGTGTTCAGGAATCACTCCTTTTTCTCCTTGACATTGCTACTGATGGACAAGGGTTTTCTGTGGCCATGAGCTGCCCAGCTGGGGAAGAGCAGCACCAGGCTCAAGCCCTGAGGGAAGGGTGGTGATGTCCACTCCATGCAAATCCACAGGGCAAACTGTTTCTTTGAAGAAGAGTTCACTTGCTTTTCCCTGTGGCTTATTCTACCAAAATTGAAAAGAGAGAATTCAGAAGCTATTGACATCAATTTTTAATATAAAATATTACAAGGGACTGAGTGCTGATGCACATTCCAGGTCTTTCCTATTACCTTACTCTTCTCCTGACTCGCCTGCTCTGGTTGCTGTGTGTTGCTCCATCCTGGGGGAAGCAAAGCGCTCAGCACATTGCTCACCTCTCCTGTGACCTCTCTGGTGCCACACCTTTGTTGGATGACAGCAACAAAAACATCACAGAGAATTCCCAAATGGGTGAGGACTCCTTAATCCCTTCAGAAAACCAACCTGATACTTCATGGGTGGGTCCCTGCTAGTCTCAGGGTAAATTAACATCTCCTTCCTCATCCACAGCTCCCAGCCTTTTGGATCACACTAAATGCAAGGCCAATCCCATGTGCCTCTGGCCCCTCTTGCCTCCTTGTTTGCAGAGGTGGTGCTTCATGGGGACAAGGGTCTCACCCTCTTAAAATCCCGGCTGTTTTCCCTTTTCCTAATTCCACACGTGGCTGTCTAATCCAGGGGGCAAGTTACCTGCCCGGAAGCCAGCAAGACAGGCTCCTCATGACCACTGGCTTAGCTCAGCTGACAGTTTTGCTGCTTCTCCAGTGACCCCCTCAGTGTTTTCCACAGCTCTGTTTCTCTGTGGACTGAATTCTTTGTCTGTTTATTTAGCATCTTTCTTCCATCCTGTGTTTTTTGCGCAGACACATCACCATGGTACCGAGGTTCCCTGTGGTCAGTATTAGATATTAATCATTGAGATGTTGGAGAATTTGTCTCCATTTTCACAGGGAAAGGATAAAAGAATTCAATTGTCCAAGTTATGGGATAGAATGTGGGTGAGACCCCATTCCTGTCTAGTCAGACCATCATTTCCATTTGGGGCTTAAAGAGAGACACATTCCATAGGACAGACCAAAATCCCTGTGTTAAGAAACCTTGATGTTTTCCTGCCTTCCCTGGATTTGTAAGGTTGTGATTTATGGAGCAAGAACACAGCAAACCAACACCTTGTTCTGCAGCCTCACTGGAGGGATGATTCATATGGGCTACTGATGGCACCTGACACTGCATTTTGGCTGCTCCTCTGAAAACAGTGAGCCCTTTGTGGATATCTGTTCATTAGATGATGAATTTTTGTTTGCTCCCACCTTAGCTTGTTTCAGGCTCAGAGGCCACACATCTTCATTAATCCTCTTAGCCTTGATTTGGTTGCACCTTGTTACCTGAAAGAAAGGGATTTGATAACGCACTGATGAAATGAGCTGCAGTGATCTGACTTTCAGACCCAGAAACAAACCCCACACCAATTACTCTGTCACTTGTATTTACCTGGCACAGCCCCAGACCATCCCAAGGCTGGGACGTGTGCTGGGAAGTGCCACTGTGGCTGCTGGGATGGACTGGGGGCACACAGAGTGGCATCCCTGGGCTGGATGGGGCTGTGGCAATGCTGAGGAGCAAAGCCTCCAACCCACAAAAGCCACAAAATCTGTCTGAGTTCAGCAAAGCACATTCTGTAAGCTTGGGTTTGTTTAATTAAAAAAAAAAATACAGAAGAGAGAGAGAGAGAAAAGGGGAAAAAAAAAAGGAAAGTAAAGAAAAAGACAAGAAGGAACCTGCTGGAAGAGAGGGGTTTCCAGGCTCCATGGCTGTGGAAGGTGCAGATAACCCAAATCCCATCGTGTGCCCTGTGTTTCCAAAGAGCCCATCTCCCGAGGGTCAGGAAAGGACACACTGCAATTCCCCACCCACGTGGATTCTCCCTGCCCTCAGCACATGGTCAGTGGTCGGGGCTGTGCCTTCACATGCAGCACCTCAGGGTTTCAGAGAGAGGCTTTTACCCCTCTGAATTTGATGGCTTAATGGTTATGGCCTGCTAATGGTTTAATGATATTCACTGATTTAATACTTCACACTTTTAACAGTTTTCCATGAAAGGCAGGGGTGACAGCAAATACATTTTGCTCTCAGCTTCCAGCAGGGTGAGTTCTACCCTGCATGATAAAGCCTGTGCCAGCCCCATCTCCCAAGGCATGGCAAGGCCAACATGTGAATTCCCAGTAGGAAATGACCTGCTTGTCCAGAGGAACTGGGAATTTCTGGTGGAATTTATGTGCACGTGAAAGGTGTGTGCACAAACAGGAGTTCAGCAAGGTTTTTCCCAGCAATCTCCTTAAACCTTGCAGAACAAGTGAAACTTCAGTGCAACAACAGGAAAAATACAACTCTTTTTAAACTTCCACAAGGGTCGCCAAAATTTTTCCCTTCATAATGTAACAGCTACATCCATAACCATTGGAAAGCCTGTGTCCCTTGATCTTGGCAACTAATATCCCACGCCTGGCATGTTGTATCCATCTTCCCAGCTGCCCAGGAGCCAAGGCTGCTGCAGAGTCTGAGGGCCAAACCCTGGATCAGTTTGATTTGGTATCATACACACCAGACATGCAATGGCTTCTCCTCATCATGACTCATGAAGATGGGTGTGCCCTCAGCTCCTCTTTGGAGCACTCAACTGGAATAACGCAAATGGAGAGGGAACACCTTGTACCTTGCCTTGTGTGCTTGTGCTGGTCTTGCCACAGCTCTGGAGGAATCCCAGAGTTCTCCTCCTGCCTTAGAGAGATCCTGGGCACAACATCTGTAGGTTTTCAAAGTACCCTGTCCATAGAAGCAGAATATCTTGTGTTGGAAGGGACCCTCAAGGAATCAGAAAATTCCTGACTCTGATGTGGTGAATAGCAAAGTCCCCATGAAGCTGAGATTTCACAGGACTTTCCCAGAAATACAGCTTGTCAGGTTTATGGTGTAGCTTCTTCTTTTCCTTTGGTGCAAAGTTGGGGGGGGGGTTTCACTAAAAATTGCCTTTTCCATTTGCACATCTGCCTTCTACCCCAGATCCTGGGATTTTGTGTATAAGCTACTGACAACCAAGCTGTTCTGGCTGAAAACCAAAGTATTTTTTTGTGGAAAAAGCATTAGCATTTCCCATGGGAACTGTGGTTTTCCAGAACCTTCTGCTTCCATTCTCCTTTCAGGACCAACTTTTGTTGCAACCTGTAGCTCCCAGGGTGTGCTCCCAGCTTTCCCAGATACAGAGTGGCTGTGCTAAACTAGAAGAGTCTTTAGCTTTTGAGGTCTTATGAATTTGGGTGAAAAAAACTTAGGCTGCAAAACAAAATGTGGAAAAACATAAAGGCTTTAAGGGACAAAAGCTGAAGCCCAGTAGCACACTTTTGAGTCATGGTATTTTGCTGAAAAGTATTTTTCTCCTGTGTGAAATACTGATAAAACAAAACTGTGTATCAGCGCTTTCTGAAGGCAGATACCTTTTCCTCCTATTTTCACTCCTACAGCAAGAAGGAAGTTTTCACAGTAGTTGGCTTATGTGGGGTTTTAACAACCTGACCAAATGCATCAAAAGCAACTTCTTTTTAATTTCATTAAAAAAAATAAATTAATTTTTAAAATCTAATTATTGCGACAGTAGAGGTTTTCTGGTATTAACTGAGGTTTGTAAATTATAGCCCCTCTGCTGACGTACTGATAATTGGGTGTATGCTAGTCCGTCTAAGAAAATGGGCTTTTTTTTTTTTTTCAGTTGCAAAGTTCCTCCTGGAGTCAGAAAACAATGCGCCCAGCTATGCCAATCCATGGAAATCACTGGTTGTGTTTATCCAGCAATTAAAGGGGGATTACAGCCGCTTCAGAGCTCGGCATCCCGTCCCCTCCCCTGCACACACCGGGAGCCTCAAAGCCACATTGTTCCCTGCAGCCGTCAGCGCCAGCCCGGGGACAAGGCGAGGATGGGAAAGGGTAGGTTCTGCCAGGGAGCGGGATTACAAAAAAAACAACAAATAGCACAAACAAAGGGGAAAGGGAAGGAACGATAGTTATGCTTTCTTCTTCCAGAGGTGTTTTCCATCCCCGTCCTCGGAACAGGGCAGCAGGAAGGGAAACGTCCCTTCCAAGCCCACCCTGGCCATCATCACCCTCCGGGGGATGGGCTTGTCCGGGTCCTGGGAGCGCTGACTGAGCGGGAAGGGCTCCCTTTGGAGGTGGCATCCCCAGGGCCAGGGCTCCTGCTGTGCTCAGAGGTCCGGGCAAGCCGGGCTGGGCTGCAGCAGAGGCGAACTCGTGTCCCTTGGAGCAGGATCGCTGTGATCCGAGCGCCTCCGCCAGCGGCATCCCCGGGGCTCCTGCGGCCACCAGCGGAGCCGGATTCCTGCTCCCCATGGAAACAGCCTCCCGTAGCGCCCGGCCCTGCCCAGACAGCCCTAATCCTCCCTCTGCAGTCGCCCTGGGAAGCCTCCGGCTTTCTTATCACCGAGGATCTTTTTTTTTGGCAAATATTTACACGAGGCTGCATTGCAGAGGGGGTGGTGAGCCAAGCAGGGTGGTGGGGGCTCACAGTGGGGGCATGGTGTGGCCATGGGGTCCCTGCAGACTGTCCCCTGTCACCCTCCTGTGCTGGGGAGACGTGGCCGAGCTCCCACAGGTTGCAGAGGGATGCAGAGGACGAGGGACAGGCTGCTGGGGACGAGGACACAACGCACTCACAGTGGCACAGAGGTTTGACAGAGAGACTCCAAGTGTGGGGCTGTGGGAAAAGCTGGAACGCCCGACCAGAGATGGATGATCCCGCCAGGAGCGTCGTGGACAGACCAGGAGAGCCTGTGCACATGAGCCGGGAGAGGCTTCCTGGCCAGCCCCTCCATGGAGCTGCAGCACCCGGAGCTTCCCGTGCCTGCCCCACCCGCAGGGACACACGAGGTTTGGACAATCTCTGTGAGAAACAGAGATCTGCAAAGCAATTGAAAAAGAAAACAGCCCCACCGAAAAAATAAAACCCAGAGCCAAGACAGGCTCTGTGAAAGTGTTCTGGCCTCGCTCTTGGTTTGACCCTGGCCACGGCCACAGATGCACCAAACCTGAGTGCCTCACTGCTAAAAATGACAGCACCTAGGGCCAGAAATACCTGTGCACACAGGTGTAAGCTTAGTTTTTTCTTTCTTTTCCCTCTGTAGTGTGGAGCCAGTCATTCCTTATGAAGGAAAGATGAATGTAAAAGCTGAAGGGCTTTCGTTACCCTGCCAATGGTATGCAAAATAAAAGGGAGCCTGAGAAGCATTGAGCTGGGAGCAATACTCAGCCCATGAGATAACATCCCACTCCCCGGGCAAGCAGGATCAAGAGATCTGTGCAAATGAGTTGATGCTACGTGGTGCAAGAATATCTGAAGCCTTTTGCAGCATTTGTTGGCTTTTCCTACCTCCCTGCAGGGCTATTCTGCACTGTAAACTGGCCAGGGCAAGAGGAGACGTGCCTTCACTGGTGCCATGACACAGGGGCAGACCAAGGGCCTTTGGGTTTGGGATTGGCTCTGAAGTCTTTTTGCACACACGTGGAATCCTGGATCAGTTTGTGTTGGAACAGACCCCTAAAGACCATCTAGTCCAATGCCATCTCCAACTAGACCAGGCTGCTCAGAGCCCATTCCAACCCGACCTGTGAATGTTTTCAGGGATGAGGCATCCATCAGCACTCCGGGCCGCCCCGTGTCCCTTGCTCTAAACACGGCAGCGCTGGTTACAGAGGTGACGCTTGCTGTCAAAAACCCTGGCCAAGAGCAGACTCCATCTTTTCCTTGGGTTTTGCCTCAGCTTTGTCTCTCCTGCCTGCGGCAGCCGGCACTGCCCAGCAGACTGCGTGGCGTGCAGGGGCATCTAGTGGCTGAATGCTGCAGGAGTGATGCGGGCAGTGCCGCGGTTCCCGTGCCCTCTCCAGCAGCCAGCGCCCGGAGAAATGCTGCCGGCAATCCGCTGTAAAACACGCCCGTTTTGCCCTCGCCCTTCCCGAGATTCCTGTTTTGGAGAAGAAGCACAGCTTTGCAGGTGGCATCAGTCCTCCTCCTGCTGCTCGGTGGCATCCCTGCACACATCACCGGGGTTTCCTGGGTGCAAGCAGCAGTTTGGAGGGGGCTTGTACCACTCCACAAGTTTTGGTTGCATGATTTATTTAGCTTGGGCATATCTCGGCTTAAAAAGATCAAAGAAATCTCAGAATTGGGTGGGAGGAAGGAAAACCACCCCGTGCTGGTTGTTTTTTGGCAGAGCCAGAATTTCCTAGTGTGGTACAGGTGACCAGAACCAAATCTGCTGCTCAGAGGGTGATGTGGGTGATGTGGGTGGCCAGGGTGATGTGGGCACACCAGCCTCAGGAATGGGAGTGGGACAGGGAGGAGCCAGGGACACTGCAATGACACCAAGCGCTGCTTTTGCTTGTCTTTAAATTTCCAGAGGATGATACCTGTGTCAAAAACTCCCTGAAAGAAAATGTGCAGTATGGTGTATTGGAGGCTGATAAACAAGGCTCTTTTGAAAGGCCCCGTGACTCATGTCTCCCAGATTTTATAGGAAAATGCACATAAAAGCAATTACTGGGGTGTGAATTATTTAGTTTCTTAATGGCCTGACAGTTTTGACAGCTCCTAGCTTGTTATCTATCACAAACCCTCTTGATCTCCCAACTTTAACATGACTTTTAATTATGCTTTCATAAGAGTAAAAGGACAGACAATCTGCAGTCTGGTTTCCATTCAGTCAAACTTACTTAAACGAGGGAAACTTTTTCTCCTAGTGAGTAAAAAGGGTGATTTGGATGTGTAGGGAGGTTTAAATATATGTCTAAAGAGATGTCTAAAAACAATTGCATGGATAATTTAGAGTCTGTTCTTTTGCAGATTGCAGGATGGAGAAAGGAAAAAAAGGCAATTTAAGGGAACTTGGAGAACTTGGCAGCAGTGGTGATGGACATCACATACACTGAGAGATGTGAGCTGGAAATACAGTGTTAAGCAAAGTTAGAAAGGTTACACTGAATTTACAGTAAAAGACCCAATGAACAATGATACAAAATAAGTTTTTGATGTTCTTCCAGATCAGTCATCAAACAGTTGGGAATGATCAGGGTTAGGGATGTTTGTACAACCTATTTTCCTTCTCCCTGTGCATGGGCATTGAAACACGTTCCTTAATGCAAACATTATATATTCATTTTTCTATATCACCTATTATGAGCATCTCTTATTGGGAAGGAGCAGCCTGTATGACCAGAAGGGGTCTGGAGTTGCAGAGATATTAAATAGATCCAATACCCCAGTTGTTTGTTGGTCTGTCCAGTGACAGGCTGCTGTTTGTCTCGTGATAAAACAGCGTGTTAGGGAAATGCCTCTCTCAACTGCATTCCTATGGAAAATGTTTTTGTAGAGGGAAAATATAAGGAAAAGGTAAGATGAGAAAAGGAAAAGAGAAAAAAAAGTTACTTGAGAAATTTGGGGGCAATAAATCACCACACCAGATGGTATTCATCTGCGAGTGCCGTGCAGAGCTATCAATTCTTTAAAAAATTGCACGGGAGTGTGCCATTAAAATGCAGACCTAGTGTCTGCCCAGTCTCACTGCCCTTCTTTGTGGTGCCTAGGCACGAGGTGACTTGATTCTACCTGCCCACATCTCCAGGTGTCTTCAGAGTGGCATCCCCAGAGTGACATCCCCACTGCAGCCTCGGAAAATGTTTTGTGTCTTGGAAAAGTAGTGTCTGCTTGCTGACTAATTCAATTGCAGCAAGGAAGTGCAACAAAGTGTACTCTGAATAATATCCTTGAAATCCAAGAGACTGATTTGCAATGGTCTTTCTGCCAAGTGACACTCCTGCAGAGGAAAATGCTTTGTGTTGAGCTCCCATGGCTTTCATCCTGGGTTTCGGAGGGCTTTTGGATGCGTTGGCCCTGTGAGTGAGCAGACAGCTGGTGGTTTACCTGCACGTGGTTCTGAAGGCCAGCAAGGAAGTTTCATGTTGCTGTCCATGTGTGATCCAGCAGCGTGTGATCCAGCAGAGGCTGCTCTTGCTGTCAGGACTGCTCCACAGACCATCCTGGCCATGCTGAGTGGGGCTCTACAGGTAATAATCCAGCCTTGGGTCTGCACAGGGCATCATCATGAGAGAGCATTCCCAGCTCCAGGCTGGAGGGAGCTGCTTGCACTCCCAGAGGAACACGCCAAGTAAGGACCAAGCTGTAAAACGCTGGGAGGGTGCATTCGGTGTGCCAGCTCTGTGGAAAAACAGCTTGGTTTTGTCTAATTTGGGATTTAATTCAGCAATTTTTGGAAAGCAAAATAATGGGCACAAGGGAATGCAGGCCATTATGTGGGAAAAGGTAGCCAGGTGGATTACAAAGCTCACAGTGAGAGCTTAGGAAATTGCAGCCTGCACAAACAGCAAAGTCAGTGACATTAAGCAACCCTCCCTGAATCCTCTTTTCATTTTTCCTTGCCTTGAGGATAAATTCTGTGAAAGTGTGAAGCTGTGGCAGGTACACAGGTGCACAAATCAGGGAACTCTTGATTTGGTGATGAGCAGCACAGTTCTGCTGCCTCTGAAGCTTTGGTAAAGAAAGGGAAAATGAAGGCAGCCGTGGCTGTGGTGGTGCACAGGCATTCCTGCTCCTTGCAGCTGGAGCTCCCTGCCATGGTGGTGACACAAGTGGCCTGAGAAATGGGGTCTTGGGGACCAAGGCTGGCAGGGAGGATGTGGGGAGCAGTGTGAGCATGTGGGATGTAGTTGAGTAAACTCTTTGTATTGGCTTGGAATTGGAAAAATATTTCCCCTCTTTTGGATTAAAGGGAGATGCTTGCTGTAAATCCTGTTTAGGATATATTCAGAGTGTGGGCACCTTTTGTTTATACTGTATATACTTTTATATATAAAAAAAAAAAAGTGTCGTTTCATTCTCCGCTCTGAAAATTATAATTTGTAACGAAAAGAAAATTGATTTAGAGGCCACAGAAACAAATTGAGGGGTCAATTTTGATTTTAATTCCAACAATTAATTAAAGAACTCTTCTGCAGAGGTTTGTAAAATTAATATTGATCTCAGATACCAGGCACTCTGCAGTCATGGTTTAAATCCTCCCATTTTGATTAATGGAAGGGGTTTAGCGGCGGCAGAGCTCTGTGACAGGGCAGCTCAGCAGCGCCGTGCTGGGACTCATCCCGGGAGTGCAGAGCTCCCCCGGACAGCAGAGCTGGCCCATTTCAGCCACATTTTGCCACACCAGTGCCACATTCAGTGGATGCTTTGGTGGCCAGGTGTCACACCCTGCTGTCCTGCCCCAGCTCACCCTCCTGGCTTCTAGTAAACCTCCATCTGAACAGTATTTTTATCTGTACAAGCAGTGCAAAATGACCTAAATTCTGGATGGTTAGAAAGGCAAGAACATATTTGATACTGGAAGAAGGAGAAATAGTTGGTTCCCACTTGGTAGGGCCTGGAGCCTTCCAGGTCTGATGAGGAAAGGAAGAGGCATCTGGGAGTGTTCACCATGGGGAAAACGAGGCTCCAGGTGAGCCTCTCTACAATTCCCTGAAAGGAAGTTGCAGTGAGGTGGGGGTCAGTCCAGGTTGCAGCAGGACAGGTTTGGATCAGATATTAGGAAATATTTCTTCTCCCAAAGGGCTGCTGAGCACTGCAACAGGCTGTCCAGGGCAGTGGTGGAGTCACCACCCCTGGAGGAATTTGGAGGATGTGGCACTTGGGTGGTGCTGGGATAACAGCTGGCTTGTGATGATCCCAGAGGTCCTTTCCAAATGTAACAATTCTGTGATTTTAAAAGAAAATTATCTGTAGAAGGATTGTCAAAATTGCTTCATGTTTTTGGGTTGTTTTGGTCAGTTGGGTTGGGATTCCCTCACGGACTGGGGTCTTTCACCACGAGGTATCTCTGATGGCCAAAGAAGAGACACTCAGTATAGAGACACTCCTCCTGCTAATGAGCTTTGTTCCCTTTGAGTGTCCTGTTCCACAGGCTGGGCACTGCAATGGGCAGAAGTACAGCTTTCACCCCCTGAGGAATGTGCCTTTTCTTGCCAAGATCCCATCCTATCCTGTGGTAATAAAAAGGAAAATCCCAAAATACTTACAGAAAATTGAAAACCAAAAAAAAGTTAATAAAATGAAATTATCTCATAGGTGACCTCTTTTGTCCTGTTTTCTTTATTATCTCTCTTCTTCCCACTCCTTGTGAACACTGGTTTTAAGGCAGCAGATTTCAGAGGAATGGAGATGGGGTGAATTACATAGTTGTGTTTCTGACCTCTGCTGTGCCATAAACAGAAAAATTTAGGAAGGGTTGACCTGAACAGCTGCCCATAGCACTCCACCAGTTTCCCTTCTCCTTGAAGAAAGCACACATTTCTCCAGCTGTGTGAGAAGAGTTTGCCAGGAAAATCACCTCTGTCCAGAGAGTTTGGTGGTACAAAAACCACCTCAGCATTTGCAATCCTACAGTGACAACAAATGGATTTCTAGTGCCACCTGGACCTAAACCAAGCAGCATCAGCTTTAACAACATGATGGAATGTATAAGCCTGGGAAGTGAATTTCCAGCCTCAGAAAATGTTTCTACCTGCTCAACATCAGTCATGTTCACTCTTTGTGGGAGGGTAATCAGATTAACAGGTGAGAGGTATTTAGCATAACTTTAAGAGATCAGGTGTAATTCTAGTCACAATGTAGCATGAAAAACAAAAATCAAGGTTTTCAAGGTTGGGAATTGTTGCATGGCTGAAAAAGTATCCCTGACAATGAAATACAGCTGATATTTAGTGTCTTATTGTTTTATTTACTACTGCTTTTACAGCACACCCAGCTAGTTAGCCAGCTACTTATAAAACATATTTAATGTTTGGAGACACTCAGTACAGCTATAAAGTGATTTTTAAGGGCATGCAAACATCGTGTTTTAATGGCTACAGGCACACTCGAGTTCCCTCTGGAAATAAAAAAAACCCAACAAAACCAAATAAACCCCCATTTTCTGAGCAGATGAGATGGCACTCAATTGTGCCATCCTGAGCTTTGTAGATGAGCTACACAGCTGAAACTGGTTGACTTCCTGGCATTTGATGGGAATCATTTGAAAGGATAACTTGGAGGGATCAATACCCCTTACATACTGTAAGTGATGCAGCACTGAGTATTCAAGGGCTGTTAAAAACCCTGTCATGAACCACTGCTCATCAATCAAACAAGAGGGGGGGAAAAAGCCCCAAAAATACCCCTACACTGTGGTTTTAGGGACTTACTCCCACTTTATTGCATGGGGGCTGGTGGTAATCTTTCAGGCAGCTTTCCCTGGGTTTTAATTCTCAGTTTATGTGAGTTGGAAGGAAGGCAATATCAGATGGAAAGGCTGTGAGCAGGCAGAGATGGGAAGAGGCACCCGTGTGTGTGTATATCCATTTGTGGAAATGGGGAATCCAGAGGCAAACAGGCTCAGCAGTCCCTGGGCACAGGTAATTGAAAGTGAGTGCTGAAAGCACCCGCTCGCGTTTCATGCTCCAAGGGTTAATACTCTTCTGGGGCACTTGAGACAAAGCTCCTTTGAGAGCCCACATGATATCTCCTGCCTATCCCTCAGACATTACTTTGTTCCTCCTTTCAGTAAATTCTGATTATTTAGGACAGGGTTGGTTTGGTTTTTTCCGTGGCAAACCCGTGCTGGCTCGCCCTTCACATTTTGTATTCATCAAGAGGCTCTACTGCATTCCCTAAGGATCTGTGCTTTTTCCTGGTAGTGTGAGGAGGGACTGGGAGTCTTGGGAGAACCATTAGTTCATTTAGAAAGGATTGATATGGATCTGGCCTTCTTCCAATGCCTCCACTGCAGAAATTATAATTTATCATTGAAAAGCACACATTATTTTTGTTAGCAGATCAGCTACTTCAGTCTCAACTTTTCTGGACGGGTGCCATGGAAACCCAAATGATTTATTATAATTTAGAGGTTGGGATTGAAGAAGCTCCTCTTTATTGCTCTCTGTACATCTCCATTGACTCTGAGCTGTCCTGTGGCATGTGGGAACACTCCCTGTGCTGCACCAGGGAATTTATAAACCAGGGTAATGCAGCAGGTGTGCTGCTGCCCCTCACCTGCAGCTACCTGTGGGCAGGTGACGTGTAGCACCTCTGATGCTGCCTCATGTTACCAGCAGGGTGGCCAAATAATACAGGACAGCAAACTTTCTCTCCTGTGATTGTTTTGCT
This sequence comes from Anthoscopus minutus, assembly GCA_013399455.1. Classification (NCBI taxonomy): domain Eukaryota; kingdom Metazoa; phylum Chordata; class Aves; order Passeriformes; family Paridae; genus Anthoscopus; species Anthoscopus minutus. The sequence goes on along the minus strand of VWYI01046415.1, from coordinate 17,743 downwards.
GGTGCAGACACCAAGACTGAGACATTTAAAGGAGAAGATACATGTCCCTGAGGCTGAACATAAAATATTTAAATGAAGAGGCCGTGGACTAATAAATTTTGGTTATAAATGTTTACAGCTGAAGGTAGCAATAAATAACCTTCCAAAAGCAATATTTCAATTTGCAACCTATTGTGCTTTACTACACGTTATATTTTCAGGAAACAATAATAATTATAATAGGACATGGAATTAGCTCATGTTTAATGAATGATTACCCAGTTTAGTTGTGATCGTTATAACATCAGGACACAATTAAAACTGGGAAATGTTGTTTATTCTGGAGAGGCATGGGACTGTATCTCCATGTATACATCCAACTAATGCATAATCTGTTCATTAAATTGGGACTGAAGCAGGTACACTTTAATAAATTTGTCAGATGACTTCTCAGCTTCAGCTGTGCAGGCTTTGCATGGTCTTTAGCAACAGAGAGTTAAAGCCAGGATAAAATTCAATTTTCAGTGACCTCAGTGACCATTTCCTACTGAACTGCTAGTACCCAGCTTCAGATCATCACAGATCATTCTACTCCTTCCCACTGGTGTTCGCTTCCCCTCATTACTTAGGGCAATACTGTTGTCATCTTCAACCTGTGTGTGTCTTGTAGCTTTGCTTCGAGTTGTCACCTTGCAGTTAAATGTTTGGGATGGGTTTCAAAGAGAAATACCTTACCTGGTGGCATGGATGGAAATGCTGTTTTGACATCTCTGTTGGGTTGATTCATCCTTGAGAGGTGCAAGTGGAGTGGTTTATACTGCCTAAAAATGAGTCACTTGGTGCAAAGCAAGCAATAAATTTCATTGTCTGCCTCATCTAATGGTGACAACAGCTGTGTTGTGACAGGGACCAGCAAGCTCTGTCCAGAGAGGAGGGCTCCTGGGTTGTGTCTGGCACATCAGCCCCAGACAGGGAGGGGGATGATGGTTACAAATGACTGGATATTGCCTTGGCTTGCAAGCTGGAGGACTCCTATCTAACCCAAAGCCCTGACAGGTGAGCTTCACCTTGTGTTAGAGGGGGCAGCTGCACAAAATTGTTATGTACTGTCCTTCAGCTCCTGTGGGCAATGCAGGGGGAGGCTTCTGCTAAGGATAATTTCATGGAATCACAGGATATTTTGAGTTGGAAGGGGGTCATAAAGGTCACTGAGTTCAATGCCTGACTGAAAAGCCCGCACTGAAATCAAACCCACAACCTGCCGTGATTAGCACCACTCTGACCTGTGGCTATTTACCTCACCCTTGCCACAGGGAGCTCTGGGTCTCCTAGAGGGGCTCCTTGCTTGTTGCTGACTGTGGCCAGCCCTCTCCAGTGGTCTCTTCTTGGCTTTCCATCAGCAGGCAGCTCTCACATGGCTAAACATGATGAGAGATGACATTCTCTAATGTTTCTGATATCCTTCAAATGAGTGTCTGCTGTCTAGCTACACACTGTGTGAATTTTTCTCTTCTGTTTCTCTTCCATCTTTCCCCTGTGTCTTTCTGCCTTTCTCTAGCCCACATGTCTCTGTGGAAAAAAGACTGACCTTGGCAGGAAATGTGTTCTTGGCCTTTCCCAGAGAGGACATGACATACTGCAAGGAAGATGGGAGCTGAACCACGGTGCAAGATGCCTCCAAAGCTCTCCACAGGTAAGTCTCAGAAATTTTTTGGCCAGTCTGGTATTCAGGCTAACCCTGGGAATATGGAAATGCCCAAGGCGTGATGCCTTAGGTGAGAAGCACCTCTCTAACATCAAGGCATGTGTATTTGTGCTAGGGCTGCCGCTGTGCTGGTTTAAAGATCTGGGTGAGACAAGGTGTGCGAGGACCAGGCAGGGAATTGAGCAGGTGGCCACAGCCAGCAGGAAAGAGAGGAGCCTTGGGCCTTGCAAGCAGAGAGCAGAAACAGCTTGTCAATAAAACCTGCACCTCTCAGTGGTAAGGGCAAGCTGAATTCCTCCATGTCTGAGAGCAAACGGGATGGGCACAAGTACAGGAGAAGGTTGATTGGCAGCGTGGGAGAGGAGGCTGTCCCCTGAGGGAAGGGTGCCAGCAATTTATAATCTTTGTGCTGGACAACTTTGCACTGTTTTTTCCACTTCATAAATGAAAGGAGTATTTCCCAGGCACTGTCTAGACCCACTTGGCAGGTGTTGGACTGCTGCACCTGCTCCTCCTGAAGGTTTGCAACCATGGGAAAGCTGTCCGAAGATGGGAAGGGGCAGCACTGGAAAAAATGTTGAGATAGAGTTCACTTTTCTTAGATTGTCTTTGGCCTAAGGTGCTTGGTGAGCTTCCTTGTCTCTTCCTCTTCTATTCCAGGTGGGTAGGAGGAGGCTGACAAATTTCCCTCTCATAGTTTGCAAATCCCCTTGTAACTCCCTGAGATGAATTTAGCTGGGAAACCAAACCGGTTGAGTTGGCTTTTCGAGGAAAGCAGCCCATCTGGAGGCTTTGATCTCCACTGCAATGCTTGGAATGTGCAAGAGTCAGAAAAAAAGAGAACAAATAGGCAAATACTTGAAGGCCCTCTGTGACAGCTCGCTTTGGCAAGCACTTCACCCAGGAGCCCTTTGGAGAGCTTTCAGCTGCTTTGCGTCAGGAGTGGCCCTTAAATGGGCAGGGGATGACAGCAGAGGCAAGACAGAAAGTGAGGATGTGGCTGCACTCTCCCCTCCACACTTCTCAACAAGCTCTTGTATGAGGTTGTGACCCTTGCACCCAAAAATTGTATTTCAGACAAATTTTTCCCATTATGAAAGCAGAAGGAGTATTTCCCAAGGCATGTGGGCAGCTCTGCTGCTCTTGAAGGCAAGAGCAGAGGGGAACATTTCTGTGTGTTGGCACCTTGGAGTAGATTTGAGCTCATGTGCTCTGTACCTGCCCTCAGAAAATGCCTCACTTCAGGCTCTTGCTCACCTGCTTTGCTGCATCTTTGTGCAGGACAGCCAGACAGATGGAAAAATGGGCAAAAAAATGATGAAAATATTCATACATATATTAAAGTTCCCATTAATTATTGAATTACCAATTCACATATTGAAGAATAATTATTAATATTTATAGCATCCAGATTGCTGATGATAGATTAACTGTGATGGCATAATTTAGCAAATATTTTTAAAATAAAGCATTTAACAAATAACATTTCCACCATTTTTCCATCTTAAAAAAAGTGTGAAGGCCTCATGAATATATGCAATCCTTTCTGATTTTGAAGCGTGCTTTTGAATATTTTATTATTATTATGGATTGCTTTATTGCCCATTTTATCCTCAGGTTGTTTCCCAATGAACTTCTACACTCTAAGGCAGAAAGAAACCTATGGCAAAATAAGCTTAGGGTAACAGCACTATAAATTCACTGTGTAAGTACAGTGGTAAGTAAATGCAGTATATGGCTCTATTTCATTCTACTGATTTCACTTTCTGAAGTCTCTATAGAACAATGATTGGTTTATAAGAAAACCTTTTAGCACATATTAAACCAGGGAGTCAAAATATTATTTTAAAATTTTCCAGGATCCATTGATCCAAATTTATGTCAGAATCTCCTGAAAGGTTACACTGGCCCATGTTTCGCAGTATTCATTTTTCATTGTAGAAGTTCCTGTGTGATATTACAGTAAAATCTAACATGTAGATGGGTGCCAAAATGCAAATTTCCACAAATTTCTGAAACAAAACAACAAGGGAAGTTTACAGTTTCTTGAAAATGTCTGATTCGTTAAGGCTTGTTTGGGCTTCTTCGTTAAAAACAATTTGCTTATATTTTTATCCCTAAAAGGTTTATTTTATTGGAAAAGGAGTTTTGGGGCAGATCTTTCCACCTGATCTTCCAACAAGCCTATGCCTGCCATATTCTTAAGGCAGGAACTCTTCCACCAGATGTTTGCTGTGAGTGATACTGCAATGCTTTCTCAAAAGTACTTAACTGCAGCTCATCAGGAAAAATGACTCCTTGGCTCCCTTCACAAAAACATAGTGTCAAAAATAGATGTGAGATCTCGTTATTTATATTGCTTCAGTGCTGAATGGCCTTGCCTGAGAACAGACTGTTCCTGCATCAGGAACTTCACTGGAGATAGGCCTTCACTGAAGAACCAGCTCCTCTCAGATGAGGCAGTCAAGGAGAAAGCAGCAAATGGAGCATCCCAAAACTGCTGCACTGAAGTGATGGCGGAATACTTGACTCGTTTTCCAAAGAATCCCACCATTTTCTGTTCATTCATCTCTCCTCCCCATCCTTCCTCTCTATTAGCCAGGACAGGCCAGGGACATGCTCCTGATGAGAAGAGGTAGAAAATTCCTACTTTGCTTCAGTGTTTGTACTTAGAAATTAGTTTTTTAAGGAAGCAAATCTAGAAATGTCCCGGGCTGTACCTTGTAGCTCAGCTGAAGATGAGCCGATAGGGAATGAGGATGACTAAATTTATTCAGTCAGTGGGTGGACATTCCTGTCTTGCAAAACCATGATGACTGATCCATCATAAGAAGTTGGGCTATCAAATTGCTCTTTAGCAAATACAAACTGAAAAATGCTCTTGCACATGTGAAAAGATGCCTCTCTTTGAGGTGCGAGTCCAGCTGCCCCACCTGCCCCTGGGATTGCTTTAGTTACTGCTTCATAGGCATGCCTAGTGAGGCTGGTCCTTTAGGAGATCATCCACCCTGAAGCTCAGAAAGGAGGCTGGCTTGCAGGTTCATTTTGTTTAAATGTGTCTATTGTAATTTATTCATTCAGGGGAAAAAATATTAAAAATTGAAAATGCGCAGTTTTTCTAAAGCGTTGGAATACATTGCTAATTTCTTTGTTCGTGCCCTTTTCAAGGTGCATGTGCCACTCCATGTGACTGCTCTGGACATCAATTCCTTCTGCCCAGGGTCATTTTGCAGATGTAATCTCCCTGCCATCATTTTCTTTTTCCTTTTTCTTTTTTTTCCTGGGGAATATTTAGAGTTTGCAAACAGTACTTCCTCGCCTAAAAGACAAGATGATGCTTCTTTAGTAGCTGCTGTTCTTCGGGTGTATGCGAGGGCTTTGTCATCAAGCGAGCTCTCTTTGGGATTCTGCTTCCTCGGGTGGATCAGAGGCTATTTCTTGGCATGAAGTAATTGGAGGCGAAGCAGTTTTACAGCGGGAGGCAGGGGGCTGCTCACTAATCACAGCCTTCTCCCTGCTCCAGCGCTGTGCCTGCTGACAAAGCCCTGCTTGCTGGAGGCACTTGTGTTTGGTGGGGCAAATCAGGTCACCGGGATGTGCAGCTGCCTCGTGGCTAAAGCAATCAGCTGGAGCTCCAGGAGACAGGAGTCAGGACAGCGCTCACTGCGGGGGAACGCGGGCGCCCTGCGAGGCCGAGGTGGCCATTACCTGCCCGCCCGGCAGAGTTCGGGCCGGGAGCTGCTCTGGCAGGCTGCTCATTTGCAAATAGATGCTTGTGCTCATCCAGGTGTGAGGAGAGAATGGGCGATGCCTTCTCTGGAGGAAGCGGCTTGCCAGCAAGGGTTTGTGCTCCACTTGGAGGGAGGTGAACTTTCACAGCGTCCTGAGCAGCCACAGAGGGGAAACAGAAGCGCTCGAGGCTGTCACATGTCCCACAGACAGCACCAGTGTTCCTCAAACCACTGAGCATTTTAGAAGCACCTCTGAACGACCAGGGGAGGTGTTTTCAAGTCTTTTTGCCCGTGAGTGTAAATGCAGTTGAGATTTCTCATTGTACAGGATATAAGTGAAACTCAGACGTGACGCACTAAGTGTCTGAAAAGCCTGACCTATTTACCTCCCTCTGCAATTGAGGTAATGGTGATCTTCCAGATGCAAAGCTCTTCTCATTCAGCCATGCAGAGCTTGAAGCTGCTGTTTGTGTCAGGCACAGGACTAGGATGGGTCTGTATAATACAAAGAGCTTGTTTTCTGAGAAGTACTTGTTGGGCAGATACAGTTTCTCCAAAGAGACAGCTGTTCCCTTCTTCATCTTTGTCCCCACAGCTGGAAGCCAAAATGGAATATTTCAATTTTTTCCTAAGTCTTCGGTTCCTACAAAGGAGATTCAAGTGGAGCTTCGCTTGGTGGGACTTCAGTCTCTTTTTAGGTTTTCCATGGAGAAGCTGCTGGGCTTATCCTGCTTCCCTACTCACGCTTAGGGCTGCTGGTTCAGCACGAGGGCGTGGCTGGTGGATGGAACTGTCATTCAAGATGTGCAGTGCCTCAAAGGCTGCTGCTCAGGGGCAGGTGCATGGCAAACCAGAAGTTTCCTTTGGAAATGGGGGAAGTGGGATAGGTGGAAATGGTGGCAGTGACATAACGTGGTTCTTGTTCTCAAAGTTTAAATCTACCATCCTTGCAGGAGGAGCAGCGCAGGACTGAGCAGTGGCTTATCCTTTACTGGTGGAGTCACGCCTGGTGAGGAGAGGAACCATCAAAAAAATGGTTTTCCTGGAGAACATGTCTTCCTGGCAGATGGCTTGGCCTCCCTGGGAACCTTTTCTTTATGGCTAGTGAGAAGGTGATATTGCTTGTGACAGCGCAGAAAGATTGGCTGAAATAAAATAAAGAGGTTTCCATGGTGATCCCTTCATATTGCAGTAAATTTTCATCTTGCAGTCAGCTGGGTTATACTTCTTCCCCCAGAGGAAGAGTCCTTGGCTCCCCTTGCATTATTAGTTCTTGCTGGTGCTAAGGGAAGGCTGGCAAGCCCTGAGTGGAGCCACTGACATGGACGGCTCTGTGGTGGCCTCGTTAATTATCCCAAAGAGGTCAGGCTGCCCAGGGAGCCTGCAGGTGCTTCAGAAACAATCCTGCTTTGTGGCTTGAACTGTAAATAGGTAAGAAACAGATGGAAAGATGTAGCTGTGGCTAAAGGTAACAGAGGAAGTAAGTTGGTTTCTTCTCATTTTACAGCTGGGGAAAGCACCCCAGTCAAATTGGGTGACTGCCCCAAAACCAAAGCCCAGGTGCTGTTAGAGGAGGGAGTTGAATGCGTAATTCCCAGACTCTGGTACAGAAGACACCTTTTCTCCTGAGGTTAACACAAGGGAAGGCACTGACCTGCAGAGGACTGGTGGGAAAGGGAAACTTTGCAAGATCTCCTAATGAGAGCCCCACGATGGGAAGAGGCAAGGGATGCTCCCAGGCTGTGGCTGACAGGGGTGAAAACTGCCCAGCAAAAGAGTGACCTTTCATTTCAGGAGACAAGGAAGCCCCTTCAGCTGTGGAAGGCAGTGACTCACGGGTTCCCCATAAGTGTGATCTCTGCTGCCTGCCGTGCTGCAGAAATGAGCAGCCGCAAGACGTGTCTCACTGTGGGCAGGCTCAGCAGAGACTTTCCCGGCTTGTTCCCGGGATGACGGCATCTTTCCATCTGCATCTGAACTTGAGAGTCATGCACACAGTGCTAGTCAAGCTTTTTGCCACCCAAAACATGCTTAATATGAGAAGTGTTTCCCTGAGAAGGTGTGTCATTGAATGCAAATGAATGCTGTGTTACGAGCGTGTTAATTGATGCTGCACAGCAAAACTCTTCTATCTGCTTCATGCATCACAAAGCCACAATGACCCTCACCTGCCCGTGGCCACACTCAAACCTCCATGGCTTTGGAGGTTTGACATTATACAACAATATATTGTTGTGTATGAAACACAGTTCATAATGGGCTGGAGACTTGAGAAGCAAAGAGAGATGTGCAGGAGGGATGCTCTGATTGTGGCTCCCTGCAATGGTCCAGGGGTGTGTGGGGACTCTTGGGAGAGCAGAATGTTGGGATGAGTTGCTCCTAGGCAACAAAATTGCTGGGGTCAGCCACCAGCTCCTGTTCTGCTGGGAACTCATCACAGAAAATGATGAAAGCAAGCCTCTGAAGACATTTCTCCTTATTTCCCCTGAAGTTACTATTTCTTCCAGAGCTTGGGAAAGCTGAGATTTATTTTGTCTTTTGGGAGGACAGAGGACAAAAGGGAGCTTCGGTGGGGAAAGGAACCGGCATGAAGTAGCCACTCTGAGCAAGAAAATCATCCCATTTCCTGCCACTGCCAGTGCAAACTGGGGCTCAAGCCTTCAGTTTGGTAACTGCAGTAGGGGAGCTATAAAAGCCTGTTTGGCAGCCAGCTTTTAATGTGCAAGCAGTGAGGTTCTTATTATTATGTTAACGAAAAGATGTGATTCTTTCTGTAAAGGAAGGAGCTATTAAAAAGAAACAACAACTGAAAAGAAAAAAGAAGAAAAAGAAAAAAAAAAAAGAAAAAAGCCACAGGAAGAGATCACAAGCTGACCAACTCTGCAGGGAGAGGTTGAGAAATTCTCACTTTAATAATAAATAAAAAGACGTGTAAGAAAATGGAGGCAGTGCTGATGAGCTGCAGTGCCTCAGGTCCCAGGTAATCTGCTTGGGGTGATTGTCCTTTTCACCCCAGGAGTGACACGTGGGTATTGCCAGGGTAAATTTGCTTTGCAAATCTACCTTTGTGTCTTTGGATTAGCTTTATTTACTCAAGAGTTCTGGAGGTAATGTGGAGGAATATTCATGGTTCTATTAGCTGAAAATCTCCTCCTCTACTTAACATCATTTCGGCCAGTCATTCAAGGCAAGCACCTAAAGCTGATAATTTGGGGATTAGGAATGCATTTTTTATCTTTGTTTTGAAATAGTTTCTCTCAAAGTTAGGTATTTAGTTGCCAACCTTTGCCAGAGAAGCCTTGTAATGCTCTCTCACCATCCAGTTTTATTCCAGCAGAAAGGTTTACCATATATTTCTTTCTTTAAAGCAAAGGGGAAACACCTTTCAGTAGGGATTTTTACCTCAGACCAGCCCTGCCTCACATCTGCTGCATGTCCAAATTACCCTGGACAGCCTAACAACCTCAGCACATTGCACCTTGTAAACAGGATTTCCCATCAAAGACCACAGGGATATTTAGGGAAGACACTAAGGCTCCACAAAGCATGGGAGAAGGGAAAGAGAACCATTTATAGCACAGTCAAACACACTGAAATTGCATGAAAGGGTGACTTCAGATCTCAAAACTATCTTTGGCTAGGTGGCCAGAAGCCTTTTTACCAGCAACACTTGCTAAAGATGGACAAGGGCTCTGTTTCACCTGTTCTGCAGGTCACAGACACTGCACTGCACTGCTCCTCGTGGGATCCATGCATCCAGCAGGAAGCACTGAGAACATGCTCAGAAATCTCACTGAGGCAGGCAGCCACCAACTCCAACAACATGGCAGCTGCAGGAATTTGTTACTCTTTATTAAAAACAAACGGGGGAAGGTTTTTACAACTCCCGTTTGTTAAAAAAGCGTGCAAGCACCTCATTAACTCCGATGGTGTGGTATTTTTGGCTGGTTGCATTGCTGAGCATGTGTTAAGCTCCGATGAAGTGCAAGAAATTACCTTTGTAACAGCAGTGGTGTCTTCTGAATGCAGTTATCACCTCCCCAGCGCTGATAAGGTGTGAAAAATGATCTTCCCAACTACAGTTGTGTCAACTGAATGCAATTAGCGCCTCTACATGTGCTTAAAATCATGACCGCAGGTTATAAGTTTGCAATACATTAGCACTTAGTCCCATCTTTGTGAATTGAGGGGGAAAAAAAAATCTCAGCAAAACTGGTGCAGTGAATACGATTAAGTACCATTAACATTCCATTAACTATTTTTAATGAAGTAAATCCAGCCCCAGATGAGTGAACGATAAGATTAGGGACTTTCCTTTCCTAGGGACAGGAGTTGCCTGCTATATAGAGGTGTCAGAGGAAAATCTACACCTGCTAGACCTTGGTTAAACAGCTCTGTTAAGCTGGAGTGGACAAACCAGGCTTTTCCCTTTGCTCTTAGTCTAGAGCACACCAGGTTACTGCACAGAGTGCAGGATGTGCCTTCTTAAAATGTTGTCTTCTTTGAATGGAAAAAACAGAGAGGAAGAGGCAGAAAAAGTCCCCAATAAATAGTTTTTCTTTTGCTGCAAGTAGTCAGTCCCAGTGTATTGATCATTTATTATATCCTTCTCAGAGTATTAATCTCTAACTGCACTATAAGAGAGCCTGTATGGAAGTCTCTCCTTGGTGAAATACATATTGCCAGCAGTTTCCAAACTTCTTCTTTTCTTGCTGTTTTCCTTCCAACTTTGACTGAATAAAACTTACTTTATGGTGGCTCAGTGTGACTTACACAAGAGCCTCAGCAATTTCTTTTATGCATACAGAATGGTCATCCTCAGACATCAAACACACTTTTCACAGGAATAACTGAAAGGTGCAAATAAGAATCAATGCAGACACCCCCTTCAATGGGACTGAAAGATATGCTTTGGTGATGTGAATGAGTCCAGACCAGTCTCTGTGCTTGGACTTGTCCAGCCCTCTTTGCCCAAAGCCATACTTTTCAAGAAGTTTTTCTGAAATTCCTGACAATGCTCCACAACAGTGACAATCCCCTTGCTGGGGCTTGGAACAGAAGATGGATGCAACAGCATCAGCTTCTCTATCTCACCTCTATTCATTTTTTAAAAGCTATTGATTTTTTGCTTTTCAGATGGATCTGAAAGAGTTGTGCTTTTTTATTTTTATTTATTTTTAATTTCAGTTTTCCTTTTTTTCACTAAATTTGTAATTGAAAGGGACACCTGACAGTGATACCTGACAGTGCATGGGCTTTTCCCATTGCTGGCAGCAGACCCTGTGTCTTGTTAGGGTAGAAGGAAACCCCATGGCCAGCTCCTTTCTCCCCCTGCATAAAGCTTTACTCAGTGATCCCTGCACACAGCCAAATACCTTGTGGCTGAACTAGGGCACATCTTTGAGAAAAACCTACTCAATCTGACTGCAATCTACTCCTGAGCTTCCCTTGTTTTCTCTGAATTCCACAATGCAGGGCAATCTGCACAGTGAGAACTGCTCTGAGAGCAATGAGCACCCGCAGAGAGCTCTCTGAGAGTGAAATTGGCCTGGTTCTTAACCAAAATCCAGTCCAATGAGGCAAGAGAGTTTGGCTGCCTAAGTGCATCAGTGGTGAGGTCTGGCTGGTGTTGGCTTTGCTGTTGGTTCCTTTGACTTTCTGGTTATATGAAATCAACAGGTCTCAGCATGAAAATTGTCTGTTGGGGAATCAGACCTTTACTTTTTCTTTTATTAAATCATGTCTTTTAGTGCTTTCCTTGCTGCGTGGGGATAAATGCCTCCCTGCTGTGTATTGTCCACATGTAGAGATACCCTACAGTGCCTCAGCCCTGGCCTGGCATTGGTGAGAGCTGCAGCATCGATCTGCTCCCATTCTCAGGGCAATTCCTGCTGGCTCCAGGCTCTAGGAGTCACTCTGGTTGTCGCAGTGGGAGCTGCCAGTGAGAAATAGCATCCAAACAAGATGAGGTTTCACCCTGTAGGCAGAGCAGAGCAAAGATCCTGCTGGCTGTGGGGAAATCCGGGGGACAAAGGGGCTGTGCCAAGTGGCTGCCTCCTTTCTGAAAGGCGCTGAAACGTGGTGGTCACCCAGTCGGGTCAGGAAAGGATGAATCTGTTCAAATGCAAAGTCTTACAGCCAGAGTTGAGAAAAGACAAATCAGCATTATCAGGAGTGAGTGGGTTTGGGGCTGCAGCAGCCCCTCTGCTGGAGCCGGCGTGTCCTGCGGTGCTGCCTGGAGGGAGGCCGTGGCTGGCAGCCATCCATTCTGGAAATGAAATTCCTCTCCCTCAGCCCGCCTGGGCTGCGGCCCCACGCTCCCAACGAGGATTGCTGATTGTGCACATTGCTGTGGGCTGAGTCCCAAACCTGTGAGATCAGCCAGAGAGGCTTCAGCAGCCCCAGGAGGAGCTGGGTGTCGCTAGTGGATGCGAAGTAGAAGAGTGGATTCAAATTACAGCAGTGAGGTTTGATCCCAATGAGGCTGAAGCCTTTATTTTGGGGTTTGCAACCCTTTTTATAAGGTGTTCCCATACAGGTTAACATGACTGGCCAAAGGAACCACCTCTCTGGTGCCATTGGTGGAATAAGAGACAAACACATTCAGAACATGTGTGTGACATTGTTTTGAGAACCAAAACCTATTTACAAAAACCAGTCCTTGACAGAGAAATTTCCCAAAATATTTTTCCTTGGGAACAGATCAGCCACTGCCAGGCTGAAAACTCTCTCAGGCTCAGGAAATCATGTCCACAGCTGGGTACTCCAGGAGCAGGGTTCAGCTCATGTGGACATGAGGGGTGAGATGAAACTGAGGCCCTTCCTTGGCTGCTGGAGGGCTGCAGGGCAGCCTAGAAACCATGGGATGTTGTGGGATGCACAAGCTGATCCTAATTCCCCGCTGCTGTGAGCAGGAGCAGACTGGGAGTATTTCCCTGGGACCTGCCTGTCTTCTGCTTTCATTCATCCCAGCCTTTCCAAAAGGGCTGAACTACTGGACCATGGAGTTCAAAGCATCTTGTTGGAGCAATGGGAGGGGGGCTGCAATCAGCCACAGGGTGAAGCATCCCTTCCTGAGCTGAAGTGCATTACCATTGAGCCCCTTTACAATATTCTGCCTCTGTGAGCTGAGGTCCAGGTATCTGAGGAGAGAAGAGGACAAGGTGGCCAGTTGACTGAGGCTGGGAGAGTACTTCTTTGTCAGCAGGGTCTGATAGGACCTTCTGGCCTCAGAAGCAGAAAATTCCAAAATCAAAAGTGTGATCCTTGCTTGTGACTCCTGCTGGGTTTTCCAGTGGCGCACTCAGTTCATTTAGGTTAATTGCACAATGCAGATATTTATAAGATGGTATCTGTTTAAACAGAGGAATGTGCCTTTTCCCAGTGAGGTCTCTGAAAAAACAGCAGTGTGTCACTTGACCCAGGCCTTTAACTGGAACCGTCTTGGCAATTTAATGAAATTAAATGGCTGGACTGTGGGGAGTTCATTAGTAAGTAATCCAAAGGCTAAAGCTCTGTGAGCTAGTTCAGCTCTCAAATGCTTATTTGTGTTTGCCAGATCCAGTAAAGTGAAACCCCTTAATAGGTGCTGGCAGTATTTGTAACATACTCTCCTCTGGTCTGGAGACCATCACACAGGCACTAGCATGAGTCCATATTTCTACAGGAGGTTTTTTATTAAAAGCACCTCCAGGTCAGGCACAGGGTCCCCTGTGTGTCACTTGGTGTGTCAGCTGGCTTTGCAGAGGAGCTTCTGCTATTGCTGCCATGAAACTCTTGCTTCTGGCAAAGCAAAGGGAATCTTATTTCTTTCCAAAAAAGCTTTCAGAGGTGGCTGCTGCAGCCAGCAGTGCAGTGCTGAACCTGAGAAAGACTCTGGCTTCCTTGTCGTGCTGGGCCATGGCTGGGATTATGGGCTGTTTCATTTCGTGCCATTTGCCCAAGGGCAAGGACCAGGGATGTAAAATGCCTCTGGGATTCTGGCAGGTTGTTAAGAAGGATGCTGAATTGCTGCTTATTCCTTGTGAGTGGGGATTTAGAGGAGTGAGGAGGGTATGAATTTTCCTCCTGCTGTGCAAAGGACTTCTGGGTTTCCAAAAGTGGATGTGCTAAAATTTCACTCTTTATTTCACCAGACATAAGCAAGATTTACAAATAAGTGAACTGTGGCCACTAAGAGTTTGGCAGGGACTTCACTAAAGGATGTTTTAGATAGTCAAAGGAAAAGCATAACTCCAGGATACCTGAATTTACTTTTCATTCAAATCCTGTGCTGGCCCTTAAGGCTCAACCAACGTGAAAGCCTTTAGGGAAGGTTCTCTACCCTACATCCTAAAAGCAGCACTTAGTTTTTATAAAACTGTTTAAAACCTCTTGGTATGAATTTGGTACAAGTCCAACACCATCATGTGGTCAAGCTCTTGGGCTGGAGTTGGAGGGCTGCGGATTAGATCCACACAGGAAAATTTCCCTGACCTTACATCCTATGAGAAAATGGGCTTTTCATTATTGAACTCCATTTTGTGGGAAAATTCTTGCTGAGATTTACCATAACTGTTGCACAAGTTCTTTTAAAAGTAAATAATACCATCAGACAGGTGCTTCTGGCAAAGAAATTGAACATTGAAAGGTATGAATATTATAGAGGGAAAAGCCTTCAATCTGAGCAATAGATATCCTGAATATTGTCAGATCCACAGAGGTATCAGCAGCGCAGTTTTTGTCCTGGAGTGTGCAAAATGCCTCTGGAATCAAATAGATTTTGAAAGGATGGCTGCTGCCACACATGCAGAAGGCCTATGTCTGGTTATTTACAGCATGGCACTGCAGTCCCAAAAGATCTTATGCTAAATTAGGCATTGCCAAATGGAACTTCTGTGTCTTAAATTTACACCATGGAAAATGTACACCATGGAAACCTGGGGATTTTGTCCAGAGGTGAGATGTGAAAGGTCCTGTGCCATCTACAGGAGATTTTAAGTTCAGCTGAAGCCCTTGTAAAACAATCCTGTCTTCTCTTCTCTTCTGCAGGCTTGGGCCAGCTGCTGACCTTTGCAAGTACCTCTTCTCCTTCTCCTCCTGGCTCAGTGAAGTTCAGGGGCTGATACAGAGACAGAACTCGCCACAGTTCTAAAAATATCCATTTCCAGTGTGATGCTGGGAAGAGCACTGATGTGCAACTGCACAATCATGGGTTTCCAACTACAGCAGTGAGACAGGTGGGGTTTTATTCCTAAATGCTTCTTTCCATATGAAACAGCATCCCAGCAATCACATCCAAGCAGTCTTTCTGTGCTGGGAGTCCTGCTTTCAAGGTCCAGGCAGGACAAAGTCCCCACACAACCCAGCTCTTGTCTCAAGGTGCTGCTGCAGGTCCTGCGTGTCCTGGCTGTGTCCGTGGCACAGGAGGACCCACAGATTCTTGCTCACACATGGGGACGAGTGGAGAGGGCAGAACACGGGCACTTCCCTCCCAGGCTGGTGTTTCAGCCAGAGAAACCTGTCCAAAACTGTCAGAGGAGGTGTGGGATGCTCCCCAGGAAACAACCTGGAGCATTCCTGCTGGGGTTTGGGTGGGAAAGGTGGTGCTTTTCCCAGCCAGGGAAGCAGGGATGGGCAGCAGGGACAAAAGTAGCACAGCAACGACATCTTGTGCTGCACAGCAACACATGCACTGCCTGTGCCTGCCAGGAGAGCTGAGTGCTGCTACTCAGGGGGCCTTTGTCCCCCTGCCCAGCTGTGGCAAACCCCTTGTCCCCCATGGTGTTCCCATTGTGGGGGGAGTGGACAGGGAAGAGCCTTGAACACAGGAGAAGGAGTCGAAGTAGGATTTTGGCAGCAGCAGATGGGGAGGGGGAGTGAAAAGGCTGCAAAGTTCTGTGTATTGCACTCTCTTTTTTCCTTTTTTCTTTGACAATGGCATTGCTGCAAAGCACTGGGATATTCCCTGAGTGCTCTGTGGAAACTTGTGCCTCACTCATCTGCAGATACCCACAGATATCAGGTATGCCAGCAACATTTCATTTTCTTTTTGCAAGAAGTTCTTTAGTGCAAATATTCTGTCATATCTGATGATCACTGTGGCTGAAGACCCATTTTGAAGATACAGACTGGCATTTTATCCCAGACAAAGGCATTAGTACCCATCCCTCACCACTTTGCACCAAAATCCCTCCAGACTTGTGCCCTGGCACTCAAAATTCAAGGTTTCTAGTGGAGAGGCAGCAGCAAAGTCTGAGAGCAGGTTGGTTGGTGCCTCACCACTCTCCAACAGCAGTTCTCTGGGAGGTGCCAACCCAGCCCACCAAAGGGAACCTCAAAAAGGTTCTTTTTGAGACCCTTCAGTTGTAACTCTGGTTGAATGGTGACCATGTTTATATTGAATTCATGCCAAATCAGTCAGTTTTGGAACAGTGGTGGATGAATTTCTTTTAGAAGCTTTGTCTTTGCCCACTCCAGTGCCTTGCAGAGTTTGACAGAGGGAGGTCATGCTCCAAGATGTGTCAGAAATAAAGAAAAACCTTTGCATGAAGTCCTGCAGCATCCAATGGCTGTGCTGAAGCAGAAATGAGCAGAAAGCAGCTCCTGCCTGGCCTGTGCTGCATTATGTCCCTGGGTAGGATTTTTGGAGATGCCTGCAGCACGTAGCAGCAGCAGAATGGCTGCCCAAAGTCAATGAGACTTTGTTCAGAACAGCCTCGGGTGCTTTTGAAAGGCTTGGCCTCTTGTGTGCTTCTTTAAAGACTTGTAAATTATAGTTAATTCCTGTGGCTTAGGTGTATTAGTTGATACAGCCCAGGATTACATTCTTGTCCTCCCTAGGATCCCAGCTAGACAGCATGGATTGAAGGGTTGACAGGAGCAGCAGCTTCTGCCTTCAGTGTCCCATTCCCCAGCCTGAAGGGACAGGTCTGCCCAATGCAGCTGGGACAGTGCTCCTCCTGCACAGGAACTGAAACTCATCCAACAGAACTTATTGGGGAACAAAATAAAGTCAGTTGAGATGTGGTCATCATCCTCCAGGTCACCTCCAGCTGAGAAATGGGGCTACTGCCAGGGCAGCTCTGCAGGGAAAAAAAAGAGCAGCTGTACTTTTGTGTGGTTTGTGATGCCAGCTTCTCTCTTTCATGTGGAAATGGAGGTGCCTGAAAGGAAAGCCAGGATTGTACCCAGGCCACCTGCCCACAGAGCAGCCATGTCATTATGTGACTGTGAGGGTTTTCTTAATGGCTTTGGTTTGGTTTTTTTGGGGGGGAATATCAGCCCTTCCTGTGTTGTTCATAAATCATCAGGAAGGAGCACACTCCCTAAATGAGTTAAAAAGCTGGTAAGTTACTATCTGACCTGTTACTCACTTTGGAGCAACTTCTGAAATTGGCTGTGGGTACTGAACCAGCTGCAAGGTTTAATCTCCTCCATCACTGGGTTTTCCAAACTATTCTGATCAGAAGGAGCTTGTTGCCTCCCATAGTCAAGGCTGTTGGCTCCAGGGGCAGATTAAACAATCTTGGTTTGTAGGTCAGGAAGGTAAAATATGGTCTGGAGGAAATGGTAGAGGACTCTAGAATCTGGAAGGTATGTGATAAAAGGATTTTCAGAAAAGTCAGTTTTGTCAAAAAACCAAAGTCACAGCTCAAAGAATCACAGACAAGGGCTGGTGTTTTCATCTGGATGCTTGAGCAGCACTTTGCATGTGGAGCCATCAGATTCCGTAATTTTTGTTGTGCTGTTGAGCTTTGGTGCTGGACTCCATCAAAAAGGAGGCACTTTTGTGCCTGTCCTGTGGGTCTGATGGGAATGTTCATCTTCCATTTTCAGTATTGTCATAGCAGGTGGCAATTCTGCTGAGATTTCAGAGGAAAAAAAAACTCAGAAAAACCTTGTTTGCCTTGGTATCTTCTTAGGCAGGTTCAAAATGAAGATCAGAGTTGTCTTCTTTGTGTGTACTGCAATAAAAATTATATTCAGAAATATATCCAAGTGGTTTGCTGCTCTAAATCTTCCTCTGCTGGACTGGAAAAAGTTCTGTCTCATTTAAGTTTTACTATCTTGGGGATCTCATACTAAGGGGTACTGAGCAGAAGACAAGGGGCTCCTGTCTATATTCTGGGCTGTAGATCAACTCTTTGAGGTGAATATTTAGTTCTGTGCGCCTTTCCCAGCACGGTTGTCACAGCCCTGAAGGTGACATTGTCTAATGGAGCTGTAAGTCAGCACTGGCATCAGTTCCTGGTTTGGAAACTTTTTGGAGGCTGCTTTGGCCAAAGCAGAGAGAGAGCAATGGCCATGGCTGCTGTCTTGTCAAAAGAAGAAACCCTTGAGAATGTCA
>VWYI01046414.1:7536-43086 GCA_013399455.1 Anthoscopus minutus | reverse complement strand
TATATAATAAAGGTAAATGCTCCCCTTGCCAAGTGATCACAAATTCGAGAAATATTTCTAAAGAACTATATTTCTTTTCCCGTGATACAGTAAAAAGCAAGTACTTAGTCTGGTTGTCAAGATCTTACATGGATCCTGTGAGAAGAAGAGAGCTGGACTCAGAGATCCTTACAGGTTTGTTCCAACTTGAGATATCCCATGACTGTAACTCCAGAGAGGCTTTCAAGTACTCAAAGAAGAGAGATAATTAGCTTGTGTCCTATAAAGAGCAGCAGCATCTTGTAAACAAGAAGAACGAGAGTTTATGAAGCAAGCCAGTGTAAAAAGCACTGCTATCTTCCAGCAGGTAATTTAACCTTGGTTTTTGTATTAAGTAATATAAAAACAATTTTGTACATTTGACAAAAATTATTCAATTTTCTTTAACTAAGGGTTTTTATTTCAAAAATATCATATTTAAAAAATAGTAAGAAAATTGAACAGAGGATTTAGAAGTGAGTATTATATAAGCTTATTTTTACTACCTGTTTCATGTTTAAACTCCCAAATAATAACTACTTTGGTAAAAGACACTACCTTCAGTGATTTATAGATACAGAAGTGCAAATACAATCGAATAGTTCCCTTATTCTGAAAAAACAACCAAATAACTCAGGATCCATTTTCCTCCCTTCTCCTAAGACAGGGAAGTCATCATAGGTAAAGAAAAAACCTTGAAAGATTAATTAAATCACTTGAGTCCAAAAATGTATCTACAGGCTTATATACCAATGTTAATAGAAAATGTCACAATAGAAAGGCCATTAGTTAGAAAGCAGATTCCAAACTCAACATGGAGACTCCACACATTTTGGCTCCTCAAAGCAAATCCACCTTCTCATAGGATTTTTCAATGAGGGTTAACAAGTTCTTCAAGTCAGCTGACCGCTGAATAGCATTCATATCCTTTAAAAGGCCCTTCTGATTCTTTACCTTCAAAATTTCCTCCTAAAGAAGGAAAGAATGATAGACAACAAATTAAACAAAACAGCTTTTGTTGAGTGTCACAGGAATCTCACTTTCATGCCACCCAGCTACAGCTAAAATAAAAAAGATTCAAAGTCACAGAATGAGTCCTTCCTCCAGAAATTATAGATATATTTCAGAAATTGCAAGTTCCCTAGGGCCATAGGGTTTCTAGAAAAAGACATGGCATGTTCTAAATCATAAGATCACAGAATGGTTTGGGTTGGAAGAGACCTTAAAGACCAGCTTGTTCCAACCCCCTGTGGGCAGGGACACCTCCCAAAAGGTTCCACTGTCCCAGGTTGCTCAGAACCTCATCCAACCTGGCCTTGAACACTTCAAGGGATGAGAAGTCTTTTAGGATTTTGTCCTGGTTTTAAAACATAAGCATACAGTTCTCAATGAAAAGAAAAAAGGCATTTTAAAAGGAAAATGAAAACCTATTCAAATTTTCTGAATTTTCAGAATTGCTCCCTCTGGCAGAGGTTAAGGGATGAAAGGACATTCTGTCGCCTTGCTCCTCATAACCAAAGTGTCTCTGAAAAGATAAATATATATTACACACTCACCTGCAAAGTGGGTGCCTGCAAACTGTGCTTGGGGAGTTCTGGGAGGTGGAGTACTCCACTGCCATTTTCCTGGAATATCTAGAAAAAGAAGAGAATGAAAAAACAACCCAAATCCCCACATATCAGGCATACAAGTAGGAAAATAACTTGTTTGTCACGATCCAACTTCTGAAACCAAACTTCTTAATTCTGCAGCTGAAGTTAGAAAGTTTAAGAAGATCCATTCCCAAAGGTAAATGAGGCCTTCCTTAAACAACACTGCCTGAGAAACACTTTGAGAAATCTCTGGAAGCCTACGTTATAGGAGTACACAAGTAGTTATGAGAAATACCTTCTTGGCATCTTTTTCATCTTTCTCCATCTGGTTCTTGAGCACCTGGATTTTGTACCGTAGCTGCTGTATATTTTCCTCAATGCGCTCCATTGATTGCTCCGCTTCTGTTATTCCTTCCTAAAATGAAACAGACACAAAACCAGAAGAAAATTTACTTTAGAGATGGTGAGTCTTTCCCAAAAAACCCACTGAGTCACTGAAAAAGCATCCAAAAAGAGACAGAGCTTTGCAGCAAAGATGGGTGACAATGATGAACACTGGACACTCCTCCACAACATCAAAGGCACAGCCAGTAGTGTGGTAAGGTAATTTCCTCCCTTCCCTGCTTTTCATACCTGCAGTTCTACCAAAGACTCCTCATTTGCCTCAAGCATTTGTTTCTCTGCCATTTGAAGGCTCAGGATATTCTTCATGCTGCCCAGCTTCCCTGGAGGCACCTTTAAAGACTTGAAACTTCTCAGTACCCTTTAATTAAAAAGGAAAGCATGGTTTGCCTGGAGTTCTTTGCAAAGCAAAAAGAAAATTCTGAGGAAAAACTAATCTCACGTTAGTTTTAAACTTAATTGCTGCTAGTGAAATAAAAGGTTGCAGAGACAAAGAAACACTGTCTTGAATTGTTTTCCAAAAATCACGTGGAGCAGGAAGGACTCAGGAACAGGAAATCCAAATAGTCTCATGTTTTCTATTGCACTGACCTTCTGTGGTTTATATTCCATTGGTCTCTACATTTCCTGACTCTAAACTGACATTAATTAATATTTTCCCAGTTCTGAACCCTTCTGATTCTTTTCAAATTAAGTTCTAAGAGGAGAATTTTTAACTTCTTCCAAATTATGATCATTTTAGTAAAATCTGGAAATGCCTTTATGAAACATAATATGTAACTTTAAGTCAGAAAGAGAGAGTTTTAGCTCACCATAAAAGTATGATACAAAACAACTGGGTAGAAGAAATCTCTTCTCTCCCTCGTTTTTTTTTAAATTTGTAATTTCAAACCTTTTTTTCAGTTCATTGAGGTGCTTCTGAACATCATCTTTTCTCTCCTTCTGCTGGGACAAAACAGATCTGGAAAGAAAATAAAGACAGAATTTCCATCACAAAACCTGCAAGCACAGAGAACACATCAGAAACCACACTGACTTTTATTTCAAGAAATACTACGATTTTTACTTGTGGAAACAAAAAAGAACCACCAGGATATTTGGCACTTACAGTACTACTGACTCCACTATATTTTCCAGGAACAGCCTGCTGTTCTCTGAGAGAGGCTGCCAAGATCCTATTGTAGCACTGGACAGCTTCACCTTTTTTGAAAAACCATTTTCTCCTGTTATCACAAAGGAAAGAAGGGAAAGGTATGATTTCTCAAATCAGCTTTGTGACTCAATTCAGTAAGACTGGAGTCAAAAGTGTAAAACAGTTCAGATTTAACAGGAAAGAATAGGACCTTACCTGCAGGGAAACAGTCCTTGTGTTCCTCAACTTCCCTTTTGACTGTCTGAGGGACCTGCTGAAGGGAAAAATTTACAGCATATGTGGCAGTTTTGAGACATCCTCTGCTGTGCAATCATTCATCTACTCCTATGAACTCACTATGCCAGTGTCAGACTAAAGTCTTTGACACTGACCACAAAAAAAAAGCTTTACTGAAGACTGCTCAAAAGAGCTCTTCACCCTTAACATTTCCTCAAGAGGACTGTTCTTAGTTAATGAATTATTCTCTATAACTTCCAATTTTAAAACTGGTAAAAAAATACCTCTTCCCTCCTCCCACCACTTTTCTACTTTGATCCAAAATAATGAATACCTGTCTTTTTTGACCTTGTTTTTTCCCTTGTTCATCTGCTCCCTTATTTTTGCTGGAAGGCCCTTGTTGATTTTGTGATTTTAAAAGATTTTTTGTTGATCTCCCACCAGTTGGTTTCCCCATTTTACTGGAAGGTGTGTGGCAGGGTTTCATTATCTGTAAGCCAACCAGAACAGGAGGAAACAAAATTAAAATCCAGCAATTATAACCGTACAGCACAAACCATACTTTAAAAAACAAAATCATCAAGATTGGGCTCCACCCAATAAGCCACAAATGAGCCTAAATGAAATTAAGTGTTTGAATATTTGCTAACCTAGACCCAAATCCTGTAAATTTACCTAAATGTAGGACCACTAAGAGTATCCCCTTTTGGAAGATGTCTCTGCCCATGGCAGGGGGTTCAAAACAGATAATCTTTAAGGTCTCTTCCAACCCAAACCATCCTGTGATTCTATGATTTATCTCTCTAATTTTCAGTGCAATCACCCAATTACCAGAACTTTTAACCTTAGCAGCTAAGCAAAGTGGTCCCTGAGGCAGTTTAAATCTACAGCTTCTTTTCTTACTAGAGGGAAAAGCAGTCACACAGAAAGGAGTGACCACAAACCCCACCACCCTTCTTGTCTCAAAAGCACCACGATTCAGATTTATTTAGTTTTTCCCTCACCCCCTCAGGCCACGTTTTCCCTCACTCAGGTCCTGTCACTTCTCACCAGACGAGTGTCGAAACTGACATAAAATAAGCCCTGGCCGGGTTAGTGAGGCCTAAAACGGGTAAATAAACCATATGTCAAGAAAACAAACTCCATACCAGCTAAAAACCCCCTAAATCATGTAAATAAGCCCTGCC
Organism: Anthoscopus minutus; assembly: GCA_013399455.1. Classification (NCBI taxonomy): domain Eukaryota; kingdom Metazoa; phylum Chordata; class Aves; order Passeriformes; family Paridae; genus Anthoscopus; species Anthoscopus minutus. The sequence goes on along the minus strand of VWYI01046414.1, from coordinate 38,518 downwards.
TGTCCCCCCGCTACATAACTGCCGCTGTTGTGGTACAGCTTTCACAGCGGACAGCAAATAAGGCATGAACTACAACACTACAACTCCCGGCATGCATCGCTCTCCCCCACCGCCTAGGACATTCAACCCATCGCAGCGCATGCTGGGAGTTGTAGTCCTTCCCACCCATACCGCTTCACATCCCCAAATACCCGCTCCCCCGGTGCTGCCGGGCAGCATCGCGGGTAACATCTCCACAAAACCCTTCCTCTCCTCCAGGCTCACTTCACCCCAAGCCTCACCTTCCCAACGCGGCCTTCCCCTCCTCAGCGCTGCCGCCGGTCCCGCCTCAGCCCGCCGGGACGTTACTAAACAAACCCGCGCTCCCCGCGGCGCACGCGCAGCGCCGCTCCCGCCCACCGCGCGTGCGCGGGGGCGGCGCGCAGACGGAGGGGTCGGTGGAAGGTAACGGGGGGAGATCCGATCGTTGTCCTGATACTGATCCCTTCCCATGTCCCGGTCCATGTCCAGAGTCCCGAGCTCTGCCTCTGTCCTTGTCATTATCCCCTACTCGAGCTGCCAGCCCGGCCCCCCGTCCCCATTGGTCGCCCGAGGGGCGTGTTGGGGGCGGGCGGTGGCGGCGGGTGCTGTCCCGGGCCGGAGAGCGGAGCGTAGCCGTCCCGCTGTGGGTGCTGAGGAGGGAGAGGTGCGGAGAGGGGCTGGCAGGGCGGCGCTGGGGTTCCCTCGGGATGCGCGGCTGGGAGATGGGCAGAGAAGATTTGTCTGAAGCTGAACAAGGGTTAATGCACTGTCCAGCACCGGCCAGCGTTATGAAGAGTATTGCCAGGAGGAAGGTGTTCCTTCCCCTCTGCTCAGCCCTGGGAGCCACATCTGTGGTGCTGTGTCCAGTTCTGGCTTCCTCGGGATAAGAGAGACAGGGAGCTCCTGGAGTGGGTCGAGTGGAGGGTGACAAAGATGATGGAGGGATCTGATGAGGGAGGAAAGGCTGAGGGAGCTGAGGCTTTTCAGCCTCGAAAGGAGCCCCAGCTGAGAGGGGCCCTCAGCCCTGGGTATCCCTGTGAGCAGGGAAGGCTCAGAGCAGGACCCAGACTCTACTCCAGGGGCCCAGCAATGGCACCAGAGGAACGGGCAGGAACTAATGCCAGCAAGTTCCAGTTGAAAAGGAGGCAGAACTTCTTTACTGTGCAGTGACCAAGCACTGAACAGAGACCAGAGAGGCTGTGGAGTCTCCCTCGCTGGAGGTATTCCAGAACTGTCTGGGCACAGTCCTGTGCCCTGTGCTCTAGGATGTCCCTGCTTGAGCAGGGAGGTTGGATAAGATGAGGCACTGTGGTCCCTTCCAGTCTGACCTATCCTGTGACCCATGCTGGACTGTGAGCAAAGGTTGCCTTCTGTCCTGGCTGCAGCATCCCCGCAGGGCATGAGTGCTCCTCTGTGCTCCTCAGGTTATAGGCATACCACACTTACCATATATATTGTTAAAGCACATGTTTGGAGGGTGTTGCTGCAGTGGTACAGGTGCTTTCCAGTTGTATGCAGAATTTCTTATAAAAGTGTCAGGAAAGTGTGTGTTTCTTGGGAGTTGTGAAAGAGATGAGGCAGTGAGGAGGTGACTGACCCTTGGAGCCAAGCCATAAAGGTTTTGTTTTTGTAAGGAAGTGGAAAGATAGGATATGGAGAGCAGATGCAAAAGAGCTTACAGCTTTTAGGAGTTACTGAACTTACAGACTGCTTTGCCTTGGAAAGGACCTGGAAGATCAACTCATTCCAACCCTTGCTGTGGACAGGGACATTTTCCACTAGATCAGGTTGCTCTAAGCTTCATCCAACCTGGCCTTGGACACTTACAGGGATTAGGCAGCCACAGCTTCTCTGGGCAACCTGTGCGAGGGCCTCACCACCCTCACAGGGAATTGTTCATGTTATTGCCCCTATCAGTCTCATGCATGTTGAGACAAGCTCTGGAGCTTATATTGTCCCTGTGTTCTCACATATTCTCACATTTTTTTTCTCCTTTCTTTTTCAGCCTATCTCTAGTTTCCATCCAGCCCAAGCCATCTTTTCCAAAGTGTATGATTATATATAAACAATTTTCTGACAGTTCACTTCCTGCAGAGTGCCTCCTTGATATTGGATACTGAGAAGAAAAATTCTTCCCTCTGAGGGTGGTGAGGCACTGGCACAGGTTGCCCACAGAAGCTGTACATGCCCCATCCCTGGAAAAGCATCACTCTTTGACATTAAAGAATTCCTAGATGAGATGTGAAGGTAGAGAGGGTAGCTGGCCATGCCATCTTCGTGCCTCACACTGGCTTTTCAGTGACTGATTAATGAGGGTGATACTGAGGGACTGAAATAAGTTACACATCTCAGATGTGGATATAGATAAGTTGTGGGAATGTTTTCCTTGGTTAGAGGAAAATGTAGGATTTTTCCTGAGCTCTGTTCCTGGTTGAAAGGCAAGAGGAAGGGCTGTCTGTCATATCAGTGCGTCAATAATGCGTTTCATTTTTCCCTGTGTTTTGGCTTTAGGAATCTGCTTGACTTCTACATCCTCACATCTGCTATATTAGGTGCATATGATAATGCAAAATACATGTTTTTATTTTGTCCAGCTTGCCCCACACTGTGAGGAGAGCCATGCTGAGGGCCAGGGATGCTGTCCTGCGGCTGCAGCCGTGCTGCTGCGCACTCCTGGCCTGGCGCTCCCTGCACAGGCAGCCGCTGCACCCCGAGTGGGCTGCCCTCGCTCAGAAGCAGCTGAAAGGGAAGAACCCAAAGGATTTAATTTGGCATACCCCAGAGGGGATCGACATCAAGCCTTTATACTCCAAAAGGGACACGGAGGACTTCCCTGAGGAGCTGCCAGGGGTGAAGCCTTACACTCGAGGGCCCTACCCCACCATGTACACGTACAGGCCATGGACCATCCGCCAGTATGCTGGGTTCAGTACAGTGGAGGAAAGCAACAAGTTCTACAAGGACAACATCAAAGGTGGGGCAGCTGCTCTGGGAAGCAACACTGCCTTGTGAAGCAATGGGGGACATGAATTCAGTCAGTTACATGGCAAATGTGATTTCTGATAAGGTCTTCCCAGTGGCACTTTCTTTCTTTATTACTGGGAAATTGGATTGTTTCTGGAAGTACCTTTGTTTCATTTTGCTGTGGAGAATGAATGCATTAAATGCTGCACCTTAAGACATAAACATAATTTGGACCCATCCCAAGGTTCCAGCAGCTGAGTTCATGGAGCTGAAGCAGAAGTGGCAACCTGGGTTAGCTGGTAGCACAGCCCAGTCACTGGTCAGAGGAGGGAGTGCCTGGGCACAGCAATTTTGGGCTCTGCTTTCAGGTTGCAGCAACAAGAACTCTGGCTGTCCTGTTCCCTGCTTTATATGAATAATTTTCTCTTACTGCAGGTTTACACATAACAATGTGTGTCAGTAGAGCCAGGGAACAGTCTGTGTGTGTTTAGTTTGTGATAAAGAGAAGGTAATGTGACAGAGTTTATGACACTTCTGTTCCCAGAAGACAAGCTGAGTGATGTGTATAAGCTCTTATACTGCTTGTCTAGGCATATTCACAACTTGTGGGTAAGCTGTTATTCAGCAGTTTTTAAAGCACAGTAAGAACTACCTTTTTGGCTTTTTTTTCCCAGTTAAAAACTTTTTCATTTAAAGTTTAAGACTACTAGACCTTGGACAGGTTTGGGGAGGGAACAGGGTTTTAACACCAAAATTAAGTTTGCCATCCAAGCCTGAATCATGTAAAATAGAGTTAATAAATTTAGATCCCATCCTAATGCAAGTCTGTTCAACACTTCTAATTATCTCTCTTTGGGGTTTTTTGGGGTGTTTTTTCTTTCTTTTTCATGTAGCTGGCCAGCAGGGATTATCAGTTGCTTTTGATTTAGCCACTCACCGTGGTTATGATTCGGACAATCCACGAGTCCGAGGAGATGTTGGAATGGCTGGAGTTGCCATCGACACAGTGGAAGACACCAAAATCCTTTTTGATGGAATTCCTTTGGAGAAAATGTCAGTTTCCATGACAATGAATGGGGCAGTCATTCCTGTGCTGGCTACATTCATTGTGACTGGGGAAGAGCAGGGAGTGCCTCAGGCCAAGCTGACAGGGACAATCCAAAATGACATCCTGAAGGAGTTCATGGTCAGAAATACCTACATTTTCCCCCCAGAACCATCCATGCGGATCATTGCTGACATCTTCCAGTACACCTCAAAGGTATTCATTGTTTAAATGTATAACTTTTATTATTATGTTAAGTATTTATGAGGCACTTTGGAGAACAAAGAAAAGATGGGAAGACATGTCCTAGAGAAGACTAATGTGGTTGTGGAAAAGACCAGCAGAACAAGTTAAGATCCAATATCACTTATATTATAAATTTGAAGTTTGAGTCAGACCAGATCTACAAACACATCTTTGTAGAGATGGGGTGTATTTGCAGTCTGGAAGGAAGCCAGAGGATGGGCTGGAGCACCTCTGCCCTGGAGACAGGCTGAGAGAGGCTAGGGGTGTTCAGCCTAGAGAAGTCCCCAGGGGGACCTCATTGCAGCCTTTGAGTACCTAAGAGAGGTTTATAAAATAGATTGAGAACAGTCTTTTACACCAATAGTGACAACTTTTTATACAGATAGTGACAGGACAAGGAGGAACATTTTTAAACTAAAAGAGGATGTAGATTAGATGTTAGAAGAAATTATTCACTCTGAGGATGTTGATGCACTGACAGAGGTTTTCCAGAGAAGTTGTGGTTGCCCCATCCCTGGAAGTGTCCAAGGCCAAGTTGGATGGGGCTTGGAGCAACTTGGGATAGTGGAAGGTGTCCCTGGCCATGGCAGGGGGTGTTGAAAGTAGATGATGTTTAACTCCCTTTCAACTCAAACCATTCTGTGATTTGTGTGAATGTTGATAGATTAAGTATTTGATCCTCCCCTCTGCTGTTACACTCTGTTGTATTTTTTTTTCCAGTATATGCCAAAATTTAATTCCATTTCCATCAGTGGGTACCATATGCAAGAGGCTGGAGCTGACACCATCCTGGAATTAGCTTATACCATAGCAGATGGCTTGGAGTACTGCAGAACTGGGCTTAAAGCTGGCCTCACTATTGATGAATTTGCACCTAGGTGAGCTCAAGAAATTTGCAAATATAAAACTCACTTTTGGTAAAAGTTCTATAATCAGATTGAGTATTTTTACACATACAAGCAAATAGGAACAGTCCCATCAACTGTGGAAGTACATTAATCAGAGACCTTGCTGTAGGGCTTCTCCATTGCTTATCCAGAGTTACTAGAATGATTCAATGTTATATTCTGTTCATGTTCTCCTATTACAGGCTCTCTTTCTTTTGGGGAATTGGCATGAACTTCTATATGGAGATAGCAAAGCTGAGAGCTGGGAGGCGGCTGTGGGCTCACTTGATTGAGAAAATGTTTAAGCCCAAGGATTCCAAATCTCTTCTGCTGAGAGCTCATTGTCAGACTTCAGGCTGGTCACTCACTGAGCAGGTTAGAAATTGGACTCTCATCAACCTCCTTACTTAAAGGTGTTTTCGTGATGTGTGTCTTAAAGGGGGCTGCTGGTGTTACAGAGGTGCAGCAGCTGTTCTCTCAATTTGACAAATGCACACACTGGCATGGGATGCACCTTTATGTCAGTTCAGGACTCAGAGGATGAAGCTCTCTTGGATTTGTCCTGTGAGTTATCCTTCCAAAATGCAGTGCAGTCAGCAAGTAGAGGCACTTTTTTCTCAGGATTACTGCCTTGAAAATTCATTTGAGCAGCCTGAGGAGTCATTCACACCCCTGATGCTCAGTGCTGAAGAGAGAAGTAATGGTTACAGCTCATCTGCTCCTTTGAAACTGGGTGTTCTCTCTGCTCTTCCTGCTGATTTTCATTACAGCAAGGAGATAAATCATTGGAGTTCATACAGTTTCCCAAGTGAGGTCAGAGCTGGCTTCCAGCTCTGTTCCCAAGGCCTGCTGCTCAAAGTCATGCAATAGGAGTTATTTTTAGGTTGTGATTGTAAGCATTGTTGACTTCTCTGCCATGTTTTTTTTGCTGTTGTTGTTTTGGTTTTGTTTTTGTTTTTAAGTAAATGTAATGTTTACTTACTTTACAACAACACAGTAAAACTAAAACAGTGGAGTTTTCTGAACAGTGGCCTCTGTGGGTTTTCCAGTTAAAATTTTGTGGGAGTGTAAAAATGTTATTACTACCAAAACTGTATTCAATTATCTTCCAGTGTCCAGTGTAAATATATTCCTGGCTACACGATAACTCCTTGTTTTTGCCTGAACATTGTGGTTTATCTAATACAGCTTCTCAGTGTGCAGTATTTTCTCCTTATGAGTTTCAGAGGGCAAATATATTTAATTAGCCTTTAGATAGGTATCTACTTATAAATTATGTTTCACATTCTTACTTATCCAAATCACAGTTTTCTATAATTACCTTACGTGATGCTGTCATTAATGAAAAATATTTAAGCACATTTAGTTCCAAAACACCTCTTAACTAGTAATTTGTCTGCGACATGTACTGTTCACTGCTCCAGGAATTCTGGATTTGGAGGATGGAAGACGTCAGGCCTACTGTTCCATCTTCTATGACTTGGAATCACTAAGTTCTTTGAAACATTGCCAAATATAAATTAGGACTTGATTTGTAACTTTGAGCAGTCTACTCACACAGTGATCATTTTGCCTTTCTTAATGGATCAATCAATCTCTTTCTTAAGATATCAACAAGTGATAAATCAGTTTGAACTGAGTTTTTCAGCTTTTTTTTCCGATTACAGTGTTCCAGTGGGGAATTTTGCATTTGTTTCTTTGCAATAATGACTAACCTGCCTCAGCCCTGTGGCAGAACCACTGAGCTTCAGAGCTTCCCTTTTCCTTCCAGGATCCCTTCAACAACGTCATCCGCACCACGATTGAAGCCATGGCTGCGGTGTTTGGAGGGACGCAGTCTTTGCACACCAATTCCTTTGATGAAGCCTTGGGGCTGCCCACAGTGAAGAGTGCTCGCATTGCCCGGAACACACAGATCATAATCCAGGAGGAATCAGGGATTCCCAAAGTGGCAGATCCCTGGGGGGGATCTTACCTCATGGAGTGCCTCACCAACGATGTCTATGAAGCTGCTTTAAAGGTCAGCTTGCAAAACATTCTCTGGGAAAATTTTAGGGATAGGAGATTTGAGAAATGTCTTCTAAGGGATTGTTTGATAAATTGGTAACTTTTAATGAAGGAATTATTTTATACTTCTGCTTCAGTGATATCTTTGTAAGTAAACTTTCCAAAACACAGTTTAGAGTGCTAAACTGTATAAAAAAGGTTTAATAAAAATGTGGGTGGTAGCACAGGTACAAAGCTCAATTTTTAAACCTTGCTACTACTCACTATGTCAATCCTCTTCACTTCTCAGCTTATTGAGGAGATAGAAGAAATGGGTGGAATGGCCAAAGCTGTTGCTGAGGGGATCCCCAAACTTCGTATTGAAGAGTGTGCAGCCCGGAGACAAGCCAGGATTGACTCTGGTAGGAGCAAGGGGATGAAAGAAGGGAAAATTGCCAATAGAATACTTCAGTATAAAGGTCTTTTACACACATGTTAATTGTGGTTTTTTATCAGTTTAGGAGTAGCAGATTGTGAGTGACAGAACAAACAGTGATGGTTTTTTGTCAGTGAAAGCTCTGGAACGAGACAGCGTGTACAAAATACAGCACCAGTGCGAAAAGTCTTGCTTGACATGTTCAAAATTAGATTAGACAAAGCAGTAGAAACACCATTTTAAAGGAGTGTTTGGAGCCTTCAGTAGTGAATTGCTGGATTTCTGAGAAGAGCTTTAAGCTACGATTGCTGAGTTTAAAAGCAGAAATGCCACCAGATGGCGATACTCACCGAAGCTGGCCAAATTCCTGGGTTTTCTGGAGAACTGCCCTTTTTTCCTTAATGGTCAGATTATAGCAGGGGATGATACAGCTCCTTGTTTGCTACACATATGTATATGTACTCACAGAGTAAGTCTTTGTGGAGATATTTATAAATAAGTGCCTAAAACTCTATTCCACTTTTTATAATCTGCATTCCAGTAGTAATCTAGGAACAGAAATGAGGGAAAACTCAAACATGAAAGAAGTTATATGGACTTCTTTGAGTGGAGGATAAATTTGAAGCAAGTTTTAATTAAGACAAATAAAAAATAACCACTAAAGTTCTATGTTTTCTCTCGTTAGGTAAATTGCTTCATTTTGCTTCAAAGAGCATATTAATGTTATCAGGAACTGCAAACAAAAATAGCTGATAAGTCCATAGTGATTGAAACCTAAAATACAATTTTGCAACGTGATAAATTAATTTTTATGTACATGGAGTAGTTTTAGGTAGGAACTTCACTTTTTTATTTATCTTTTAAATCAGAAAAGTAAATGCAGAGCAGAAAGCCAGCACTTCTGCTTCGTTCTGTCAGATACACTTATGTAAGCTTAAAAAGAGAAAAATGGCCAATGTATTTTAGGGACTCATTACTAAATCAGTTTGCAGGATAAATATTGATCTATTACTAAATCAGTTTGCAGGATAAATACTGATCTATTTAATATTTTTTTCTGCTGCTGTATTCACTGAGTTGAATGTTCATACAGTGAATCTCTCATAGTAAAATCTGGAAAATACAGACTTAAATCCATTCTATAAGGGCATATTTTATATATACAAAATGTATGTTGTTATATAAGTAAAACAATGCATATTAATGCTCAAAATCTTCTTGTCCTGTTAACATTGTGTCTTTTCACAGTAGTTTGCAAATGTGTTCTGAGTTTCTGGTGTTTCCACTAAAAATAGGATCTGAAGTGATTGTTGGAGTGAACAAGCACCAGCTAGAGAAAGAGGAGACAGTGGAAGTTCTGGCCATTGATAACTCTATAGTCCGTGCCAAGCAGATCGAGAAAATCAACAAGGTGGGAACAACCTTCATTAAAATGAATCTTATTGTAATTGCAGACAGAGATTGAATAAAGGCAGCTTGCCAGAAGTTTGACCTTCCAGTTTCTGAGTCCACTCTGGTAGTTAGTGGAGAAACTGGAATATATATCTTTATGTCCAAACTTTAAAAATTGAGAGCTTTACATGTTCTGAAAATAAGGTAGAAACCATCTCTGCAATATTTTGCTCTAAAAGCCTGTAAAGTTGCTTAATCACTCACTGTTGGGTGCTTCTTGTCAAGTGCTTGCTACTGACACTTACAGAACCAGAAGTCAACATCCACTTTCATCATCAATGCAAATGTAGATAAAATTGGTTTAGGGTTATGTTATGGACTTGTACACTATTTAAGGTCTAAGATGCATTTGACTTGTAGTCTCATTAAAATAGGAAATCGATATTGACAGTTCCACATCTAGAATTAATATTTGAAATTAGAGTCGTCCGCACTCGACTTCCCCTTTCACTTTGTGGTTTCTTTGAACTCTCTCCTGCACTTTAGGTGAAGGCCAGCAGAGATGAAGCAGCAGCCCAGCAGTCCCTGGCTGCTCTCACACAATGTGCTGCCACTGGGGAAGGCAACTTACTTGGTCTGGCAGTGGAAGCAGCACGTGCCAGGTACTGGTGGTGAGGTTGAACAGCCAATTCTTGTTTAAAATTGATGATTCATTTTCACCTTTTAACTTTTCTTGGGTGTGGTGTCAGCAAGACTGGAGACCTGGGGATTTTCTCTAGATGTGGGAATAAATAATGGCTGCAGTTTCACATTGTAAGATACACTCTTATTACATTTTACAGCTTCTTAAGGCAATGCTTTGATTTCTCACAAGGAACACTACAGATATAAAGAATATGATATGAAATGAGGCTGTTCATACACATTCTGCTGTTTAAAACTCATATTCTTACCAGATCCAGGACATAACTGGGTTTCTCTGTCACTCAGTTGTTTCATGGGTGGAGGAGTTTAACAAGTGTCTGAGATGTGAAAATGGATATTCACAGTCTTATCACGCTCTGTTGCTTCATCTTTCCTTGCACCACAGATTGGTGTGAAAACATTTTTTGAGTGAAGGAGAAATCAGTTTGCTTAGTCAGGCAAAGTTGTAGGTAATGTTCTTGAGCAGTGTGAGGCATCCTTAGAGTCCAGTGGAACAGTTCCTTTTTTCACCCATTTTGAGTCTGTTTTCATTCCTCTTTCAAGGTCAGCATCAGTCTCTAGAATAGATTCTCTCTATCTGTTCCTTAATTGACTAAATGGCCCAAATATGAGCAAACCGAATTCACTCCTTATTGGGGTGCTGCTCTGTTTTTACTGTCACATCTCAAATTCCTTCATTCCCACTCCTAGTGTATGTAGTAACTGTATTTTAAATATGTTCACAGGTTGTCAGGAATCTCCAGCAGTATGTGTATATTTGTCTTTGAACTGGGAAGGTCACAGGAGGGCAGTGTTGGATTTACAAGGGATTCCTATCTTCTGTACCAAAATTGACCAGTTAACTCCTAGTTTCTCTCCTTGGTAACCCTGCTTTTGTTATTTGTAAAAGCATTAATAGACTGAAAATGCACTTTCTAAGTTCCAAACACAAAACTTAATTCTGCCCCAAAACTATATATGGGATGTGACCATAGAAAGAAACTGTCATGACATCTGATAGAGTGTTTGAAGGAGGATTGTGAGCTCTGGGAGCGTGTACAGGAAGCCTTCTTGTTGAGAGTAAGGTGGGAAAATGTTTCAAAATTAACACATTCAACCTTGACAAGTAATAAACAAGTGGGCCAGTATCACCAGCATGAGAGGGACAGGTGCCTCTGTCCTGCTAAATGGAAAATGATGGATTTTGAGCATGATGAAATATAACTCACTTGGAATAAAATGAGTAGCACAGAACTGTCGGTACTGAACTATGGAAGAGATTCTGTGGTCTAGTACAGAGGTTGCAGTGCTGACAAACACGAGTAGAAAAGTTAATGTTGTTATTCTAACCCAAGAAATAAGACAGGTCTAAAGTTAGAGGGAATGAGAACAGTACCTCCCCTTTGTGCCCCATGTATCCTGAGAAATCCCATTACAGGAAAATGGGATGGGTTGTGCCAATTTCTTTCTGTCCTCCCTCACCTGCTGTGCTGTTTTTGTGTCCCTCTCCAGACTTGCAGTTCAGTGATGGAAAGGGAAGCCAGAAATGCAGCATAGCTCTTGTTCTTTTTCTGCCCAGTCTGTGTCCTCATGGTCCTTCCTCTGTGGATTTTACACTGCTGCCTCTGCTTACTGGGGTAATGCAGAGAGGAGCAGCAGCAGCTGAGGCTGAGCAGACACAAGGTGCCAACTCTAACAGGCACATTATGGTCATTGACTTTCTCCAAGTTGGTATTTAGGCTCTGCAGCTGGTTGTGAACCACTGGGAGAGAGTCACACACAAATACAGACTGATAAAAAATGACTCTGTTAAGAAAAGAAGCTGTATTCCTGGCTCCAGAAACAGATATTCCGTTGTGGATGCATATGTGGCCGAGATTAAAAAAAAAGTTTCTTGATAAACAGCAGGAAGGTATTTGTAGTAGTTTAAAAGAAAACTCCTGGTTTTACTTAAAAGCTTTAGATTTAAAGGATTGCAGAGATTTAGGATACTATTTTCAAAACACAGGGATTTCAGAAGCAGTGTCTATAGAAGAAAGAAATGTGTTTCATTTTTGTACAGTACACAGAAACAACTTCATCCTCGCCACCAGCTTATACATCATTTATTTTTCATTTGTAACACAAAAATTTCATCCACGCTTTTACATAATAAGAACAGAAAAGCACACCACAGCTGTGGTGGGCTTTATTTAATACTGAAGTATACTCAGATACTGATCCTGCAAAAGAGGAGGAGTAAGATTTATCTAAGCTTAGTTTTCTCTATAAGAAAATAAGTGTTTTATGCTACTGTAGCCCTTCACTACACTGCAAGGAGTAAGGCCTCAGTCGTAGTGCATGGAATGTATTTATTTTGGGCTGCAGTCTGTGATGGCTGGCACTCTATAAGGGAGTCAGTATTTATAGACAGTGTTTTTAACTCTGCTGCAAACTTGCTTTTTAAACTTGTGGAAGTGAACTTACCAAATGTATTTTTTTAGTTTCCTTTTCATTCTTTGTAAGTAATTACAGAAAGCAATAATATTCATAAGATTATTTAGATATCCTGAAAATCAAAACCTGATGACAAGAGTGATTAACAGTGAGTCAAACAGAATTCCAGAAAGCCAGGGGAGGGGAAATGACAAAAATGTCCGCAATAGCATCAATAACATGAGTTAAAAATGTGTGTTCCAGAGTAATGCTGTCTTTAGGCAAAGCTGGCCAACTGTAAAAAGTAATACCAGAGATAAGAGTCCACTTCAGACGTCTGAGCTGTACAGATCTTGCCTATGTGATCATAAATTTCTGACATTTTACCTTTGCATAGTTTACGTTTACAGCTAAGCTTGCTGAGTATGAGCCAGCAAAAGAGCAAATTAGTTGGGTCACAGGAAGTAAAACTTCTCTCTGAAATTTACTTAAGGATTCAGCAAATGCAGCAGAAATACCTGTCTTGTTACTTTGGGGTATGTGTGGCAGATTGCACATGGTAGGAATCAGTAGCTGCTGAAACTGCAAACAGCAGAAGGAAAACTGAATACATTTGACCACATCCTTGTAGAGGTGTGTGGACAGCAAGGTGCATCTTGTCCAGTCTTTCCTGAGCATTTTATATAAAAGCTTTAGAGAATGCTTAAGTTAATTTTGCCTCAGAGTAGCTTGTAGTTAAATCACAGAATCATTTAGGTTGGAAAATTCCTTTAAGATCATTGAGTCCAACCATTCCCCCTGCTAATGCACTACTAACCCCTGTCAAGTGCCACATCTACACAGTTTTGAAATCCCTCCAGAGATGGGAGCTCCACCACTGCCCTGGGCAGCCTGTCCTAATGCCTGATACCTGTTTCAGTGAGATTTTTTCCAAATATCCAACCTAAACCTTCCCTGGTGCAACTTAAGGCCATTTGCTTTTGTCCTGTCACTTGTTACCTGGGAGAAGAGACCAACCCCCACCTGGGTCCACTTTCCTTTCAGGGCGTTGTAGAGAGTAAATGTAATGTGGCAGGAGAAAACATTAATTCCAGAGGTTTGAAATGTGCTAGTTTAATTAGTTCTGAACTTAATGCTGCTTTGGTGTCTGTATTTGTAAGCACACTTTTAAAATTATTTACAAGAGTAGTATTTTCTTCCTTCCTTTGACAAAGTTTGCAGCAAGCTGTATTCAGCACAGATTTTTTAATTGCTTTGGGATAGAGGCTGTTACTGGTAATGTTTGTACAAGAAGGCAGCACAGCCTAGTTTGCTTCTCTCACTTGTGCTACAGCAGAAGTATTTTTTCAAGCATGTACAGTGTGTCCAGTAGCAAACAAAACTTGTAACTTGCATATAAATAAATTTCCCAGATCCTTCTGCATCTCAGTAAAGGGGCTGTGTCAGGAGTAGGGGAGAAGAACAAACTTTAAAATAAAAGCCTCAAGGGAAAGGCAAATAAATTCCTGTTAAAATGTTAGGTTTCAGTCTCTTCTGTGTGTTCTTCCTTTTTTTGTCCCCTTTTGATTTATATTTTGTATTTTAGCATGAGTCCGAACGCGGGGTATCTTTCAGTCTGAGGGCCTCGCCANGGGGAAAAAATGGGAAAAAAAAGGGAACCCCCCCCCCCCCCCCCCCCCAAAAAAAAATCGCCATTCAGAAAATATGAATAAATTTTCTGAAGCATTTTTCTATTCCCCATTGCCTTGCCAGTTGTAAATCATTTCTCACAGGAGCAATAAAGTATTTTTTAATAATTCCTTTACATGTTCTATCCATGGGTGGCAGTGGGGTGAGTCAGATGTTCAGAGTTGCAGCATTGAAAGGGAAATCAATATAAGTAAATTTATTCAACCGCAAGGCAAGTGGTTGGGCCAGTGCCAGTGATGTCTGTGTTCTGTTTCCATTTCAGCCTGCTGATGATAGGAATGTTTTTTGTCTGTGCCCCAGGTGCACTGTGGGGGAGATAACAGATGCCATGAAGAAGGTGTTTGGGGAGCACAAAGCCAGCGACCGCATGGTGAGCGGAGCCTATCGCCAGGAGTTTGGGGAGAGTGATGAAATTCTTCATGCCATCAAGAGGTGAGAACTCTTCCCAGGTTGCCAAATGTGTAATAGCCTCACATTTAATCCAGGAGGTACATGTGCTACTGACTGTGCCCTAAAAAACATTTCCCAAACCTAGGTGACATCCCTGGGGAAAACAATGACCTGCAAAAGCACTCTCATAAGCAGGGAAGTAGAATAATAAGGATTAAGTACAACGGGACAAAGTCAAGACTTAATTGAAGTTGTACTTGCTTGCAAAGAAAATTCAGTGAGGTGAGGTTATGATTCAAATAGCCTATGCAACCACAAGATTAAGAAGCTGAGAAACATTGCCTGAAATCCCTGTACATTGGGTTGCTTCTTTTAAAGGTTGTGTAATAGTCATCTCTAAAATATTTCCAGCCGTTCATACTGCAAAACCTTGTTTTGATTTGCCTATAAATTATTCCTGCAATTTCACTCTTATTGTTGCTAAAACTGTTGCTAAAATCTGTCTGGATATCCATATACAACCTCCAGTCTTGGGGTGTTACTCATGGGTATGAGTAAGGATGGAGAATGCATCCAGAGATGTTGGGATGTGTGAAAACTGTTGCCTCTTTGGGCCTTTTCTCAGCTCTTGCCTTTACTGTGGCCCTCAAGGGTACAGAGCCTGAATTGCTGCTGTGGGAGATGATGCAGCACAAATTGATGCTCATCAGTCCCTGCTGTGTTGGGGTTACCCGTTAAAGAGTTCAGGCTGTCCTGACAGGGAATTACTGATGACTTTGCAGTGGTGATGGCTAGATTGACTTGAAAGTAGTTGTGCTAGGAGATGTCACCATTGTTACTTTAACTGTTTAAATTTAACTATTTTAAATTATGCTTTTATGTGAAAGAGAACTGAACTAACCCCTTGAAGATGCTCCCTTTCTTACATAGAATCACGGAATCATTTAGGTTGGAAAAGACTTTTAAGATCAGCGAGTCCAGCCTGTAACCACAGACAGATCATGGTAGCACTTGAATAATGAGCAGTAAGATGACAGGTTAATATCTGAGGCTATGATTATACAGTAGCATCAATACAACAGAAATATGAACTGCCACTATCCAAAAAAAGAGGGGCAGTGGAATGAGTGCACAGAATAGGAAATACTATCCTTCCATGGACAGATTTTTGCCCAGTGGAATGATAATGCACAGTGTGATGTCCAGGATCCATCTGTGTGCAAGTACTTTTAAATAATAGGTCATAATTATTCTTAAAAACTAAAAAATGAGTTTTAGTGAGTTGTAATTCAGCTCATTAAACCCTCACAGAACTCAGTATTATACCTGTTAGAAAGCAAAAGAATAGTGGAAGATTTTTTAAAATAAAGAATATTTTATTTTGAGGCTGGTAAATACAAGAAGTGAATTAGTAATAACATAACATGAATATTCACATAGTGTGCAGACTGCACAGCCAAACCATGACTTAGAAGATCTTTTTATTTTATGAAATTATGCTACAATTGCAGCAAGTGCTTTTTTTATGTGTGGAAATGAGACATCAGTTTTGAAAAACTAAGGAATTTTTTAGGAAAATTAAAGACTTTAGTTGCTGAAGTAAGTAAACAGTTAACAGAAGGCTATCTTAGATTAGCTATCTTGGACCCAATAACTCACTTGCTTGTCAATTTTGTGTCTTATGTAAGCTGTGCTTGTAAATGAAAACCAAAATGTGGTAATTATCCCAAGGACACAAGGTAACTGCAGACATCCTGTCTACTGGGGCACGAGAAACCAGAAGTTTTCCAAAGATTGGTTTCTCACTCATGCATTGAAAAGGTGAAAAGGTCAGAATGAGGAAGAGTCGTTTTACTTCCTCATTTCTAGTGACCCCACCCCAGAACAGACCCCAGACTAATTTTGAAGAACGGAATACACATGCTTAGTAGCGTTTCTGCCAATTTACATACAAAGTGGAGAGGAGGAGGTGACAGGGTATGAATATGCATTTGTACTTTGGCTATTCAACACTTGTGTGAATAAAAGGCTTTGTACATACCAGTGAACTTTGCAGTGCATATTAGGGAATTATCCCATGCACTGTCCAGCTGTAATAAACATTCACTTTCTAACTTCAACTGTTAAGAGAGTCTTTTGTCCGTCCCAGTTGAATACTGGTATTAGATCGATATTCATATTTTAATAAATCAGAAATAATTCCAACAATCCTCAGTGACTTACTCTGACAGAATGTTTGTTTTCAACAAGAGTGAACAAGTTCATGGACCGTGAGGGCCGCAGGCCTCGTATCCTTGTTGCCAAGATGGGTCAGGATGGCCACGACAGAGGAGCCAAAGTCATCGCAACCGGATTCGCAGACATCGGCTTTGACGTGGACATAGGTCCCCTCTTCCAGGTAGGACTGAGCAGCACCCAGAGCATTCCTGATGCATCCCTTCTCCCTGGAACGTGTGCTCAGCCCCCAGGCTGTGGCTGTGCCCTGTGCCACGCCCTGTTTGCACACAGACCCCGCGGGAGGTGGCGCAGCAGGCGGTGGATGCAGACGTGCACTGTGTCGGGGTGAGCACACTCGCCGCGGGGCACAAAACCCTGGTGCCTGAACTCATCAAGGAGCTCAATGCCCTGGGCCGGCCCGACATCCTGGTCATGTGTGGAGGAGTCATCCCACCTCAGGTACTGGCAGCATCATTTCCATTGAGCTAAGAGACTGATTTATCTCTGTCTGAGGTGTTGGAGCTGTTTCCTCTGCTCTGTAATGTCAGAGCACTGAAGGCGCCTCTGTGCAGTCACCAAGGCCAGCACAGATCTGCAAGGTAGGGCCTCCAATCTGATTTTCTGTACACCATGCCCTGATTTAACTTAGAGTGTTTGTGAGATGGAATATGCAGCTATGTTGTGAAAAGGTGAACTTCAGGGAGATGTTCTTTATGCTCTGTTGTTTTGCATCACCAGTCATTGCATATCATTGATACAGGCTGGCTTCTTAAGGGACCTTCTGACTTCTAGCAATAGTTGGGAAGAGCTACAGCCAGTGATCAAGGCCCCTGGCAGGTCCCATCACCCATAGGCTGCACACTTTTCATCCTCACATCTCACTTTTCAGCCTCTCCTCACCTTCTCCATCACCAGGCATGTGATTCCCTCTGTTTTCTCCTAAACTATTGAGCTGTTTCCCTTGCAGTCAGATCTGTGCTTTCATCTTTAAATTGTCTTTAACTCAGGCACAATCTGTCTCCATCACCTTACAACAATCCTCTGTCTACAGTGATCCAAACAGATTTTGCACATAAATTTCCTGTTACTCCCTTTTTCCACACCTCTCCCTTTTCTAGGCAGTTAAGCAGGTATTTGGGAATGACAGAATTCTAAGTTGAACAAACAAAATTCATGGTATTTTTCTAGGAGACAATTTATGTTCTGTCCAGTATCTCTCATGCTACTACCCTATGGTTGGTAAAGGTGTAATACATCCTCCACAGAAGAAAGAGAATACAGAACTGCTTTCTTTTTGAAATTTCAGAACAGTCATAAAATTAGATTAACTCTAGATTGCAAGAGACCACTGGCAGTCATCTGCTCCAAGCCCTTGTTTAAAGTACTATTTTCAAAATCAGAAGTTAGATCAAATTTAGGTTAGTTTATTCAGACTCATATACAGTTGACTTTTGAATACTTTCCAAGGATTGCCATTAGTCTGACTCTAAAGAAATAAACCCTTTCCTATTAATATTTTTTAGTATTTTTTTTCTACCTTATAACCTCCACCCTTTTCCCATTTCCTGGAAGCTGTGCTACCTCACTCTGGGACTTGTTGTTTCCCCAGACCCAGCATAGAGGACTGAGCATGTACTACTTATACATCAATTATCAATTGTCTGTTTCATTATAAACTATAGATCTTAAATGTCTTTTCCAACAGGATTATGACTTCCTGTATGAAGCTGGCGTTGCCAATGTGTTTGGTCCAGGCACTCGTATTCCAAAAGCAGCTGTGCAGGTGTTGGATGATATTGAGAAGTGCCTGGAGAAGAGGCAGCAATCCATGTGACTCTGAAATGTCACAACTCAGCAGCCTTACACTGACCACTTGATTGTTAGCAAGGGATGGCCAGCCACAAACCTCTGCTCCACTGCCTCTGGCCTTGTGTTCTGTGCTTTCTAAGAAAGTTCTAAACTCTCTGCTTGTTCTATGTGAGGATTATTTATATAAGATCCCACAAGATAATTTTATCTCCAGAACTATGACTTCGGGAAGTGAAGGGAATTCAAATAAGTGTGTTTGGGTTTGGTTTTTTTTCCAGATATACGGATAAATAAAATAACTACTTCAGCTCTTTGGTTGGTCTTTTTTGCCTGATCTCTTTTGCATGCAGAGAACTTGTTTTGAATTTTTTGGCAGTTATAGTAGACCTAGAAGTTTTCATGCAGGATCACTCATTCAGCAGAGATGGGATTGAATCCAGCAGCATTTCAATTTGAGAAATGGTGGCTTCTCAGGGAAAGGCAGTGACAAAGCACAGCTGCTCCTGTACAGGCTACTACCATGTACAGCATTTGCATCTTATTAAGCCATGAAATTCCAAACTTATGGTTTATCTACCTATAGTTTTATAAAGAGAGTTACATGGTGGCTGTCCCATCCCTGGAAGTGTTCAAGGCCAGGTTGGATGGGGCTTGGAGCAGCCTGGGATAGTGGAAGGGGATTGGAAGAAGATGATCTTTCAGGTCCCTTCCAACCCAAAGCACTCTGTGATTCTGTGTTTCTGTGATTCTGTGAAGCTGTTCATCAAACAACTTGTGTTTTACATTCATGAGCAGCAAAACTGTCTCTGTTGTGTGGATGAGAGAAGAACTCAAGACAAAGTTTAAGTTGCACAGTATTACTGGCAAAGTAATGAGGTGGAATCCAAGCTTTTGCAGTGTTATCCTCATGCTCTAATTTCTGGAATAATGACCTCTCTCAAACAATTGATCTTTGTTCTGAAGTGAGTCACAATTAATATTACAGATGGAAAATTTACCATTAACAGAAATTTTCTATAAAAATTCTGTAAGTTATTCCTATGCCTCAATAGCCAGTGACTGCCTAGAAGCTTTTTCAAAGTAAGGCATTGAATTCCAACTTACTTTAATACAAATCAGAGTTTCAGTTGTTATCTGACTTTCTATGTCATCATCTGAGTAGGGAGCTCCATTTGTCCTCCATGGAAAGAAAGAAGCCAAAGGTGGCTGGCTCAGGTTGACTGTCTACATTGTAAACCTCCTCAGAGTGGTAAGAAAACTCCTAATATGTGAGAGGTCTGATGTGTTGGAGTGTTTAAATTTTTTTTTGTATTGAGGTGGTTGCACTGGTGATTGCAAACATAAGGTGCCCAGACTCACTCCTGACCTCAGTGCTTGCATCCTGCTTCCATCTCTGAAAAGACAGCACAGTCCAGGGCTTAGTAGGAAATAACCATGGAATTACAATTTCACCATAAATTACCCTCTCAAAACTTAAAAAAACATCCAAACAAACCTGGTGTTATGGTTGTACTGAATCAGCAAACTGTTCTCAGCTTCAGTCATGTCAGTG
This sequence comes from Anthoscopus minutus, assembly GCA_013399455.1. Taxonomy (NCBI): domain Eukaryota; kingdom Metazoa; phylum Chordata; class Aves; order Passeriformes; family Paridae; genus Anthoscopus; species Anthoscopus minutus. The sequence goes on along the minus strand of VWYI01046414.1, from coordinate 18,785 downwards.
CCCTAGCCAGGGGGGAATTTGGGATCTCAGGAGCTCCCATGGAAGCCATGAGAGCCTGGACTGCATCTGCAGGGTGACACTGCTAGGAAGGTTACCTGGGGAATGCCTTGTGTCATCCTATACAGAGAACAGCTGCAGAGAAGGGTAAAACACTGGACAGGCTGCCCAGGGAAGTGATGGAGTCACCATCCCTGCACATGTTCTGAAAATATGTGGATGTGGCACTTGAGGACACGGTTTAGTGGTGAACGTGGTGATGGGCTGATGATTGAACATGATTTTAAAGGTCTTTTCTAACCTTAACAATTCTGATCCGAAAGGGCTTCAACAGCTTCTGTGGCAGAAAAGCTGTTGTACCTCAGCCAGCAACAGCTGAAGGACACAGTTCCTCCTGCTGAGAGCTTCCTTCCCTTCCCACTCTGCCATTTGGGATACACAGAAGGCATCCTTCACTGACTGCCACATTCCCAATAAACCTCCTCCCACCAAGGCTGTTCACCTCCTTGGACTTGTGCTTGGAGGAGTTGGAGCTGCACCTCTGAAAGAGCAAGGAACCAGAGATCTCTGTATCATTTTGGGAGCAGCCACATTTTCACCTTTTCCTGGCAGTGAATATTTCTTGCTCCCCATATGGTTTTCAGTCTGTAGTGCTGGAAAACTACATGCTCAGCTGTGTTTATTTGGTAACACTGTGTGCACTCTATGGTTTTCTCTGATGGCTTTTACTGGTAGAGCCAAGAGTTGGCAGATAGATTGCATTAAATCAAAAGTATATGGAAAAAAAATCAGCAAAAATAATAAATCTCTGTTTACCTGAAAATAAGTTTACTTTACATGATTTTATGTTTGGTACATAAATCTATTTCCCCCAAAACTGGAATTCTTTGGGAGAAAAAAATAGATTCTTTTTTTTTTTCCCTGTGAGACCTAAAGACAATATTTGAGAGTTGCTTAAAAATATATACTTCAACCTCTGTATTGACATAAGATATGCAGTGACAGCCTCACTTGCTGCATCCCTGCTCCTTTGGACCTGGGAGTGAGGCCAGGCTTGAGCTGTGCTCTGACCCCATGGCTGCATTTCAGGGAGCTGCAGCTCCCGGGCTCTGCACCTTGGCCGCCACAGACAGACGGACGTTGTCCCTCCCGCTCCACATGGAGGACATGGGATTCTCCTCAGAGCTGAAGTAGTGAAGCCTCCAGCCACAGCAGCACTGCAGCTTCTTAACCTCGCAGCGGAAAGTCTTGCTGAAGATGTAGTAAATGAAAGGGTTGTAGGCTGTGGAGGACTTGGCAAAGAGGCAGGGCAGCAGCGTCACCACGGGCTGCAGGGAGTCGCTGGAGTTAAAGATGGACCAGAAGCTGGCGGCTGCGTAGGGAGTCCAGGAGCTCAGGAATGCCACTGAGATGAGCACGGCCATCTGCAAGGGAACACAGCAGCTTGCAGCTGGCACAGACAGGCTTGGATACCCTGGCACACAAGGGGTGTGTGTGTGGAACCACACCTGAACTGCAACACCTGGAGCTGTGCTTGCCAGGCCCTCATGACAAGAGAGACATTGAGGGGCTGGAGCATGTCCAGAGAAAGGAACTGAGCTGGGGAAGGAGCTGGAGCACTGATCTGATGAGGAGCAGCTGAGGGAGCTGGAAAAGGGGCTCAGCCTGGAGAAAAGGAGACTCAGGAGGACTTTATCTCTCTCTGCAGTTCCTTGGAGAGTAGAGCCAGGTGGGGCTCAGGCTCTGATCCCAGGTAAAAAATGAAAGGACAAAAAGAAATACCCTCAGGTTGCACCAGGGGATTTAGACTGGGTATTAGGAAGCTTGTCTTCATGGGAGGGGTTGTCAGTCGTTGGGACAAACAGCCCAGGGCAGTGGTGGAGTCATTAGCAATATTAAAAAAAATGTGTTTCTGTGGTGCTTAGGGGCATGGTTAAATGGTGGACCTGACAGTGCTGAAGTAATGGTTGGACCTGATGATCTTAGAGACCTTTTCCAACCTTAACGATTCAGTGATTCTATGACTGGCCTCTAGAAAGCTTGGATCAATTCTGCTTTTCCACAAGAAATGCAAACTGAAGTGCATATTTGGAAAAAAAGTAATATATTCGTACTTAATATATTAAAATCCTGATTCCATTCAGAATTTCTGTGTAGGTCTCTGTAATTCTATGATTCTGTGAGCTGTGCATGAGCAAGAGTCAGCTTTCTGCCAGCTCCTGATCTTCAGGGGGAGAGGGAAGCACACTCTTCCCATCACAGGGATAACTCACCAAGGTCAGCTTTTTCTCCAGTTTGGCTGCATTAGGGATCCTATCAATATTCTGGATCTCTTGGTATGCTTTATGAACCTTCCAGGCAATCCCCAAGTAACAGGAAACAATGGTCAGCGCAGGTAGGACTGTGCACAGGAGAAACATGCTCAGGATGAAGGAGAAACCATTGGAGGAGTTGTGGAACTTGCTCCAGGCTATTGTACAAGAGATGCCAAAGGGCTCAGGGCCATAGTAGCCCCAGCCCACCAAGGGCAGGATGGCCCAGAGCAAGGAGTAGAGCCAGATAAAAGCAATCAGGATGCAGACAGTGCTCTTGGTGATTTTGTTACCTGCAAGAAAGAGGAAGACAAAGAGTGTATGGATCCCATCCCAGCCACATTGGAGTTTGCCATAACTTCCCCTTAGACAGAAGGATGGTGGCTACAGATCCACCTGGGCTGCTGCTGCAGGTCCCTAACCTTTGGGCTTCTAGAGAAACAGAGTGTCAGAGGATTGGATGAGACCTGAACACAGCCCTCAGGGCTCATCTAGAGCTTAGTTAGGCAGGGAGCTTTACAAAATCATTTTCACCTTGAACGTGCTGTGGTCCCAGTCCAGAAATGTCAGAAGAATATTCCTTCCTTTTAAATTCCAGTGTATCTGCTTGGATACAAATAGGAAAGGAAGGCAGTCTGGTCCAGGAAAACATTTGTGCTCTCCATTCTCAGGCGGTTTCACTTGGTAAAACTGAGAAGTGAAAAACCTCAGTTTCATACAGAATTTAATGAGATCCTTGAGGGAACACCAGGATTTGGTATTGCACTAAAAGTTAAGGCTTATTCTTCTGTTACTGACCTGATATCCCACCCCACATTCCACAAAGCACCTCCCAGAGCAGCCCAGCCCAAACACGGGCAATTTACTTACTGTTGGATTTGGAAGAGTTGGTGACGAGGAATCGAACCACAGCCATGGCACACAGGGTCATCATGCTGCAGACCCCAAACAGGAAACCCATCAGGGCGTAGTAAACACAGGAGGCATCTCCCCCCAGCCAGGCGTGGTTCCAGGCAGATGCAATGGCCAGCGGGTACATGCTGAGGGCCATCCCAATGTCTGCCACTGCCAGGTTCACTGTGAGCAGCTCTGGTGACTTCAGCAGGGAAGAGCGTTTCACAGCCGTGGCAAGGACGGCTGAATTCCCAAGGATTGTCAGGATGGCTGACAGGGAAGGATCAACACAGACATGAATATCACAGTTAACACACCTGTGAAATTCACTGGAAGTATGTGAAGCGCCTGAGAGAGGTTACAATAGAGCTGAGGAGGCACTTCTTAACAAGATTATGTAGTGATAAAGAGGAATGGCTTAAAACTGAAAGAGAAGAATTAGACTTGATATTAGGTGTTTTTCCCTGTGGAAGCAGTGAGATCCTGGCACAGATCCTGCCCAGAGAAGCTGTGGCTGCCCCAGCCCTGGAAGTGTCCAAGGCCAGGGGCTTGTAGCAACCTGGGATAGTGGAAGGTGTCCCTGCCCATGGCAGGGTTGGGAATGTCCTGTCACTGTCTGCCTGAAAAGTCACTTTCTGTCTTTTTTGTAAGCCCCCTTTGAGTACTGGAAGGCCACAAAGAGGTCTCCCTGCAGCCTTTTCCAGAGAGAATCCCCCGGCTCTCCCAGCCTATCTCCAGAGCAAAAGCACTCCAGCCCTCAGAGCATCTTCGTGGCCTCCTCTGGACCCACTCTAGCAGGCCCACATATTTCTTGCACTGAGAAAGAATATCCTCACCTCTCCTTCCTGCTTAAGTACTCCAGCCATCTTGCCCACCTGTCCCCTGCACTTCCCCAAGCATTTCCTCTGACTTTCTTATCTTCAGCTGGATCCCTAGCACTGGGCTCTGAACTGCCTGGGTGGAGGGCATGTGCTGGCTGGGCAGCTCACAGTCTTTGCTGACCCCTGAGAATTAGCATGACTGTTCTAGTGGTCTCTGAGAGTAGTGGGACCATGGGAGTTGTTTAGCCAGGGGCATGCAACAGACCCAGAGCTTGCTTTGCAAAAGGAGCTGTCAGACATACATTATTCATGTGAGCCACAGAGCTTCAAAGTGCTGGTGACAGCAGTGTCAGAAGTACATGCACCAAACAACTCATTTTCTCTCTTCTTTCAAGTGAATATGGTGCTGTAGCAACATCTTGACGAAAAGTTTTTCTGAGGTGTCCTCTAAAGTCAGACGTGAAAGAGGGAGACAGAAAAAGATTCTGCGATGTTCCCTCATGTCTATGAATGCAGGAAAGGCTGCATTTGGTCACAAGTACCACTTAAAGTACCCACAGAGGACTTAATAGAGGCACATGCAGTAAAATGGAATCAAATATATTGCCATAAGTACAAAAAACCTCAGAGGTGTCAAGAGGAAGGCTTAACTGGAATGGAGACACAAATCTGAGACCCTATGTCTCTCTTCTTTCACTTTCTGACCACACACGTTCACTTGCCAGCTCTGGATGCCCTTGAAGGCTTCCCTGAGCTCTCAGGATCTGTGTCTATGCACATGGGATGATGCCCACAGGAGCTTGGCCACTTGCTGACAGAGCAACCTGCAGCTCAGTGGGCAGAGTACTGTCCACAGACTGGGACATGGAATCATGGAATCATAGAATCCTTTGGATTGGGAAACACCTCTAAGATCATCGAGTCCAACCATTCCCCAACACTGACCAGTCCACTAAAGCATGTCCCCAAACGCCACATCCACACAGCTTTTAAACCCTCCCAGGGCTGGTGACTCCACCACTGCCCTGGGCAGCCTGTTCCAATGTTTCACAGTCCTTTTCATGAAGAAATGTTTCCTAACATCCAATCTAAACCTGCCCTGGCGCAACTTGAGGCAATTTCTTCTTGTCCTGTCCCTGTTCCCAGGGAGCAGAGCCCGACACCCCTGGCTGTCTCCTCCCTGTCAGGGAGTTTTGCAGAGCCAGAAGGGGCCCCTCTGAGCCTCCTTTGTCCAGGCTGAGCCCCTTTCCCAGCTCCCTCCGCTGCTCCTGGGGCTCCAGCCCCTTCCCCTGCTCTGTTCCCTTCTCTGGAGTCACTCTAGCTCTTTCTTTTTCTTGCAGTGAGGGTCCCAAAATGGAACATCCTCAGGCTCTGGGAGGAAAAATGAACCCAGTTCACTGCCTTCTGTAAAAGCCCAACCCTTACACAAGATGCAGGAAGTAGCTCAGACCTCATCAGAGGTGACCTCCAGATCCAGCCTCCCTTTTACCTTGACCGAAGCTCTTCCTCTCCATCCTGCAGCCTGGCTGGCACAGGACAGAACTTTAACTGTGGGATAGTAACCAAAGAGCTGCTGCTGAGTGCTTCCACCCATGCCCTGACCTTGTTCCTAATAAAAACATCATTTCAGGGCACAAACATGCAGCCCCAGTGAGGTGGGAAAGCTATGAATAAATAAAACACCTGTTTGCAGTTCAGCTCACTGCTTTCTTTCTGAGAGTCCCTGCAGGATGCAGTGAACCTGGCTGCCACACAGGGCTCTGGATCTGATGCTGGAAGCTGTGCCTGGAGTTTCAGTGCCTCAAAGCCCTTTAGGAGAGGTGTGAGACTTCAGCATGGTGGAATATGAACATGGGGAGCTCCAGCTTCCAGCCCTTTTTTGCTGTCCCTACCCATTGCCTAAACTGCATCTATGCATTTACATGTCTGAGAGAAGGGAGTTGGCATCCTGACTTGAAAAAGCCCTTCCTTGTTTTGTAAACAGGGATTTTCACCCATCCTGAGTTGTGCTCTGCTGTGCAGAACAAGAGGAAATATGAAGTGCTGAAGTCCAGCACTTCTGCCCAGAGCCTCAGTATTAAAGCACATGAAAATATAGGCTTGGCTTTCTTTTGTATAACAGTTTTCAAGGGAGCTGAAGGAAGGAATCTTACAAAAAATTCAGATGGAAAGCATGCCTAAACAAGTTCCACTCCTCTCCAAATCCACAAGGGTAGAAAACAAATGTCTGTGTATATGCAAGAAGCAGATAAGGAAGAAAACACTTAACTGAAGCCACGGGCTGGTAGCTATCCCCATTTTCACCTGTAGCAGGGCAAACAGGCTGCTGCAAAACCCAGAAGTGCTATTTGGAAACACTTTGCTGTTCTGTAGCAGTTATCCTACCAAGACACAGCAGAATGACACTTCCCCCACCAAAGGCCAGCCCACAGCTGCTTTCTCCTGACCAGTCCCATGGATTGGCTGCACTGGCTGAGTTCTCAGGGCTGAGATGCCACAGAAAGTGACAGACAACTGATTTTGAATACTTGTGATGCCATAGAGGCAAATTTGTGCTGGCCATTCATCGGCATCCAAACAAGATTTCAAATCCAAGAACAGAGATTAATCCTGGCTGCCAACCAGCTCCAAGGCACTAAGCAGAGGAACCTATGTGGAAATATTTGCTGTCATTTCCCTCCAGGTTCTTCTGCCTGACCATGGCACAGACAGGGAATCCCTGTATCCTGTTCCCTCCCTAGCTCCAAGCAAATGAGCAGGCTGTGAACTCACCTATGATTAGAAGAAAGACCCCAGCTCCATAATCCACTACTGGGTGGAGTTTGGAAATGTACTGCTCCTCCATGGTCCCTTGTGATGGATGAAGGTTTTCAATCAAAGGAGAAGATGCTGCAGGACCAAAGAGCTCGTCCTCATGGTTTGCCTGCTGCAGGTGAGAGGTGGTGTTGGGCGCTGGCAGTGCAGCGACCCTTCTGCTGCCTCCTTGTCCTGTCTCTGGTGTGACAGGGGAGAAGCCTGGAGTGAGAGGAAGGATTTCCCCCTGGGAGGCAGAGTGAAAGCCAGGCTGAGCTGCTGCCAGAGCGATCCCGCCTGCCTGGCTGGCAGAGCATCTCTCCTCCCACCCCTCCTCTCCCACCCTTCTGCTCCTTGGCTTGTCAGGAAGATTCACAATGCAAATCCCCTCAGATGAGCAAAACCAATTGTTCTTCAGCCATCAGCAGCCCAAAACCAGGCTGAGAGGGCAGGCAAGGGAAGGAAGGTTGGGAGTTTTGTTTTCCAGCTTTATGGCTGAGGACAGGGCAGGAGTCTCTGAGCTGAAGTGTTAGAGGAAAGGTTTGCTGCAGGGGCTCAGCAGGGTCAAAGTCACATCACTGAAGACAGGACTGTCTGAGCTGCTCCAGTGAAGAACTAGAGGATGCTCTGTCCAGTGTAGTGAGAGAACCAGCCTCTGAGGTCACTCTGTGACACTCCAGAGTTCTGAAGTGGCAAGCAACCACAAAAACACCTCACCTCTGTGTTTTCCCTCTTATAATATATGAGCCTAAAATCACCATAATGAGCAACCTGGTTTAGTGGGTGGCATCCCTGGCCATGGCAGGAGGCTGGAACTAGATGGTCTTTAAGGTCACTTCCAGCCCAAACCATTTTGTGATTCTGTGATTCGGAATTTTAAAATTCACAAGAGCATGGAGGCATCTCAAGTGTTATTTAGGTGGAATTTAGGTGCTCAAGCACAGCAGTAACGGCCTAAATTTAGGAATCTGGGATATTTTAAAAGCTTTTAGTTTCAGCAGTTTTGTATACCTCCAAGCATGGAGACTTCACAACAGTTGTTCCAGTGCCTTTTTATTCAAAATCTCACACAGTTCTGGAATAAAGACACCACCCAACTCATGACATCCAGCAGCTGCTCACGAGCTGTTCAGTCCAGGTGTCCTGAATGTGGGTGGTTGTTGCAATGCTCTTGAGCCATGGGTGTACGTATGATTCAATTTAGGCATAGGAAGGTAGGATATATACGGTGTTAATCATAAAAGGAAATTATTTTTCCAGAATAGAATAAGAAAGGGAAGAGGTGATGTCTCAAAAACATGCCCAGTACTGAGACTTTCAAACAGCTTGGTCAATTCAGTGCAGTCTGAGCAAGAAACAGAGGTTACCATTTGATAGCATTTTGGAGCAGCGTTCTGGTTCTGGCCAGGACTGGGTTAATTTTGCAGGAGCCAGGAGGGTCATGGCCAGGACCTGGAGGTGATTCTAGGCAGAACAAGGATAGGGAGAAATGTCTGTTAGAGGAGCAATGGACACATCCTGTGGCAGAAAGTAGAAAACTGGCACATTCTGACACTTAATGCAGCACACCAACCCATTGTATTGGTTTATAGACAAACAATGCCAGGTCACCACAAAGAGGCTGGAATCTGACTGCTCACCTTGCTAAGTTTGCAGAACAGTTCCTGCCACTGATTTGGGCTGGGCCAGCTGGCACTGTCCTGGCACGCCCAGGCACAGTTTGGCTAAAACCAGGATTGTTCCCAGCAAGCAGTAACATCAACAGCTTTGAAAACAAAGTGTTTTGTTCCCTAGTAGAGATGTTTCACATGGATTTTGCTCTTATTCTGAGTGCAAACATTTATATTCTCAAGGCACAGACACTGCATGAGGATTGACTGTTTTAAAGTGCTCAAACAGAGCTTTTAATTCTGATAAAACCCTTCACTGATAAAATTCCTGGTCTGTGCTATGCAGTCATCTCACCTAAAGTTTCTTTTTGGCCTTTCTTGGTCAAACCATGGCAGAGGGCTCAGTTCAAGCAGCCTGATGTGACCCGGTCCCAGCCAGATCTCCTGCTTTCCCACTTGTTGCATGGTCCATCCTCTCTTTGCTGAAATAAAACACTGCCTTTCTTCAGGCAAGCAAGGAGACCAAGGGCAAGATTAAAACATTTTGAGGAGAATTTAATTGCTAATTATTATTTAATTACTGGAGACTGCACTGGCTACATCAGGAGCCTGGTCCTCTGCCAGCTCTTTCAGGCACTTTAGATTACTGTGTGGCTCTCTCATGCTGGTTTAGATGGCATCTCATTTATTGTGAAACCCTCAACTTAGCATTCACATGGGGTAGGATTACATCAACAGTCCAGTTACGAAATGGAAAAAAAGAAAATGAATGATTAAAACCAGAAGAGCTGATGGATCCCAAACCCAGGGCATTATTCATGTGTTGTTTAACAATAGCAAGTTGTGCTCATCACCATCTTCCTGCACATCAGATCGAGCCATAGGATCTGTGCACAACAGCCCAAGTTCATGCATCTTGACAGACCCAGATTTGAGGGAATCATATTTTAGAATTACTTCGTGAAACTTACTTTCAGTTTAATAAAGTAGTCATGAAATGAGGCAGACAGAAGGATGAAGTCAATACCTACTAATTTCTGAAAGGTTATGTGAAACTTGAAGCAGAAACTGAACTCACCATGAAACTATCACATGGATTTGATGTAAATATAGACATATATATATATGAAACAAGTTCCCATTGTTGGCATAAAACAGGGTATGAGTTTTGATGCACTGAGTGAGAATATCCTAAAACTTTATTTTCACTTCCAAAGGGGAAAAAAAGAAAGAGCATTCTCAATCTGTAGGATCAAGGGAATTGCTCTGAATTACCAGTTTGCCACTATGTAGTGGTTCATTTTGAGAGATAAAATGTCTCAGTGTTTGGAGCTCTCTGGGACATGAATACTGGGTTGTGTTTGGGACCACATATCAAAATCACTGCTATTTCCTGATATATGGGGAGGGCTATGAATCTGGGTCCTTAACAGAGATGTCTATCAGAAATAATCATGTATCATTTAGAAGAGGACATGACTGTTATTCCTCTTTCTCTCTGGCTGCTGTGTCCAGCTCTTCTCTTTGCAAAGACTCTGAGATCTCAAGTGAGCAGAGTGTGTGCAGTCTGTGGGGACAGTCCCTTTTTAGTGCCCTCTCCCTGCTGCAAAACACATTTGCCATGATGCACAACTCAAGCTTTTTGATTAAGAAATTCCACCTTTTCCAAACTCCTTGGAGGAGACAACTTTATCATATTCTCTAGAAATTACTACAACTTCCTTCCCTTAAATATTCATTTATTTCTGCAGTTTTACTTTTGGAAGCTCATCTTTGTGCTGAGACCTCTAGCTGAGCTTCTCTAGCTTTCACCTCTATTTATGAAAACCAGGGCCAGCATTTAAGTGGTATTCTCAGAGTCTCCTCATGGAGTTGTATGTTTTCAACAACTAAGTCTTGTTTAAGCTGGTATTTGCAACCTCAAGCATAGTCATTTTTAAATTGTTTTCTTCTGGCTTCCTGCACTGACTTGCATGTTATTGCCTGAGGGGTTATTTACAAATTTTAGTTCAGTGTAGGGACACTAAACTCCCTAGCTTCCCTTGGCAGGAACTGAAGAATCCAGCTGGATCAATACATTTTGCTCTTTCACTACAACCAGTTTAATACTGTAATACTTTTGTGCTGGTTAACCCAGTCCAAGTGAGTAACCTGGGTCACAACAACCTCTGCAGTGCTGCAGACTGGGGAAAAAGTGGCTGGAAAGCTGGAAAAGGACCTGGAGGTGCTGCTGGCAGCAGCTGAACAGGAGCCAGCTGTGCCCAGGATGACAAGAAGGCCAAAGGCACCTGGGCTGTGCCAGCCATGGTGTGGCAGTGGGGCCAGGGTAGTGACTGTCCCCTGTGCTGAGCATGGCTGAGGCCACACCTCAAGTGCTGTGTTCAATTTTGGGCCCCTCAGGACAAAAAAGACATTCAGAGGCCAGAGCATGTCCAAGGAAGAGCAATGGAGCTGGGGAAAAGTTGTGGAACTGAAGCCAGAAGCTCACATTTATTAAACAAAGTCATTATTTGTTGTAACCATTACAGTCTTGCAGCACTGGTGAAAAAAAATACCAGGTTCTCAGTGAGTAAAGTCACATATAGAGTAAAGATATCTCTGGGCAAATAGGCTGCCCTCTCAGGGACAATTTTTTCCCCCAGTGTTCTCAAATATGCAATGAAAGGCTCTAATTTGAGAAAACAAGACAAAGGAGAAACAGAGCGGGAGGTGGGAAAGGACAGAGTGGAATGAGACATGAAAAGGTAAATTCAACATTCAAGTATGAAGCATACTTGTCCCGGTTTTTGAGACAGTTATCTGTCAGGGAAGGCAGAAAAAAA
>VWYI01046412.1:12676-62688 GCA_013399455.1 Anthoscopus minutus | reverse complement strand
TATAGTAGGAAAGAATTACAAGAGTATTTTTTTGTCCAGAGTTTAGATTCTCCAATGCATCACTTTAATCTCTTATTATCTTTACTCGTATTTCAAGGAACTAAACATGAAAAGGCTGAAAATGAAGCTATAAAATTGTAAATTATTCTTTTTCTAAGTTCATATCTCCCACCCACACCTGTTCTACTTCAACATCTGTGCCTGTGAAAGGCAGATTCTCCTTCAACATCTGCCCTCCAGCACCATCAGGGCAAGACTGAGTCATGGAAAATCTGTAGTAGTATGACAACTGCAGATAGAAACTTTTAAGTTACTTGATTTAGGTGCTAGCAATCTTTTCAAGATTAGAAAAAGTGGCTTCCTCTGTTGCATGATGCCATCAAAAAGTTTCACATAGAACTTTACTCAACAGGATGCCCATTTTTCAGCACTAACATCTCAGATCTGAACCTTTTAAATTTTCTTTTCTTGAGTTGCCATGGAGAACTTTTTGTCTTGCTGAACTGTGCAATTTGCAAGATAGTCATAATGTCCCTTTGTGCTCCTCCAATATACAGAACCTCAGGTGATTTAAAGGTACAAACACAGCTGTCCCAGTTGCAGCCAGGACAGGGTTAACTCTAACAGTGGCCAGAAAGGTTATGGCCAAATGTTATTTGAAACATTTCCTGAATCAGAAAAGAGAAAGCAATTGCTTTGAAGCAAAGTAATCTGGATTTATAGCATCTTCATATAGCTAAAATACAGGAGTCATATGAACACACACTTTGTGTGTATGTACATGTATTACACAGTATGAGGAATGCATGAATAGTTCGCTTTATGATGAGGTGAAGTAAAATATTTGAAATGCTATGTTCAAAAAAAAGCTGAGTTCCAACATAGAAAATTCAGCTCTTCAGTTTGATACAAATACTAAGTATGGAGAAGTTTGAGATAAACCTACATTTCATACCTAATCAGTTTGATATTTGGGGTACAAATGCTGAGTTGCAGTGAAGGTAAAGAACTGCTAAGTGAGTATTTCTGAGGAAAACTACTAAATTAAGTAATCTTTTGTTTCATTTTATAATAATAATTTGAAACTGAGATGTGTTTGGCTAAGGTCTAGAAAAAAACATACAATGAAACTTTAAGATTTGAGTTTTTAATGACTCCTTTCACCTGAGAATTTATCTCTGAAATGTAATACTTGATATTCATCAGTCAGTACTCACTTGTTCCAAGAATCCAAAATGAAGATGCATAACCCAAGTAACCAAGCACATCAGAAGTGCTGAGTGCTACATTGCTTATTGTGCATTCAGCAAAGTATTTCACAGCTTATATACAGATATATAAGAAATACAGTCTAAAAAAGGCTTCTTTTCAGGCAATTTATTTATCAAAACAGGGGTGTTACAGTCATAATATTATTCTTTAAGACTAGCTTGAATAATTGACCTGAAATGCATTATTTAACAGGAATAAATATTTAAAACCAACATTTCTAATCAAAGGTGATTTAACCACTGTTTGTCACCAAAGAATCCATTGACAGTTGTCCTTTCCTGTTGAATGAATCAACATAATGAACAACTGCTGAAGCAAAAGAAATCATCATTTATCATTAGAACAATTCTTTATGTGTGAGAATGTTAAATTCATCCTAGTGACATCTCAGTTTTATTAAACCAGTGCATTAAATACAGTGGAGAAATAATTGTAGCAATAGAAAGAACAATCACTTAAATGTTACTAAAACAATGATTAGTCGTGGAAAAGTCACTAGATTGACAAATCTCTACTCACACCAGGCACTCTTTATCTGCTGTTTCTTTTAAGCTATGAAGATAATGGAGAAGCTAGAGAAATATAACAGAGAGAAGATGAAAAATTGTTTAAAAAAACAGTAAGTAGCAAAAGGGTAGAAATCCAAGATTTAAGTCTGTATTTTGGTGCATTTTAATTAGTCTCTGGCCAGTTTTATATGCTTTAAGGAAGATAAATATGTGAATCCCGCAAATTCGTAGCTTTTGGGTCAAGAAAATTGACCTTCAAGTTTGGAGCACAGGAGAAAAAAAAGTGAAATTTATTTAATTTATTTTGGCCATTTCCATTTTATAACCTATATGTGTACCTATGTAAGGTACACATGCAATAGAGGTCACAATGGATCTATGTATAGTCATTAGAGATATGTTTTTGTATGTGTCTGCTGTGTGTGAAGGGCATAATGTCATGTTTATCAAAACCCAGTCCAACACGGCTAAAAGGCATGCTAGTGGCACTTCTGTGTAAGTTAGAGTACCAAATAAGGTGTTTCTGGATCTTTTGCAGGGTTGTTTTTTTTTTTCTTAATAGGTTTTGTCTTGGTTTACTCTAAAAGCAGAATAGAAGTAAAGAAAGAAAATAAAGCTCCATAAAGTTTTGTTGTTCAAAGATATCTTTTTTTCTTTTTTTTTTTTATACTACACCTGAATGAGCAGACAAAATATGTATTGTATTAGTGATTTTCCTCAGAGAGACATGAGGGATAGCTATGAGATCTGGGATAGCAACTAGGATGAAATAAATGAAGTTATACTGATGATATTGTTGTATCATGGTGTGAAGCATCAGCCAGTTCTTTACTCAGCAAGTCAGAGAAGGAAATACAATGTTATAGTAGATAAGATTTTAGATATCATATGAAAATCTCTCTAGAGTACCTAATACATTTGCCTGGCTTATACATGCAGGATTATATAGTTCAATTTGGAGTCAGACAGGAACTTCTTTCTTGATTAGACTGGTACATTTCTAATGCTGGTTTTGCTTTCACTATCCAGCCTTTCTGTAAAATATGTAGCACACTTCTTATAATCATTTGGCTAACATCTCTTGAGAATACTCCAGGCTTTTTTCTGCTGATTTTCCCTCAAAATCTGCTAAGAATACAAAAGCACAAGCCTCTGAGTCATGAGAAATACAATCAACATTGTAGTAAATAAAAGAAATAACCTGTTGGTATGTATTTTTTGATGATAAGTATGTTTGTTTCCTAACATAGCTCCAACCAAATATAGGTAATAATGTCACAGGTGTTCCAGATGTTTACTTCAAATTTTGTCAAGTAAAAATCTAGCTTGATTAAAAATATTAGACTTAATAAATTGGACTACATGCACTAAGTGATCATTTATGGTGAAACTAAGTGATTTAATGGCTCCTCCTGGATCTAAGCACATCTGAATGCAGAAGTTGATATGGTGCTTCAATGATGGAAGAACAGCTAATTTCTTTTTCACATAGCTCATAAATAAATATCAGACATGAGACCTATGATTTAAGTATCTAAGGTCTTTGTTTCTTTGCTATCTAAATTTGGAATAACTTGTCCACTTATATCATCAAGAATTTTATAGCTATATTTATTTCTAATTTATATCTATATTTATTTGTTTATCAAAACTTTCAGCTCCATTTCCATCCTTTTTCCAATGCTTATTCTGCTAAAAGTGTGTCTCATTTCATGCAGGCAAACTAAGAAACCTGTCCTCAAGAGAAAGCTTTTGTTGTGTATGAACCAAGACAGAATTTCCTTCTTCTGGTAGGTTTTATTACACTAAACTCTGTTGAAGGATCATTAGGGAGAAATATGCAGCCAGTCCAGCTTTACACACCTAACTCAGTGGGTTACAGTGGTTGACCGAAGTCAGCACATATGAACATTTGTTTCCATTGTTCCTACCTAAGGATGTACACAATGCAGCACCTGACATTGGATTTCTCAGCAGCAGACATTCCATTGTTGCAAAAATATGTGTGTGGTATAGATGTACAGAATTACAAGAATCTGCAAAAGAAGAAAACAATCTGTTTGGTTTTAATAATCTAGATTCTAAAATGTTCTCTTTTGAGTTTCCTGGCAGAAGTCAGCTAATTCCCAAAAAAACTCTCTAATCCTACTCTAAATTTTAAGTAAAAAAAGGGTTTTTTTTTTCAAAAAAAGCACACATACTTCAGTGTTGCCAGTAGACACAAAATGGAAGAGTGGATTCAGTATCACAACTGCGATTTGATCCCAGATGAGGCAGAAAAGCCTTTATTTTGGGGTTTAGCAACCCTTTTTATAAAGTGTTCCACTACAAGTCAACATGATCAGCCAAAGGAACCACCTCTCTGGTCCCATTGGTGGAACAAGAGAAAAACACATTCAGAACAGATGTGTGACATTGTTTTCAGAACCAAAACTTATTTACAAAAAAACAGTCCTTGAAAGAGAAGTTTCCCAAAAGATTTTCCCTTGGGAACAGATCAGCCACTGACAGGCTGAAAACTCTCTCAGGTTTTCAGAAGGTTCAGAAAAACATGTCCACACTTCAGTGATGTTTTCATGCATTTTACAAGTCAAATATGCATGAAAAGAACCATGATCCTTTTGTCCTTGGCAATTCTCAGACAATTTGTCTACAAATTTTGATTATTTTCACTATATCTGCACAAATTTGGCTGTATGATTAAACTCTGTGTGGGAGAGGTTTTACAGGATACATGACAGACTGATCTGCAGTAGACCCCCTCACTATTGTGCCAACACAGCATTTGCAGTAAATACTTGCAAACAAGGCATAGAAGCCATCCTAGAGAATCAATATATCTCTATTTTCATTCTCTTTCTGTTATGTAATTTTGTTCATTCAAGTAGGGCTTGAAAAGAGGTAAAACTGAACATCACAGAAGTTAGAGAAGGGCTCCCTTTACAAAAGGATGGCCATGTTCTTTTCTCTCTCTGATCTTTAACTTCTACACGCTGAAGTCCCTTCCTCCAAATCACTGTTTGCAAAAGAAAACTCTTTTACTCATTTCATTTATTTTATAAAGGCATCTGTTTTACAAAGATGCTTTAATGCTGACAAAATAATTCATTTTTTCAAAAATTATTTTTCATATGAGAATAAAATTTCTGTAATAATATAAGTATTAGATGATTTACACTGAAGAACATTGCAATGTAAATTGTATCAATGATAAATTTAATTACAGAATGACTGAGCTCTAATTCTTTCTAACTCCTGGTCTTTACTTTCAATAACTTGAAGTATAATTTCAATATAAATTTGCTATTTTTTTTGATCTGGAGATTAGTTAGAACTTCTCCCTTCCCCAATCTACATTTCTATATTTTTAGTTGTATTTCAAGCAAATATAAGTATCATTAACTAAAATGAACAAACAATTGATTTGTTCAAAATCATATTCTACAAAATCATAGTTCTACATGTTTCTAGAATTTGAGAGTATTTGAAAAATATCATTACAAAAAATTTAGTTTTCCTTGATATCCCGTCTATAGAACCTCACTGGTTTTTGATTTCAGGTCAGCTCATAATGAAAACACAGTTCTAATCAAAGTCTATAAATAGCAAATAAATGTTTCCATTTCTGGTGTTCATAGTCTATTGTGAGGTTTCAGTTGTGGTAGGTAGCTGTTCTTGGTGCAAACTTCGAATGATTTATCAATCTAATTTTTTTTTAATAGAAAGGATCACAAATTAATTTGCTGACTAAAGAAAATAGATAATTAAGAACTTAAGAATTTTAGGTGCTTTCTCTTATTTGTATGGACATATTATAATGAGCCACTTATTCAACTGAATAATTAGAGATTCCCCAGGGAAACTTAATTTAGTTTCAGGGGCTTTGTTCTTCAAAGATAAACCACAAAGTAAGGGAATAAAGCATTGTCATGCCCTTTGTGTGAGGAACACAGGGAGTTGTAAAAAGCCAAGAGAACATGTGTACATTTTTTTAAGTCTTTAGGTAGAATTTTCTGTCTCTAAAAGAAAAATGTCTTTCTTCATATTGCCTTCAGAAACAAAATTTCAGCCAGAATACTCCTGGTCATAAGTATTTATAATCAATATCTTCTAAATTAACATGTATTTCCTTTTACATAAACACTGAAACAATGAAAATCAAAGCTTTACTTGGGATAGAGAAGGTGTAAACAGTAAATGTGTAAACAGTGTGTTTACAGTATTTGCAAACTGAAATAATAATTTATAAACTAATATGTATATTTTTGGTTTTAAACTTTTAAATTAATTGGCCATGAATGGGAAATTTATTAAGTTTAATTTTTTATTTATTGGAAGAGACATTTTAAGATCTAATTTGGGAAGCTGAAGTCTATAATCTTTGTCACTTATTAATTATTCTCTATCTGTTTTCTGTTTTGAGCAGTAGTTCAAGGGCAGCAAATTTCTGTGATGCAGAAGAATTTCACAACTCATAGCCATAGTTTGATGGGCTAATACATTTAGACAACAAAACTGTGAAGAAAAGCTTCCTCTGTTTATAGCTAGATGACGGCATGCAATTAGGCTTAATAAAGACAGAATTAATTCCCATAGTGGATTTTTTTTTGTCTCAAATTTAAAAGATTTTAGTAAAAAAATCTCACTTCTGCTGAAGTGCAAAAACACATCGGTTCTTGCAGAGGTGACAGATAGTTTGACAGAAATGTCTGTCCACTGATGCTTTGGATTGCAGTAAATCTTAAGATGAAAGATTTTGTCTGAAATAGAACGCTGATAGATACCTGATGCATGCCTGTTTTAAAAATGTATACACTAGCATGTAGATTTTAAATTATGCTATTTTTTCCTTCAGTATTGAAAGATTTAAGTCATTACCATGGAAACTGTTTGCATCAGATTATTACTTTTTTTCTCCAGCTATTTCAGTATCATTAAATCCTTGCTAATACTTTATTATTCACTATCTTTTAAACCCACATGAATTTCAGTATCTACTTTATTTAACAAATTGTCCCTGACAAAAGAGAAAAACTTATAGTACAATAAACAACACTGTTAATTACTCTGTGGAGCAGTGAGCCACTATGTTTGTCAGCAACATTACGCCTTCAAAATAATGGCACCCAGAAATTAAGTATGAACGTATTCTATTATTAGAGCATATATCCTTTTTCTTTCATTTATTTGTAGCAGAGAATAATGAAGCTGAATTTATTATAGCTGTAGCCTTTATCCTGCTAAAACAAAACAAGGAAAAGAAAAAGGCATTCAGCCTGAGAACGTATAAGAAAAATTATGTTGCTATGGCAACCAAAATGTCATTTGTTATGCTTCACTCATTAAAGCATTGGATATTATTAAAAGATAAAAAAGTCTTCTGAATTTAGAAGGTCATCAGTTACAAAGTATTTCTTTCTGAGACCAGGTGGTTACAGTTTAAGGACGGTATCTTAAACCTCTTATTTACATGATCAACTCCTTTGTGTAGAATTTTTCATTCATATTATGAAATTTTCCTGCTTAAGCAATTCCTACAGAGAAGATATTAGGATCAAATTCCAATATTGGAAATACCAGTTTAAGTAAACTTTAGCCTAACTCTAATTGTCTTCAGCATCACACTAAAGTAACCATGATAAGATGCTGACCTCTACTAAGAGAAAGCTGAAATCTGCTTTAAGTTTGCTATGTAGTGAAACATGCATATAATGAGAAGAGTGAACAGTTCCTTAACTAGTTTCTGAAGACTAGGGAATACACCTCTTTGAAAACAGAACATTTACTTGGCAACCAAGTTGGACTGTGTGTTCTGGACTCTGGCTGTGCAGCTAAAGGGATTGGAAGGAGAAATCCTTGGCAAGAAAAAGAGGAAAATCACCAAAATGTTCAAATTTACTTTTTACTTGTGAGTTGTTTTGGTTTTTGAGACCTGGTGAGAATAATGTGCCATTTCTATTCTGCTCTAGCAGGTACCTGAGCCATATCAGAGTTGAAATGCAATGACATTGGACTGGCTCACTTAATTCATAGCCATGTTATTCAGGATTGTGGTCAGTAACAGTTCCCTTAATGCCTTTGCTACGCTGCATGTACATTTATGCAGTTATTGCTATCAGATTGCTTTTCCAGCTTCTTTATTCCTTATCATTATGATAATTTCTATCTCACAAACTAGATGCTTTACATGTTATGATGGTTTTTCTTCCTTTTAGAAGATCATTTCAGCCTTTTTTAAGAATAAAAAAGAAATGTTTACATTTGCATCATGACCCCTGGTATTGCTGAGAGCAATTGTGCTGGCAGAGTTATTCAGGCCATTTGAGAGCTTCCTTTAACAGAGCCACTTAAGTTGGCTCCAATGCTAATGTCTTTCCCTGGATATCCCTTCAAGAAAATATAAAATACCATAAGTGTGCTGATTTTGTTGTGATCTTGTAATACAACTGTGCAGGAGATATGAATAGTTTAATGCAGAATTTTCTCAAGACCCTTGCTTTCCCTTTCTTTATGCCTGTTTGGCAAAGCCCTCATGTTCATTGCCAGCTGGTCACCAGTAACCTCAAGGAGCAGAGATTGTGATTAAATATATTGATGCAGTTTGTCTTGTGCTCTGACAATACAGAATGAAAAAAGGTAATGAGGAGGAAGCTGTCACAAGTTAATTTTCTTAAATGTTGTGTTTAGTGCTTAGTCACCTCTCATGATAGTCCTAATCACCTAAATACTAAAATAGACATAATTTTATAGAGAGATGGCCCAAAACTCAGAAACTATACTGACGCTTCCATAGGATATCAGGTTTTTTTCTCCTTCAAAAAATAATTTGAAATGTGAAAGAACATTCTCAAGGGAAAATGCCTTTTTCCAGATCCTAAAGGTTTGTCTTAAGTACTATAAATTTTTCTGTCTTTATTGCTGTAGCATTTTCTGACAGAAAAGGAATCTTTGAAGAGCTCAGGCAATTTGTTGAACACTTTTAAAGAAAACCATCTGGTTCCTGTGATGTATTTCAATGCCAAAAGCACTAAGTTGGCCTCAAAATTGTTGTGTCTGGTCTGGATGATTGTCCAAGCTGAACACTAAGTTTTGGAGGTGCTATTAGTTACAACAGCTAAGTACAAAGAAAATTGCATAAAGTACCATGTGATCATCTGTGCACCATCATTTGCATTGCTGCCGATCCCTTCCAGACTTTGCAATGCTATTTTGGAGGCAGAGGTAGATACCACTGAAAAAGCAATGATGTCAACCCTTTCTATCTTTCTTGTGGATGCAGACAATTGGGATTTATGACTGAAAGCTGATTTCACTTGCTTCCTTTTTTCCTGGGCGTCCCTGTATCAGCAGCCTTGCAGGAGACTTTTTATTTGAGAAATTAGGGATCTAGGGTAAACTGTATCTGATCTGTTGGGCATTGTTATTGGAGCTTGGAGAGCCCTTATCTTGATAGTGTTGTCACCTTAGCAATCTGTACATAAATCCCCCCAGTCCAATTACTGTTATAGGTAGAAATGGACTTTTAAATAAGAATTTTGGTTTTTTATTGCTCAAAATAGCCATATTGCTCAAAATAGCCACCAGCAGTACTTCTCTCCAAATGTTTTTGAAGACATGTATAAGAGCCCAGATTTCCAGAAACACATTGCTCACACATTTGTGAGCACTGGTTAAAATTGTCTTAAAAATTTAGCACTATACCAGACATACATATTGTTCATTCCAAATACCATCTTTGTTTCTTCAGTAGTCTGCCACACATATATAAATGCTTGGGCTCTATTATTTAAATGTCATGAGGATAATGATATATGAGCAAACAGAATCCTGTTTTGAAAGAATCAATCATTCAGCTATAACAAAATGAACACCTGCAATAAGACAGCAACAATAAGCTCTAGAGCTGGATAAAATTTTCCTGTGATCCACATAAAACATGAATTCAGGGCTTGTTTTCGGTTTTGGATTTTTTTTAACAAATCAGTTTGGCCAAAAAACGAAGATAGTTTTCAGCTTAAACAGTACCTTTTTTTTTTAGAAATTTAGATTATGTCCACAGCCTTTAAGGCAGGTATTTAAAATGGGATTTACTACATTTAACTTTGGCCAAATAAATAATAATGTTCAGATATCTAATCTACCTGCATCTTAAGGAGCACTTTTTATTTCTAGCCCTGAAGCTACTGAAAAGTGAGAGACTTATTTCTAAATATTTTTCATCTTTATATAGCTGTTCACAGAAGTAGGATGAATCATTTTCTGAATAAACCTGTTTCTAGTGGTTGTACATGGAGCACATGTTGCTCAGTCTAAGCATTTGAATCTCAGGTTGCATTGTTTTACCTGAAACCCCCTTCATTTCCCCTCTGCCACCTTCTTTTTTTAACTTGTTCAGTCAGCAATCCAGAAACAAACAAACAAACAAAAACAGCAACAAAACCAAATTTAAAAATCCCTCTAAAATGACCTTTTTTATAGCTCTACAAAATTTAAATATGCTAAATATTTCACTCACAGTAATACTAATTGCCACAATCAATTCTAGGCCTGTTGTGTAGGGCTGTGTACAAACTGGTTGAGAACAATAGTCCATTCCCAAACTGTTTTCCCAAATTGTCTTTTGCTAGGGTGTAACTCATGGATAAAGGAACACAAGGAACAGGGAGGACTCAGTGTCAATCATAATAACTGAGGCTTTTAGTATCAACAGTAACAGTAATCACGAAAGAAATAAAAGCAAATTGGCTGACCAGGTCTTTGTTCAAGGGAATGAATTGTGGAAAGACAGAAAAGTAAGAAAAGCAAATAATGCAAAACATATGTAAGATGACTGATTGCACTGTTTATAATTAAGAAATATGAGATGCTCATATTGCAGGCATGTAAAATTTTTGCAACATAAACCTAATCTGAATTCGGTGAATCTATCTTTCAGCCTAGCCTAATCTAATATCTCGCCAACCCTCATGACTGTAGCAAGCTAGCAATCTTGAAATACATAGTTCTGACTTCAAAAATTGCCAGATTCTTAACACTGGAGTATTAGAACTATAAGATAATTCAGATTAATCTGAATATGAATTTTTGATAACATGGAGACTGAGAAACTAGAATCAAATATCCTGTAAAAAACCCCTTAAATCAAAACTCATTAATTGGGTTCAGCTTTGGGCACAGGAGGACAGTGCAGATAATGTCATGGGTTGGTACCAATGATGGCTATATGGTAGAAATCAGATAAACCAAATTTCAACAGCACAACAAATAAGAAAGTTCTCATCCACTTATTATAAATGTGTTGAATTTTGTCCTTCAGACAGTTTGAAAGGAAGATGCTGTCATCCATTTTCACCTCAGGGAATTTTTCAAAGCACCACAGCAATAGATGCCATCTGTGAGAAAAACATGAAAGATACCGTGTATAATTGCCCTTGGGATATTAAGGATATACTACAATACTCTGGTGTCATGTTTTTCCCTGGCAACCCTGAAACAGTGCAACATATAATGAATGAAGAAGTCAAAATATGATTTCAACAGGAAAATTTGTTTGGAAAGATTTAATTTTTTTTTCCCACCCACAGTGTTTCCCTACAGAGAGGTGTATGCCTGGGGCAGCTGTGGTCATGGGCACATGGTCATGGGATAGAGGGTGCTGCCAGGGGGCACTTGGAATGGTTGTAGGGCACCCAGTGTGGCCACCAGGCACTCAAATTTGTCATTAGGGTTTAGAGTTAGGGTTGAGGGATTTTTTTCGCAGGGAATAACTTCAGGGCCTTACCAGAAAGATGATGTATAAGAAACTATCAGTTTTGCAGTGGGTTTGTACCTAGTGGTCCAGGTGTCTTCATGTTTGATTGCCAGAAACAGATCCTATCATCATGCAGACATAATCCTCACATCTTCCTTCTATGCCTGTGCCTTCCACTTTCTACTGGACTTCTAGAAGCAGGAACCTGCAGTCTGCACTGTCCTCTCTCTTCTGAGTCTGCTCCCTAGTCCAGGCTTTCGAGTCTGACACTAACCTGGCCAGGTAGAAACTGAGTCTAATACACAAATAATAACTAAAATCAACCAAATTGTTATACCACAAAGGACTGGCTGCAAAATAGATACAAAACTTCAGTTTATTCTTGGTTTCATCATTACTAATGAAGTAATTTTTGTTTGCAGCTGAACAGTGTAAGTACTGCTACAGATCACTGAACCATTTCAAGTTATTGAGCTAGTTTTACAAAGGAAAAAGCCACTTGGTGATTCAGATAATGGATTAGTACTTGACATCTTCGGGAAAGGATGAAGAATAAGTAACTAAAGTGACTTAACATTTGATTCACTATCTATTGGTATTTTGTATTATGATGCACATTTTCCAATATCAACTATGGAAAAGTAGAGGTTATTGTCTCTACATAAGAGATGGGGGTTCTTGTTCTACCATTTCTGACTTGAGACCAACTAAACAGCACACAAATAAACAAAACTGAACTTCTTAGCTTTGTTCAGCTTATAAAAAGGCACTTTTTATGACATACATAATTGATACTTCCTGTTGAATCCTAACCCAATTTCATCCTGACTTTTCCACTCCTCTATAATATTGGAATGTTTATGAGTGGCAGTTGCACTAATTTTATTCAAGCTACCACCCACAATCTAGAGCTACCAATGTAAAGGCTTTTTGACACTCTTTTATCAGAATGGAATTTCTGTATATTCAATGGGATCTGGTTTAAAAGAAGTATGAAAATATATTAACGGTTAACTTTATTGGTTAAAATAGCTATTCTGGTGGAAAATCGGAACTCCTTACTTAGTGAGTCTCTTTCATTCTGGTAATGCTAAAAGTTCCCTCTGCAGCAAAAAGAAAGTTAGAGTCCTCCACAAACTTATTTACTTACTCTGAATTTGAGTACAGAAGAATTTCTCCTTTTTATTCACAACAGAAATTACATATGTAGATTAACCTCCCAATCTGGATTTAGCATAAGAATACTCCACAACATGTGATTTTTACCTATAGCCACACTACTAAACCAAGATCAGTTATAAAATCAAGACCAACATGTAGATCCAGAGACAAAAGTAATACCCCACTCCATCACATACATGTGTAAGGGGCACTGGAGTCCTGAACTGAAGCACTGCATTGCTAATGGAAAAATTGAAATTGGCTTCTCTTTTCAGCTATGGAAATTTAACTTCCAGTTGGTACATATGTCCTCTCAAGTATATATTACCAGGTTTTATACAAAAATATTTCAGCCAAAAAGGCTTAAATAAATAAAATGTGAGTATGCTGAGATATTTGTCAACTTGGAGTTGAAATTTAATAATATTCATATTTTTCTTATAAAATTTCTACATGTTGAAGAGTTCTCTTTGGCACAGAGTTTGAGTCTCTGTGGAAAGTCAGAATTTTATGAATTTATGGTAGAAAGCTTGGAAATAAAAATAGGAATCTTGGCATCAGTAACTACAGCAGCACAAACAAAATGAAGAGGGATGTACTGAGATCTGAGATACAAGGTCACATAATATTCTGCAAAGCTTTGGAGGTGAAAATGAGAGTTTTAATATGATGGCAAAGAAGGAAATTAAGAAAGGAATTACAAGGATGAATTTATAGATTGATAGGAGAAGAAAATTATTACAAATACCAAGAAATTTTATTTTCAAATATTTGCCTCCTATTTTGAGCATACAAGTTTTTTATTGCAAATGTGCGTACTTTTCATTATTTGTCACATGCATGTTAGAATGATGCCCAGTATGGAAACAATTCATATGAATTGTGTTCAGGCTTGTGCATTCAATGTGTTCCTTAACTTTGCCTGCAGATATGACAGAAAACAATAGCTTTCCAACACTTGCAAAGGAAGTGGCCTGAAAAGAAGAAGACATTATTATCTACACCCTTTATGAATGAAAGTCTGTCTTGTTTGTACTACAATAGTTTGAGCCCTTCTAGTGATGGCCAATTTGTTTAGCGTAAATTACCTGTCATGTATACTGGCAGGAGCTGTGAACAATCTCCTAGGTGGTCTGACATGGTGTTTCTCCCTCTGTTCCATTTTACCCCACTAATCTTAAACTCCAAGAACAGCCTTCTTCTGTACTTGGAGTTTAAGATTAGTGGACTTCTGGACTATGGGTCCTGGTGTGTCTCAAGTTAAATTCTGTTACAGGTGTTCCACATGATTTCTAGTGATGGAAAACCCAATGCATTTCTTTAATTCCACCAGATCTCATTCACTATAACTGGGCAAGACAAAACAGCCACCATGTCCAAGTGTCTAATTTCTGTGACTTTGAAAAACTCCAGTTTTATTTCAATCACATCTTTAAATAATGTGTCTATGCAGTAGAACATGAGCAGCTAAAATTCACAGGAAGGCTTAGTGATATTGGTGTGATTTCCATGCACACGCAGACACAAAGCAATCAGTTGTTATATATACTCCTTAAAGCAGAAGTAGCATTTTTCTGTCTGTGTCTAGCACAATATATGCAACAGTGAATTCTCCAAATACTATGATTTAACCATATGGTTTTCATTTTTATCCCACCCAAGCCTACACAATCATTCTGACTCAAACACCTGCATCTATTGTAACAAATACAGTTTAAAAATGGGGACAATACAAAATACTGATGCGAAAGGGTTAGCATAAACTTCATCAGCACCAGGCCCCAGTGGCTAAGAAGTGCTGGTGACCTGGTCCCAGCTAGAGGTTAGCAAAAATCTGCTTTTAAACAGAGACAAAAATGGAATCTGAAAAGTTTGATGAAGCTGTCAGGCTCTGAAAGTCAGAGACTACCCCTGGGACAAAGATAATATTACTGGGTAGAACAAGGCCTTTTTGGTAAAGAAAATTTCATTCTCTTAGAGGTGTGGGTGGAGGAAGAGAATTCTTTTAAGTTATTTTCTGATGGAATTATGTTGTCAGAGGTTTTGTCTTCCTAGCTTTTAAAATATACATGGAACAAGGACATCATTAATATGACAATTTCATAATGAACTTTTCAGCTGTTCACAGCTGAAGAAGGGCAAAACCTGTTGCCTAACTTATATTCAAATAGGCTGGTAACTTTTGTTCTTGTTTGAATACTCTATATTTTTTCCTTTGGAACATCCAAGGGAATAAGAAACAAGGTCTGTAGAACACTTACTGAGAGGTGTTAGAGGAACAGATAAGAAAGAAAATTTTAAAGTAGATCAATCAGAGAAAAAATGTTTAGAAGAAACTTTAATAGATCATCTAGTTCACTTGATATTTTTACCTCTAAACTTGACAGATAGGCAGTCTAAATAGGAAGGACAATGTTACCTCTGCTTTGATGTTGTGTGGCAGTATTTCCTTCCTTCTTTCTTTACATTTTACTCAAATGCACAAGCTATCATGTAAGCAAATCCTTATCTGCAATACCTATTATTTTATGAATGTTCCTAATCTAGTATTTAGCGCACATATCTGAAATTGTGTTGTGAATATTTGTTGTAAGAACTAAACCAAAATCAGAATCTTCTTCTCTGTGCCCCAAAGTGCAATGGCTGAGATAAAGTGTAGAATCATCAAATTTTCATGGATTGAAACTATCTGTGTGACATTAGAGTTGCTCAACCTGATAGGAAAGATATTTGTTATGAGAGAAATACTCTCATATTTGGCAGCAGGATTTGGCAAAGTCTTTGACAGTCTTTGAAAGAGTTTTAGTAAAAACAAATGAAATTCCAGGCTTGCTAAAATATACTTTTCAAGTGCTATGTCATGGCACTGTGTGGATTTTAGAAAGAATGATTCAGAAATGTTATATATGTCAGTGATTTGGGAACTGAATGAGGCCTAGATTTCCACCACCTAGTGGAAATCACCTGTCTAGTACCATGTCAATTCTTATTTTTGTAGAAGGTTGCTGGGATATTTTAGAACCATTTACTAAGTCAGATAACCAGCACTTTATGGGAGATTGTGCCAAGGTAGCATGTTTTTTGTTTTGTTTTGTTTTGTTTTTTTAATTTATGTAGTATGCTCAGTTTTTCAGTATACACTAGTGGTAAATCTCAGTTTATTACTCTTGTAGGACTGGATTCAGAATAATCTCTTTATATGAAAATCAATATGTAAAAAGCAGAGTCAAAAATTTTATATTTTAAAGATTATAACAGACTCCCGTGATTTTAGCAACTTTTGTTGCCACAGTAACTGTATGTAATATTTTCACAACGTTTTTTTCTCTTTCTTTTGTGTTTGTTTTTTCCTTTTACATGAGAAAGTGAAATAAGTTAGAACATTTACTTAATAACTAAATAGAGAGGCTTTTATTTTATATTTTGAACTGTCCAGATGCCAACATTTTAAAATAAGATGAAACTCTGGCAGAAAAGACAAAGAAGGAGCTATGATATGGACCATGCTCTGGTCAGAAAACAATAGTCTTTTATCTTTTTTCTTCCCATAAGTCTTTCATGAGATCTGAGTTTAAAAATCAGCTAAAAGCCTTGACACGTGCCTAGTTATCTTCTTTTGTAATGTGAATTTGTCCACCCCTCCACTCTTTTGCCTGCAGGCCAACCTCTTCTCAATCCCTCCATGCCATTCTGTTCCATGGAATATCTTCCTACTCAAACAGGAGTTTAAAAACTCTGCATTAAACTCCTGAGCTTTAAAAGAAGTATACTCAGCATCTACAAGGTAAGTCGGTGGCAGGGAGAGATAGCTGATCTGTCCAGTTTAATTCAGACCCATCTAGCTGCATACTGACCTTGTTATACTGTTCCAGTGCCCTCCAAATGTTTGTCATATACAATGTTCCAAATTTTCTGCAGCCTCAATAAAGCAGGAATCTGGACTGGAATCAAAAGTAAAGTAGGTGCCTATTGTGAAACTAAACTACTTGACTTGTCCACTTCTGTTACATAATTCAATTATTTCTCAGCAATGGACACTACCCTTGTTGTTTTCTAAATTAAATGAATATTCAGGTGACTATCAAGTAGGTCATTAGTAATTTGGCATTTAGCACTTCTGATGCTTACTTCAAATGAAACAGGGTTTATACACTTCAAACCACCAAGTCCATTCCACCTTATGATTTTGTCCTGAACAAAAAGACAAGGCTGAATCTTCTCTTGTCAGCTCTGTGTGCATTGAGTTCATGTTGCTGGTTCTTTTCAAGGAAGATAAAAATGCAGATTTTACTCCATGCTTTGCAATGGCAATAAAAAATTGTGAAAAACTATAATGCAGTTAGATTATTTTAAAGCTGCCTTCAGGACTTTCAACTTGGTCATATGTCTAAACAGAATTTGAGACACTTTGGGTAATTATACATAGACCCAAGACATATAATTTGACCATTACTAATTCCTGAAAAGTCATAGGCAATATAGCTAGACATACTGATAGAAAAAGAAGATTTGTTTTATTTCATATTGGAATGTGATTTTACATTTTCTTTCCTGGGATTGGTGTCAGCCTTATCTGGCTACAAACAATTCAAACAACGGGTAAAATAAAAAATGTCACCTAAAAAAGTTAGAGATATATATATATAATCCCAAAACATTTATGAGATTTTCAGAGAGAAGACTCTTAGGAGAAAGAAACAAAATATACTGTAGAGACTACCCTTGATTTGGGTTTCCCTCCTGTTCTTTAGATCTGTGAGACCTGAGAAGCTGCCTGTGCATGTCCTGTGCCCCTACTACCCCATTGGTCTGGGTGCCAGCAAAGCTTTCTGTCATTCCTCCTTGTGCTTTTACGTCCTGCTATTGCAATTTGTTCTCTGTT
The DNA here is from genome assembly GCA_013399455.1 of Anthoscopus minutus. Taxonomy (NCBI): domain Eukaryota; kingdom Metazoa; phylum Chordata; class Aves; order Passeriformes; family Paridae; genus Anthoscopus; species Anthoscopus minutus. The sequence goes on along the minus strand of VWYI01046412.1, from coordinate 45,113 downwards.
CATACTGTCCCCAGTGGTTATACTACAAATCTCTATGCCAATATGAGCTAAAAGGATAAAATTCATATCAAAGTCGAGAATAAACACCTCCTAAAGAGGATTTTATCACCAGGTAGGAAGTCACGACACTTGATCATTGAATGCCTGCTAAGTTCTGCACAATTCACAAAACAGATTCAGTGTAGACTCTCATGCACTGAGAATTTGTCACTAGAAAAAGTAAAACAGAACTGAAAACTCAAAAATGTCAAGCTGTATGGAAATGCCAATATGCAATATTTTTACAGAATTGCACCTAAAAATCTTCTCTTGCTCTCACCTGGAAAAACATCCATGTTGCAATCTGAAAGGACTGCAGTCACAAAATGCAAAGAGAAACTGAATAATTAAAATTTTACCATCATACTCAAAGAAGAAAATTAGAAGATCCTTGCTTTTCTTTCTGATAAGTTATGCTGATAACTGAATACAATATGAAATGGGCAGAATTCACGTTTTGTAATGCAGTAGCTGAACTATAGACTGTGTGATAAGATAATAAAACCCACAAAATTTTTTAATTCAAATTTTGAAAGACAATAATAACATAAATACTTTCATCCTGATAGACCATGAATCATCTGTCCAAGGCTACATTGGCTGCTAATTAATATATTCCTCTTCTGTCACCCCTATCCAATGTTAGCAAGACTTCATGATAATCATTAAGTGAAAAAAATGCCCTCTGAAACCTTTTCTAAATATTTCAGATTATCAGCGATACCAGTAGCTGTAGCAACACTGGTACTGGCAAGACAACAAATGAATCAAACTTTTTCAATCTCTGCATTAATGTGAAACTTGAATCAGTTTGATCGTAATTCACTTTTTACCTAGGAAGTTGTCTGTACCTTCTGTAAGGGTTAATTATGAATTATGGATCCATTTTATAGGCCCAGCAAAGCAGCATCATTCATTGGCTTCTTGCAATAGCATAGCAGTAAATTTATTCAGTGCAAAGTGAAAATTGAGAATTAGCACACATTGAATTGATAGGGAATGATAAAACCAAAATCTACTTTTATAGTTTTTATGGTTTGCATGGGAATGGGTAGAAACCTTACAAATTCCCTTTTATGGATAGCTATGTCTTTTTTTTAATCAAATTTAGATTTAAGTTTTTACAGCTGAAGTGCTAGTTACTTGTGATGAAGCCCACCTACATGAAACATCTATTTTAGGAAGAGATGAATCACTTCTTGTTGTGCCTCTCTTTTGACTATGGAGGAAGCATAAGGGAATATTCATTTAAAAATAGGACATCTAATCTAAGCTAAAGTTAGGCCAGAGGAATCCTGGGATAACTGCCTAAGTATGTAGTATCATTTAGTGTTTTAAAAAAGAAGTCATATTGGAAAAATGGAGCACAAGAGATGTGTTTTTAAAATACATCTCTCAACAGATATTAGGCATCTTAACACCTTTTGAAGTGAAAAGGCTTCAGGAATGCATCCAAAGCCGACTTGTGGCACCTGTAAATTAGCTGTGCATTAGGTAGGATGGTATTGGTATTACTGAGCCTTGAAGAAAAAGATAAATGTAGATTGCAGAAAGTCTATAAAGGTATTTTACAACACTGTGATTGTATAGCCACCCAGAATCTATTAGCATTTTGCTTAACTGTGGGCATGTGACAACAAATGGGCAAAGAAAGACAGGTGTGTTTTAAAACAGAAGACACACAAAAGACAAGTGTTGCCAAAGGAGAAGATAATGACAATAGATTGCAATTTGGTGAGACATCTACCTGAAGAAAGATAAATGGTTACAAGGGGTATGGGAAGAAATAGAACATGTGTGTTGGGTACAGAGAACACAGAGCATAAAAATGTCAGGCCTTTCTAGGAAAGGAAAATCACAGAACGAAGAACAAACGGCCTGGTACTCTTCCTTTTTTATTTTCTTTTTTTTTTTTTTTTTTTTGACCACTGGGTACTTGGAAAACAACATTTCTGAAACGTAGATTACTGGATTGCTGCATGTTGCCAACTAACAAACTTAAACCACAGAGTCGAGGCATAAAGTGCCTGTAAACTGTGGTCACAGGGAAGCATGTGGTATAATTATACCATTGATAGGATGGCCAGGCTGTTCAGTAGCAGTTAATGAGATACAGAAAGAAATACAGACATTTTGAGGAAAACAAAGAGGCACAAATAAAGTACAATCTTGTTTTCTACAGCCTTCCAACAACTTTTTTAAAGCAGCTGATGTCTTAGTTAAGAAGCTGAACATATAGCTCAGTGATCTGGACTTTGCTGTTGAGTTGCACCTTAAAACACTAGTCAGTTTTAAAATGTGTGAGGGTTTATTAAACACATATTTTGAACAGCTGCAGCTCTAGAGAGAGAGTGTTCCACATCCCTAGTGTTTACAAAATAGCAACTTTCCTATTTATTTGCCTTTGTGCTTTGTGATCATTCATATCTGCTAACACAGAGATGCAAGAAACAGTCGCCTCCCTTACCATGTACAGGAATAAAAGCTCTTTACTCAAAGGTAACCTTAAAGAAATCTGACAGCAGCACTGTCCTGACCCAGATGACCTGTGACTGAGCAGTTAATAATTAACAATTTTTCTATCTTATTATCATCACACTGCAGGATAGATAAGAGACTAAAATTTTTACTGCACTTCTCTGCCTTTGGTAAAACCTATTATTTTTATTAACTGTGTTACTGAAAGGAAAATTTCTTTATTTGCCATAAAGAAATGGGAAGACCAGACCAAAAGGCCACAACTCTGTTGTGTTCACATTAATGACCCAGGATAAGGATAACTGATTCAACAGGAAACAGGGAAAAAATGTCTTGTGACATTATTGTTGCAAGCAAATATGTTAGATAATGTACACATCAGGGAATTAGACTACAGTATGGTGGAAATGCAAAGGACTCATACATCACCCTAACATCATATTTTAAAACAAAATTTACCAAGTTCATTCATTACAAAACATTTATATGCTTAAAGTAGTTGTGAGAATAGAATGTTATATGACAAGATGTGTGGTCCTTGATGATTCACACTTGCTGGTGTGAATTTAGACTGCTCTTATGCTCCCTTAAAACATTTATCCATTGTGTCTGGTTATGTTATGACAGTTTTATGAAGTACTTGCATATAGTTGTTAAACAACTATAGTAGTTAACACTCTAGTATTAACTATAGTATGTAGTTAATAGTATTAACTAAGTTTATAGTAGTTAAAACTACTTTAGAATGCTTATATTTAGGTTCAAGGCACATTAATAGTAATTTTTCCTACTTAGTGGTAATGCTTACATCTGATAGATATCACAGGTCTCCTTGGCTGAATGCAATTCAAACAGTGCAAAATAAAACTCCAAGATTTTGAGGTACAACATCAGCTCAATTGACTCATCAAAATTTTATTTTCTAGCAGGAAGCAAAAACTTGGCTTTCTGGTTACAATGCTAAATTATGAAGGTTGAACACCATAATAATTTTTCCCTGAAATTTTTTTATGTTTCTAGATGCTGCCTGGATATGGTAAATGCAAAAGTGCAGTTTCATTGCCTTGTAGTAGCAACTCTACATTTTTGATCAGTACCCTAATCCCCTCCCCCCACTAAAAAAAGGAAACAAAATCATAAAACACAAGAAACACATAAAACACAAGTATGTAGGAATTATAGTCTGCAGAGAAAACAAGGTTGCTTAGTAATTTTTTGTAGATACTGCTTCACTAATCTTAGCTCAGCTCCCTAAGTCCTATGGGAAAGCAGTTCCCATGCATCACAGTTTGGACTCTACTGCAAATTCTGAGGTGTTGGGTCCTTTTTAGCAGATAGTATCAACAGAAATTTGCTCATGTGTAAAATCTTTCTATTTGGTGTCACAACTCAGTCATTCCTCTTAGGGTTTTCCTTATGTCGTGCTTTAACCCCAGACAGCAACCGAGTACCAGGCAGCTGCTCACTCACTACACCTTGCCCTGGTGGGGAAGAGAATTAGAGGGAAAGGATAAAGTTCATGTTTTGAGAGAAGAGCAACTTCATAATTGATACAAAATATAATAACAATAACAATAAATTTCACAATAATGATAAAAATAACAATAACAATATAATAAAAATAACAATATATATAATATCAATAACAATAATAATAACAGCAAGAAGAACAACATCCATCTGATCATACCAATAATGACAATAATAATTCTTGTACTGGGGAGAGAGAGTAACAGAACCCAAGAGAAACTAGTGATTCACAGTACAATTGTTCACCACCCCCTGACTGACAGCCCACTACCTAGCAGCAATTATCCCCTTTTTGGGTAATTCTCCCCCGTCTATATACTGGGCATGACATTCTGTGTTATGGAATATCCCTTTGGCCCCTGTCCTGGCTGTGCTCCCTCCCAGATTTTTGCACAGCTCCTCTCTGTCAGAGTACAAGATGCTGAAAAGTATTTGACTTAGAAGCACTCTTTAGCAGCAATCAAAATTCCAGTGTGTAATCAGGATTATTTTCATACTAAGACCAAAATCCACAACACTAAACCAGCTACTCAGAGAAAAATAAATTCTGTGTCATTAAAAACTGAGACATCCTGAGATTTATATGGAGCAGGTTGGCTACTGAATACTGCTTAGAAGTGTACATTTTTAGGCCCAAGATAAACTTATCTTTTCATATCTGATAGGATTTTTTTGTTAGCGGATATATCGAGATATGACTACAGCACAGATCTTCAGCCTTTCTAAAAATCAATTGCCCCTGTGCAAAAAATCAAGCAAGTCCTTGCCAATAAACCAGTATGCCTGCCTAAAAAGGAAGCTGTATGGTGGCCCCTCCTGTCACATACTGTTTCCCATCTTTTACTGAGTACAAGAGATATTCATTAGACATATACCAGTAAGCACTCAGGAAGACAAAAAAAAATAGATTGAGAAAAGGCTGTAAAACAATTCTGTTCAGATCTCTACAAATCCATTACTGTTGATTTTGACCTTCCAGCACTGGGGCTGTCTTTACATTTCAGTTTTATTTTCAAGCTTTGCTGCCCTTGGGGTTCTCCTATAGGAGCAGCATTTTGTGACAGAATTTATAAAGGTATCTGCATGCCTTGACAAGGTATTCCTAGCAGTCTGCCTGGGAGGCAAATGTGCCTGGAGCAATTCTTCAGCTAGACAATAGACACATGTGGGATGTTCCAGACTGGGGGTTTCATCAACTTGCTGCATGCTTCCACTCTGTCTGAAGTACACTCTGAGCTTTTCTCATGAAGGGCTTGGCACCTACACAGCTTTTCCCTCGCCCTTATCACCACTCACTTTATGTCAAACATATACACACACTATGCCCATTTATACTGGTATAGGTATGCATTGTTATAAAAGCCAATTGTGCTTCTGAAAATTTACATTGATGTTTTAATATAAAGTAATCATTAATGTCAATCTTACCTTAAGAAATGGGTTGAGTGCCTTGGAATTTGATCAAGGTCATTTTGGCTCTGCCAGTGTCCAAAAAAATACACTGATCCAGAAAAAGAACTGAGATCAGAGTTTTTACAAAGATTCAGGAGTAATGCTTACAGGATTCAATGTCTGAAATAGATTTGTTGGAGAACACATCCCTGCCATAATGCAGAGAACAGAAAACTCCTCCAAACCAAAATCTCATTCAAAACAAATTCTAAAATTAAATTGAGTTACATTCATAATACTGGAAAATATTACATTTTTCTCCCTACAGTCAATAATTCTGCTTGTCCCAATAAATCCAGCTAAGCTGAAATGGGACACTTGATTACCCCAGCACAACCTGGCAACTTTAAAAAATGAGTGTGCCAAGCAATTACTCACAAAACCTTTTTCTGTGCTGTCCAGATAGGAAACATCTCTTCATCAGAGGAAAAACAATACCAGAAGCTCATAAGGTCAGAGCTGCTTTTCTACTTTTTTTCCCTTTCTTAAAGACATTTTCTTGTATATAAAGTTTGCTAGTTTGGCATTGATACAACATGTGCTCTTATGATATAGAGAGAAAATCTGTCTGCTTGTCTCAATGTTTATATTATATAATCACTGCTCAGCCCTAAAGCTATTCTTCAGATCTCTAGCTAAAATAAATGCCACACATCGCTGAATTATTATAAAAATAATTCTGTTTATTTACAAACATGACAACAAGCTGGTAACTTACTGAGATTCTTGAAGGGATTTTCAGTTTTTACGGAGATATATTCCAACTAGCTTATTTCCACTCTCCCTGAATATCATATTCTAAATCCAGCTATTAGCCACTTCCCAATAGATGTGTCCAGTCTTAGTAACTATGTATTATGATGGATATAAAGAACATTAATAAGTATTTGGAAAATATTCTCAATGAAAGATAAAATTGCTCAATCCCTTCTCACTTTTATGACTGTACTTGGCAGAAACTTTTATCTTATCTTCCAGGGTGCAGTAGGATTAAAACATGATGAGAAAATGAGAATAAAAATTGAGAATGAGATTTAAAATTAAATAGTATATGCTGATAATGTAATATGATAACAATGAAATGCTGGATATTTTTGCTTAGTGTCCCGGTTTTAGAGACAGTTATCTGTCAGGGAAGGCAGAAAAAAATTGTAAGCCCCCACCCTTTCCCGCCGAATTATTATATTTCGAAAACACGGAGTTCTCAGGCAGAGATATGGGGATAGGAATAACAGTTCTTTACTAATATATATATATATATATNGTCCCGGGCCGGTGGAGGAGATGGATCAGCAGCTCCGCGGTGGCAGCTGGGGCTGCAGCACGTCCGGCAGGACAGGGGAGTGGAGGCCACAAACAGAGAGGAAGAAGCAGAAGCAGAAGGAACAGCCGCTCCGTCTGGATGATGGCAAAAACCTCCTCTCTCAGCAGAAACAGCTCCGAGAGTGTCTGTGTTGCCCTCCCAGAAGGACCCAAAACCCAAAAACTGCTCCCCTCCCCACTTCCCCCGGGGGCTCAGCCGATCCTTTTGTCTTTTAAAGTACCGATGATGTACCAGCCATCAGGCTTTCTCTCTCCGCTAAATGGGAAAAATTCTAACAGCTAAGAAACGAAAAAAAAACATGTAACCCCCAACAGTGCAGTAGGATTAAAACATGATGAGAAAATGAGAATAAAAATTGAGAATGAGATTTAAAATTAAATAGTATATGCTGATAATGTAATATGATAACAATGAAATGCTGGATATTTTTGCTTAGTGCTTGTATTTTACTATGCAACATCTACTTTTTGCACACTTAACAAAGAGGATTCATTTCCCAATGCACACATTATCTTTCAAAATCTGCAAAACCAGCAAAATGTTTCTCAATGCACAAATGAATACAAATTCAAGCTCTCCTGTTTAAAACAGAGGTATTTGTTTTGTATTTCTCTTGGGTAATTAACATGAGCAAGAAGAAATTGCCATGAGAGAGAGTAAGTGAGACATGACATTGGAAAAAAATATCTAATGATTGAATTATTGTTTATTTAAATATTTTGGAATATTCAGTATGGCTTTGTCTACAAGACTACGTGTGGTTTGTTCCAAAATATTTCAGGCAGTGAAATAATTTCATTAAATATTTCCTCATGGTGATCCTGACCAATATATAGATCAAGGTAGATGAAATAATTTTAACGCATATCAGCCAATATTGATAAATCTCTTCTGCAGTAATTGGCAATTAATTCACATTTCTAAACAGGTGAAGTAAAAGGTTGAGAGAGCAAGGTAAGTGAAAAAAAAGAGAAGGAACATGCTTCTAACAGCTTTCTTTCCTGTATTTTGATACCCAACTTATATAAATTATCACCTCATGTACATTGTCTGAAAAATATATGAAGTGTTATTAATAGTTATGAACATAAATGATAAATGAAGGATAGCAATAAATCTACATACAGAATCTCTATGTTGATTAAAGGCACATTTGCAAAAGCTCTGTCCAATGTTCTTCAAAAGATAGAACTTTCCAAGGGATTATAAAATCTATTCAGTTTAAAAGCCCTTCAGGGGTTCAAAACATTTGGCCTTAAAGCAAGTGCAGGTAGCTCATTATGGAGTATATGTATTCAAAAAGAGACACAGAAAAGAATGAAAGTTTATTTTCTCCATTTAGCAAGATGGCAAAAGGTCTAAGGTATGTTCTCAATTTTAAATGAAGGCATTTCAGTGGGTATAAGGAGGGGCTTTTCCTTCAAAAATTATTAGCTGGCAGAAATCACATAGGAACAGTGACTACATTGCATTGGATATTCTTATTTATAACAAGTAACCAGGATCAATTTGAAAATGTGAGGTGTACATATACACATCAGTCACACATTGAGCTCTTTCTGGTTTTATAAATAAGGATTTTATATTGCACTGTCCAACAATATTAGCAAAGCTGTTTGACGAAAAGTAGAGATTTCCAGCTAATGTCAAGGGATTTTAGTAGATAGGATAATAATTCATCCTCTCTTCTCTTTAATGAACTCATCACCATGATACCTAATAGCCATATTAAAAACCACAGAAGCCAGAAAAAGCAAAAATCCTGAACTGAGTAGTCCTTCAGATTCTTCCTCCAGCACTGTTTGATGCCTTGAATGTAAGAATGTAGTAGATTGATTTAGATTTTCCTTTTATATTTTCCCACACAGCTTCCCACTTTGCACAAACTGGAATTACAAATACAGTCTTGCCTTGGTGTGTGACTTTGTGCTGCTCACTGGGAGCCCACACTCGGCCATTATCAACAGCTGCAAAGGTTTTGGTAACTTCTGCAGAGAGATTTGCTTCATTCCCTTTTCCAGACTTAGTGGATTGCTACAGATCTCAGCTCCTGTAAATTAACAAGCAGCTCTTTTCATAATTCAACTCTACCAGTGTAAACGTGAAATTGTTGAGACATTGTGCTCATCTTCTAATGCTGAAAACCAATTTAATAAATAATTCCCCACAGAATTCAGGTAAGAATAGATGAATCACTGTGACAGGTAGTTAGGAAAAAAACTGAAGAATAATGCTAGTTCCTAAACTGAACTGGAATAGAGGTAGTGGAGAAACTTATATCATATGCATTTTTAAATTAGTTTCCATATTTTCAAATAATTAGAGACCAACAATACATTGCAGTCATCTAACAAAAGAAAACAAAGGCTTTTTATTTTTTTCTCTTTTAAGTGGAATTCAACACCCTAATTGGATATCTTTGGCCTCATGTACATCAACACTTTTAACTGTCCTTCTAAGGAGCTTTGAATGCTTAGTCCAGATTACAGTCTTCTAGTGTGTCTAAAATATGTGATGACCACTGATACCCAGTACTCCAATAGAAATTTAAAAATATAATGTGTCAAAAAAAAATTTTTATCTCCAGAAAAAGGGACCTGAGTGTATTAGTAATTTAGATTTGCTCTTGCTTGTATAAAACAGCTCTAGTTTTCCATAGCTAAGCAATTAATTACAACCTAAAATAAAATATGAGAAGGGACAATGCATTTATGTTGTTGCAGCATTTTCCAGAGAATTTCAGAGATAACTATAGTTCTTGTGTGGAGAAAGGGGAAAGAAAAAAGCCTTTTGACTACACTAGAGTACAGAAAAACCATATACAGTTTAAAAAGAGGAAAACAGGTTTTCCTGGATGCCAGAGATAGTATCGGAAAATAGATGCCCTGGGATCTGCCCACACATCAGTAAAAGCTTCCGGCTTTCAGCCACAATAAATTACTGGTGTTAGATTAGCTTCAGGGAAAAAAACCAAGAAAAACCAAATAATATCACTTATATGTACCTGTGGGTTTCAAACCAGATTTTCCAAGATGACAGAAAAACTCTTCAGCACAATGAGTCAGCATCAGAAAGTTCAAGGAAAAGTGCTTGTCCCAAGGTCCCATTAAAAGAAGTTAACACACATCTTCTCCCAAATTTTCAGGTTTGGGGTTGAAATTATTGGTGGTATAAAAGAGATAGGACTACCCATTTCTTTGGCTAAAAACATGAACTATAACCTCTAGAAGAGTTTAGACCTATACTACTACTAAAAAATATAAAATATGGTAGAGGTGTTATTTCTACAATAACTTAAATCAATTGACACCTTGGTTGTATTAAATGAAAAAACAGATGCAACTAGTACTACACTTTAATTTTTCTTTGGATGGGATTATAAAACTGTAAAACTATTTAAAACAATTCTATGACATAATTCTTATGTGAAAGAGGGACATGGGGAAAAGTTACTAGTTTGTGTGTTTTCCATATCTGGACATGCCAATCCTCAACTGTATTTAGAACACAAGCAGTAGAAAATCATTATGGACAAGTTTTAATCTGAGATTTAAATTAAAAAATATTAATTCATGTCAAAGTTGCAAAAAGGTTGAGGGCTTTTTTATTTGAGCTTCTAAAACATCAAACTTTCTACAACTCAGGACTTTTATGTCTTTACTGATGAACCTAATTGGAATCAGCTAAGAAGTATGAGAATTTCAAAGCCAAAATTAAAAATTCTATTGAGAGCCCATAGATACAGAAGTCTGTAGGCTTGTATGTAATCTGTGCAATTTTCTTATATAACTCATGATTAAGAATCCAGTGCAGCAGATTTTGATTTTATAAACCACAGAACAGGCTTCGGTCTTGCAGTTAAGGGGATACACTGATATTCCTACAAATTACTACAATAGTTCCTTTTAATTGAATGAGAGCCTGCTGAGAAGAGAGAGACAAAACAGGTTGGAGATATGCAAAGTAAACAGAAGCTTGCAGAAATACAGGCTTTTTGAAAAGATTCACTGTTATTGCCTCAACTACTTTTAAAATAGACAAGTGTACAAAGAACTAACATATGTAAAATCTTACATTAAAGTGAGATTGACTCGTTTAGAAGCAGTAATACAGCAGGGAAGCTGCCTGCAGCCAGCAAAAGTGCTGCACAGAGGGAGGCTAATCCCAGCAAACAACAATTCACACCTGTTTATTACTCTGAGCAGGCTTTCACACAATGCTAGGCATGGCATTTATCCATTGTTTGGAAGCAATACTAATGTAATCTCTTAGGCTATTATTATAAGTGAAATGAAAGCTTAACATGAGTCATTTCCTTCAAATCATCAATTAATCAATTGCCGGAGGACCCTTAAAGATCCAGAATGATAAAGCTATGTAAATAATATGTATTTCAGGTTTCCTGACAATTTTAGCAAAGTTGTTGATGGTGAAATTGCATAAACACTATATTTCAGGTAAATTACTATTTAAACCATCATTAGTTACTTAAAGACTAAAGTACATGTTTGTATCAATAATAAAAAAAAAGAAACAAAAAAACACACCTCACAGGCCTTTTATTTACAATTAAAATATTTTCTGACTAGAAATGTTAATTAAATTTGAAAGTTTTAAAACAATGTTTAAGTAATTTGAACACTAGTCAAAATCTAACCATTTAACTTGACACACTTGAACAAGTTAAAACTTTTACAATTTCATTCTAGTTTTTCATGCTAATACTTGGATAAACTCAAACTGAAGGCATGAAATATTTTGGAAATTCTTGCTTTATCAAAATTATTTAACTAAAAATACTTTTTCTATCTGTATCTACTTGTGCACCTAAAACATTTTTTTAGCAGCATTGACTGTCCTGTCCTTAATGCTGAGCACTAACACACTCACTCTCCCAACAATTTTGAAGGTGGTTTTCAGTACTGAAGGATTATAAAAATATTGTCTTTGCTATTTGTGTATTCAAAGCAGTCAGGCTGAATGTACTCCCAGGCTTTCTGCACATTAGAAATAGTAGACTATATAATCATTTTGAGAAACTCTCTAAGACAAATAGAAGCCTGAAAGGAGAAAACACACTCACAAGGAATTAATAAAAATTTTATATTTACACAGACTGAATATAAAGAGGATTGTTCTGATTTTTTAAAAGTTGAAAAGAAATAAAAATTCAAACCAAATGACAAAAAACCCGCCAGTAATATCCAGGAGTTTTGGAGGGGGTCAGTAGGGAGAAAATTTAGATATATCATCTGTCATCTAAAAGCATTAAAATTTCAAGATAATGTATTTTATGCTGGTCTTTTCTCTTTCCTCAGAAAGCATAGATCTGCACATCTGGAGACTTAATTGCCTTTTTTCCAATTCCATCTATATTGACATTAATTTCACTTTAAAAGCAGTTCCCCACTGATTTTAGAGAATCTTAATGACCTAGATTACATTTTGTACTTATTAATGTATTTCATTAATGTATTTATTAATGTATATTGTCCACAAAAAAATGAAGGGGTCCTGGGCACCATTCACCATTGGTTTGGTTTTGCCCTTCATTTGAACAAGGAGTTCAAAGGAGTAAGCCTGGTAGTCAAAGCTTACAGCCAATGTGATTCCTTTGGCCAAATAGTTTTCACTTTTGTAACTAGAAGTGAAAAGGCCATTATTCATTGTTAAGCACAGAATTATTGAGGCTGGAAGAGACACCTTGAATTCTTCTTTTCCAGACTCCTGCTAAAGCAGGGTCAGTTACAGCAGGCTGCCAAAAACTGACAGTCAACTGTTGAGCATCTTCAGGGACTTAAATTCCACAACCTCCTTGGACCTTTTTGAGTGTTCAACCCCCCCTTATAGTGAAAATGTTTTATCTCACATTCATGTGTACTTTCCTGTAACTTTATTTGTGCTAATGTTGGTCAGCAACAGCTGATCAAGTTTGTTCAAGGACGAAATATATTCAGAAAACTTTTAAGTGGTTATTATTCCAAATGTTTTTTCTGCAATGACGATGAATTAGACTTGTACCTGGCCATATTTTTAAAATATTCAGTTATACTCACTGAAATTCCCAATGCTAATAACTTTTCATGGTGCAACCCACGTGTATTAAGCAGACTTTTCTGTACTAATGTCTGATTGAAAAAACAATGTATAAATAGATAATTGATCAGTGGTATTACTAATGGTGGAGTTTACCTGTGGCATTGATGTCAGAACTTAAAAAGTTTCACAGCAATTATGGGTTGGCCTTGACTTCCTGACAATAGGGTGCCAAAGCAATGGATCAGTGAAGAGCTCCCAGGAGAAAAAAAAAGATAAATATATTATTATTATTTTGTTGACAATTAATCCTTCAGAAATATTCAAAAAGAAACTATAATAAAGTATAAGGTTAGATAATAACTTGGTGGAAGCTGATAGGATGAAACCACCACCTTGGATTACCTTAGATCATTATAATGTTCAACAACATACTCCTGAGGGTAATTCGTATATGTAAATTATATTATTATGTGTTGGACTAAGACCACCAAGGACTCAGGGTGCTGACTGACTCTTGCACACCACATGAAATAATCCTGATTTAGGGACAGCAGTTTTTGTGACCCAGGTTGTACAGCTATAAAGCCTTGCACAGATCATCTTACCCAGCAATGGAGAATGAGATCAGACAGGATTCCAGTGCACACCAACCAGTTTATCAGGTGCTCCACCTGTCCAGGTGGTAAGTGACTCAAAGGTACCAAGCTCTGGAGACATAAGCAAGGACAAAAGAGCTGTGAATTCCTTGACTAGTAAGTAGATTTAATTTCTTCCATGGGGAATAATCAATGATGTGTGCAAGAAAAAATGGTATAAGAATTTTTTTTCTGGCAGGTAGCTGCTTGATGTCAGAGGAAAAGGTACCTTTGTTGATGCATCAGGGAGGAGTGTAAGTGACACAAATGGGTGGAAGCCCTTTTTCCCATGTAGGTGCTCAGTCCTGAGGGAGCATGTATCTTTGCTGATGAATTTGGAGCTGAGTGTAAGTGATATAGGGTATATATATATATATACATGCATGCATATATACATATATACTTATTTATACATATACAGAGAAAAAACACATGTGCCTTTAAGTCAAGCAGTAAGGTTGGAGGGTTGACCACTTTTTTCACATGTTTCAATTACTACTTCAGACTTGTTGAATTGGAAATTATGTGTTGGTGATGCCTTGGGCTTTTGGGTTTTCTATTCTGCATCAGTGTGTGGTTTTGTTGAGGGTGCTGAGATCCTTTCACAGGGTGAGGAAGACACAACAATACTACTCTGATTGGAACTCAAGGACACCTTTTCCAAACTTCAAGCTTGAAGTGAAACAACGTGGAAGGAAGAGGGCAGTCAAATGAAGCTCCTGTATGCAAATGGACCCAAACATATAAAAAAAGTGTGGTCTTGGGACTGGCACCCCTCCCTTCGGCCTCCATCTTTGGAGCCATCCAGACAGAGCCTGATTTGTAGCACTGGTGCTGTCTGGGGGTGACCCCTCAATAAATATCCTTTATTCCCCAACTCCATCTGGCCTCTGTTCCAGCTCTTCCAGGCATCATTGGTTCACATGAGGAGAATCCTGGAGGAAATTATAAATTTTTGGAAACTACCAAGCTACCTCATAGCCCTGATTAAGGGGAAGTGCAGGCTATATTGAATGCCTCTTTACTGCAGAAGGAAAAAGAATGGTACTAGATAAGGTAAAAGGTTATACAGAGGTTTAGTGGTCTGAAAGGCACCTCCTGACCTGAATCAATGTGCTGTTTGTAGGCAGTAAGGACACTGGTAAAATTAATGCTCTTGTAGGGAAGGGAAGGATCAATCCAAGGAAATTAATGTTATGGTGCTGGAGGATTCTGACAATGACTAAATAAGACCACGGGAAAATATGAAGGCATCCCCAGTCAATCCTCAAATTCCAATAAAACTGGGGAATGAAACAATAGATTTTTTTTTTTTTAGATAACTGAGGCAGTAATAACTGAGGCCCCACTAAGTAAATATCAATTGTTGCAGTGATGGGAATAAGAACTTTATAGCCACTCTTCCAACCTGTAAAACATATCATTGGACATATTAAACTGATTTATGAGTTTTTAGATTCTATATATGCCAGAACGTCCTCTTCCATTATTAAGATGAAATTTATTATGCAAGTGATAGTCTCAAATAACTTGTGAAAACACTGTACAGGTACACATCTCAAAAGAAGTGCAATGGAAGGCTCAGATCTACTGACTAATGGGCCAGACCTTGGAAGAACCTGAGGATAATATCTCTGATGTGGCATTGAATGTGGTAATTCCCTAGGATGGGCTTCAAAGAAACCAGGTAGAAGAAAGAATGTGACTTCACTTAAACAAAACTCAAACTACTAGCAAAGCTAGTGAGGGTAAATCAATATCCTATTAGATTGGAAGGACATAAAGGATTGGAGTCCTGGATAAATACTTGCTTGAAATATGGATTGCTTAAAGAGTATCAATCTGAATTTAATACTCCTTCTTTAGCAGCAAAGGAGCCTCATTTTGAGGAGTACAGGCTGGTACAGGACTTAAGAGTAATAAAACAACTTACATGGACGTACACTCCATCATACCAAACTCCAGGTCTCAGAAGCATGGAGTTGACGAGGAGAATTTTATCCCTCAACCTGCAGGTCATTCTTTTTTTGATGAAGCCCAGGGTATGGTTGGCCTTTTGGACTGCAAGCACAGATTTCCAGGTCATGTTAATCTTCTTCTCCATCAAAACTTAAATCCTTGTTCTCAGGTCTCCTATTAATCTATTTTTGACACAGCCTTTGTTTGTGCTTGACATTGCACCAATCCATTGTTAGAAACGTTTTATTAAACAATTATGAGTTCATATTTGATACACCTAAACTCACTAATATTACTGTTTTTTCTTTCAGTTATCCTTTGGTCTTCCACTTCCATCTCTTCTGCTAAGATGCCTAAGACAACAACCCAATAACTTTCAGGGTTTGATTCCACATATGGCCTGAGAAAGTACCAGTACTGTGTCAACTTAAATCAATGTGTTTGGTGAATGCCCTTGAATGGGTGCATTCTCAAACTCTGCATGGTGCTCAGCATCACTTGCAGGTCACTGACCTTGCAGGTTTTTCACAGCAGCTTGCTCTCTTTGTGCTTGGGCCATAATGGGCTGCATTTGTGTGAGGAGCTCTGAGGTCTTTCTCAAAGAACACCACATCAAAAAGCACAAAATCTGCCTACACATCACCAAAGAAACCTAAGAGGCTCTTTGGTTTCCTGAGGTTAAACCATTTTACATTAGTTCTGAGTGTTTTGCAGATTGTCACTTATTTGTCTCAATAGGATGCAGATAGTGCTGGATGGCCATCTGTCCTCTGTTTCAGCTGCCAGCAATCAGCCACTTGGCAGGGCTTAACAAAGAATATGTCCATGATATTTAAAGACATACTGGACATTTTACCATGAGATTCCTGCCAGAAGTTCTATATTTAGGAAGCATTTTGATTAAAAGAAGACTGAAAGTAAGTGGAGTGCTTCAGAGTCAACTGAGTCTGAAGAATAAGTTGAAATAAACATTGAAACCTTTCAAGGATTTTAAAAGTTTAGTAACTTCTTTAAAACGCTTTTTTTTTCTTTCATTTTACAAATTAAGCCAAATGTGTAGATTATTGTTAAATGAGTGTATTCTCCTACCTCATTTTCAAAATAGATTGTACGGGAGTGACATACATCTTCAGGTAACTTCTGACTCAGTAAATCTTCCAGAACGAAATGGGGATAAATCTGAACTAGATCAAACACTAACCAAACAGAAAAATTGATGCTATTTTTTGTTTCCAAACATAAAAATGGACAAACAACCAACTTTCTCCACACAAACTAAGAAAAACCTCCAAAGTACTACTGAACACTGCTGAAATTTCAATAACTACTTGACCATCATCACAGAATCCCAAAGAGCAGTGTTTTCTTGCTGGAATTAAAGAGAAATGTATTCCTCATTGCCCCTCTGAGTCTCAAACCCAAGAAAAGTTTGATAACCATGCATTCATGAAAGAAACAAAACTTTCTGGTACCTGGCAAAAAAAAGCGAATGCATGGGAGACTCAACATCCAATGAACATTCACCAGTGTAAGTTTTAAGGGACCACTGTGTTGGATTTATCCATTTAAGTAATTCTGATCTTGGATAAACTTCAGCAACATTTTCCATGGCTTATGTAAAACATTTCTTGAACAAAAGCTGCTTATGACTCATTTTAAAATAAAAGGAAAACAAGCCCATCCAAGAATTGATCTTTCTACAATATTGCAAGCATTTAAACACTTATTTCATTAAGTTCCAATATAGTTTCAATTTCTTTCCCCAGACACATATGCAGATAAGCATAACACACTGTGCTACGTTACTGCAAAAATTATTTCTCTTGTAAAGGAAACACATAAAGGACTACTTGTAGCTTAAATTTCCTTACTATCCTAGACATGCCTGAGAATTTTTGTTAAATTCTGATGTAAATCTCTTTGCTCCTGAAAGTTGCCATTTTAATCACCTACTCTGACTAAGTCTGCAGAAAAAAAAGTAATTAGTACTTTCTTTTCTTTTTTCCTATTTTTTTCCTAGTCTTAAAAAGACTTTCTAAAAATTATCCTTGTTTCTTTGTCTTTTTACATTGCAGCAAGCCATGATAAGAACTTTTACAGGTATATGATCATGTGGTCAAAGTTATCAAGGAAATGGAACACTAGTCACTAAAAGCATTAAAGCAAATGAATCAAAATTCCTGTTCATCAGTTCAACTCATGTACAAAAAGTCCTAAATGAAAAAAACAAAACAAAAAAGAAAACAAAACCCAAAAAAACACCAAACCAAATCGAAATAATTTAAACCCTAAAACAGTTCAACAGATTATACTTATACTCTAACAGCATCAAGATGATTATGGTGGTTGACGGCCCAGAGAACATAACTTGAAGTTTTATGCAAGACTGATGAGTAGTAACTTTCAAGCCAATTTTGATTAAGTGATGCATCATTAATGTGTATTTGCTGAATATAATCCTATGAGAAGATTTAAATTTTTGATGACAAAATCTGAAATCCTCAGCCAATTTAAAACTCACGAGAGATGAAATTAGCATTAGAATGAGGCTGATTTCAGATTCATTTGAGTAATGATGGTATCAATTAAAACCAACACAAATAATGACATAATCTTATTTTAAAAAACAATTTTTTAGATAAGAAAAAAAAATGCTGAACCTTAAGTTAAGAGACAGCAGCTGAAACTTAGTTTGCTGTGACCCATAGCTTCAGCTAATTTAAAAATCCTCAATTTCTCACTTGCATTATTTTTTTTCTTGTAGATTAGCTTCAAATAATAAATTATAAGGTATGCTTTGTTACGAGCATAAAATGGGCTTTTATTAATATTAAATGTCATTTAAAATCAGACAATAAGTTTTTCAAAACACCTTTAATATTAAATACAAGCAATAAATCTTACACTGTGAAATCTAATAGAACAATGAAACTGGCTTTTAGCTCTTAAGATTCACTATCACTGCTTAAATCTCCATGAACCAAATAGTTTTGGCGTGTGTATTGCAGGAATCAAGAACAGGTTTTAACAAAAGTTTTCAAAGTATGATGCCAATAGCTTCAGCAGGTGACATATAAAGTTTTAATGATGTTTTTTCATATGTTGATGAAACAAAATACACTATAGACTTCATTTCCTGAGATTTTTGGACAGAAACAAATATTACAGGAGAACTGAAAGGATTTTTCACGTGGATTTTTAGAATTAGTCAGCAGAAGAAAACAGAAAATTGAGAGCTTTGAAATAAGACAGAAAATGAGAAAATTTTATGAAATGATCACAACTGCAATTTTACCAATTTTGTACTCAACAACATGAAGGGGAAGAAAGGCCCTCCATGTTTTGTATATATGCAATCCACATTTGCATTATATGAGATCTATTTTATTTATTTGAAACTGATGTCAAGAAATACATCAGGTTCTCCTCTGTTATGATACCCATTCTTGTGGCATTTTCAGTAGCTGATTATTGCTCTCTAGGATTTTCCAGCTAATCCATACAAGTCACAGGAGACTTGCATATAAACCGTGCTACATCAGAGGTTGGCCTTCAGTCACCCCTCTTGCACCAGCTGCTTAGCAATCTTTGCACTGAGAATGGAGGGTATGTGAATCCTGGGTTTGATTTGATGGGTGAACAGTCGCAGCATTTACTGCATGAATAAATAACGCAGGCCAAATTCATGCTTTGTCTAATTCCATTAGAATGAATGTGCTTACTCCAGGGATCAAAGTAGTTGGTGGGTAAGTGTGCACAAAGGCAGTAAATTATGGTGGTATCTGCCTTTCTGGAAGATGTAAAATGTGAAATACAAAGAAATTTCATGGCTGGAGGGGAAAACAGTTTGATTCATACAGAATGAACAGGATATTCAGTAATTGAGTAGTGCTCTCAGACACTTCTTAGGATAAACATAGGTATTTATGTTTCTTTTTTGGCCTTTTTTTCTTCAAAAATAAAACATCAATTTCATTCCTGAAACAACAAAGGAACAATAAACCCATAATCACAGGGACTATCACCATCAAAATACTGTTTTCCTTGAGTGCACTTCATTTGGCTTACCTGTTATCAGCCAATTTTGATATTAAACTCACACAACCTAACCAAAATATAACAAATAAAATTGAATGTAGAAAAAAGCAAGCAGCTTTCCCTAAAAATTTGATCTCACTAAATCACTTAATAATTCTATAAATCCATGCAGCTTTTGATGCAGTTCCCATGAATATCAAGGCAAGACCTCAAAGGAGATGACCTCTGCTTGCTCCTGTACTAGCTTGGTCCAAAATGTGTTCGACTGGCAGAAAAACTCTCATACGATGAAAGGCTGGAACAGACCCAAGCCTACTTATGAAAAACTACTCATCCCAGCTGGGATTAATTAGACAACTGATTCATGTCATAGAGTAGAAACATTCCATAACCCTTTAAAAACGCTCCTAAGAGTTGTTATTGTTTTGCCCTGTTTAGGCCTTGACACTTGCATTTCACGTAACCTTAATTTAATTAGAAACAAACAAAAAATCCCTTTGTTTTCTTTCTCACCTGAACTGCCGATCTACTACAGCTTACAAAGATCTGTCCTTCTGTCTTTTTACCTACACTAGCTATTACCAGCTTAGAATCATCACTTTTTTTTCCACTGGTTGACTAATCTGAGAATTATGCACCAGAAGACAGAGAGAGAAGGATACTGGCTAATTTTCATAAGAGAAAACATCAAAAGTTGGAAAGAAATAGGTTTGTTCCTGTGTTAAAGACATGGTAAACTGACATGGCAGAAACAAAGTAAATGAAACTTCAGAGCTTGCTTCTCAGAATTCCATTTTGAAGAGGAAATGGGAAAGGAGAGAAAGAGCAGAGATTTAGCTTGATGTTAAAAGTATGAAAGGTACAAATATTTTATTGGTATAACTCAACTATCAGTAAAGCTCTCTATCCATTAGAAGTAGCTGCATTTCAGACACACTAAACACTTTGTTTATCCTGCTTTAGTTTCATAGGACTGGATGTAGTAAATACACAGGCTACACCAAACACAGTTTTTAGTGATGAAGGTTGAAGAGATTCAAAGGTTACATAGCGGGAATGGACCATAAACCCTCTTTATATTAGAGGCTGAGAAGGAGAACAGAACTACTACTGTGCCAGTGGTGTATGAAAAATGGATTATTGTCAGTGGGAATTAAACAAGGCTATGATCTCCCCTAATTCAGAGTTCTTTTCCAGCTTCTTTCCTCTGTCTAATCTGCCAGTTTAAAATTTTATATTACTTTCAGTCCTCTGGATTTTGTTTAGCAAGTTTTTAGAACAACATAGCTTTGGATCATAAGTTCATAAAATAGTTCTACTTTATGCTAATATGTTCACTAGACATAGTTGAAAATTTTTACTGAAACAGTTTTGGATTGGAAATTATTTTTTAACAAAAAATATAAAAATACACTCAGATATATATAAAAACCAGTGTTATATTATTAAGATTGCCTTTGACTAAAAATATTTGAAATCATAACAATCCCCTGCTCTACTCTTTTGACATCTAGTTTTAACAACTTTAATTTTTAGATAAACTGAGAGAAACATCCTCATCATTTTTTATCTCATCTTTCTCCCCTTTTAGGTTTGTTTTCCTCACTGTTCAATTTATTATCTTTAACAAATTACAAATTTATCAAATATAAACCACCTGTTTTTAGACTGAAACAAGGCTGACATGTTAAATGATTAGCAATCACCTGTGTCCATACTGCTTTTCTCTTCCACCATTTGAGATAGCAATTGAAAGTTATAGCAGGTAATCTAACAAAATAATCTTTTTTCACCTTTTGGGGACAAATGGTCTTAATGCACTGACCCTGTTTTAGAAAGCACAAGGAGTATGAAAGACAGCTTTTGGATTAGGTGTGGTCAGCACCTGGTTGGCAATTGAAAGATTTTATAATTGTTGAGTTCAGGCAGCTCTGTCATGGGGGACATTCTTTTGTATCCAGAGGAAATTCTTGTTTAATATGCATTTCAGATGTTGCTGCTTTTCAAAATTTTACAGAGAGGCATCCAACATTAGTGCATCTTTTAGCTCAGTCTCATTCTTCCTCTTCAATTTATTACAGTTTTGTGGAAATTACAAATGAGCTGTGAGAAGAAAGGGAGGGTTTTTTGGAATGCTTTAATATCCTGTCAGCAAGCTCTCCAGACAGAGTTAAGAAATTTTGATAGGATGGATATTCTTTTTTCCTTCCTTCCATCTTTTTGCTTACTAAAAATAAAACATATGAAGATGGACAGATTCATAGAAAATCACTCTGCAATAAAAAGTGCCCATTATAGAGTGTCAATGGGTGTGATAACATGCATAATTTACCTAGGGGGAGTAAGCAATTAGAAAATTAACCTTTTACATTTCTCTCCCTAATCAGATGCAACAAATGACTACAGAATAACACATTAGCAACTGTATTTACTGTATTTGCGTGCTATTAACAAGAAATTGATTATGCTTCAAAAGAGGAGAATTGAGTCCGTGCCTATGAAAAGCACAGTTTGAGATGGCATGCATGGTGGATCTTTGTATTCTTTTCATTCTTCCTTTCATCCTGGTAAAGGTGCATTACCAATGCCTAGCATCCTAAGGACATGTTAAACCACTTCAATTGTTCCTGTTTTCAGGAACAAATGTATTTGTCATGTCTTTCTACTATAGTGATTGCAGCTTTGAAAAGGGCTATTTCATGCCAATTGTAATGACTTTTTTTTAAACGAGATTAATATTTTTCTATTAAGAAATGGACAGACACTAATTTCATTATGAAAGAGTAGTCTACAAGTAATAATGTATTTTAGTCACTATGAACTTTATCTGAAATTATTAATGTAACAAAATTAAAGTCTCCATATCTGGCTAGCAATATGCAGAAGATTTCTGTTCCTGTATCATCAGCCAAACAAAACGTCATGTTTGTGGTGGTCTCAGAGGAATTTAGAATGACAGCAGGAGATACAAAGGCCAGTAGTGCAATCCTCTCTTTCAGCATGTTATTCTTTGTTTTATCATTTATCAGAAATGGCAAAGGCTATGAGAGGACTGCCCCCCCTTCTCCACATACCGAAACAATGTGATTTCTGTCATTCTGATGATTACTGCTCTTCAACAACATATCAGCTTCTGAGGAAATTTGATAGAATTTCACTAGTGAGTAGAAAAAGTCAGTTTGACAAGGAGCAGTCAAATTCTGGAAGAAAGCATAACTGTTTTGGAAGATGTGGGGATACAAGTATTACCACAATTGAGGTTGACCCATGCCCCTCACAGTAATGAAAAATTAGTCAT
The DNA here is from genome assembly GCA_013399455.1 of Anthoscopus minutus. NCBI lineage: Eukaryota > Metazoa > Chordata > Aves > Passeriformes > Paridae > Anthoscopus > Anthoscopus minutus. Next base: position 22,321 of record VWYI01046412.1, on the reverse strand, counting down.
TAGGAAAAATACTTTGATAGTCACTCTTCAGAATGTCTAACATTTCACCAGTTATTTTTTTCTTTATCAGGAAAATTTAGAAAATTATAAAAAGCCAAACTCAAGATCTGACCCTCTCTGACAGAGCTATGTAAGCTTGGACAAAACATTTGTCCTCTCTGAGCTTCAATTTCCTCGTCTATCAACTTAAGACAGCAGTAGTCCCCCACCTCACAGGGGTGTTGACTGGCTGAATGTTGGTATGTTTAATGCTTGTGTAATTATAATGGGGATCGGTTGCGGTGTGTTACGCAATTTCCACATGTTTTGGATTCCCCCAAGCCTCGCGGGGTTTCTGGCTACTCCTGGAGAATTCCTGTGGGAGCAGCAAGTGATTCGGTTTCATGGGCATCAATCTGCCTTTTCCCACACCCCCTCTCCCTGGATTGGTAAACTGGCTGGCCCCTTCCCCTTGCTCCGCCCCCAGGGATAAAAAGGGACGGTGGGCAGAGGAGCGGAGAGGTTCGTCCTGGGTTTCCTAGAGTACACATCTGTCTCGCCAATGGAACAGAATAAAATCGGAACCTGAAACCCAGAACGGACTTTTGCATCTTTCCTTCACCTCGTCTGGGTTCTGCAAAGAGGAACACTTAGGAGGTAAAAGGACTGGCTTTTCCAACTTGCAAGGGGAAGTCCTCACTCACTGCAGCCCCGACCGCAGCCTGCCTGGACTTGCTCGACCACGTGGTCCTGGCTTAGTGGCAGTCGCTGAGAAGCCATGTACCAGGGTAAAGCTCCCGGGGAGAGTGAGGAACCCCGACAGGGATCTGCATTACAGGCATCTTAAAAAAACTTAAAGAAATTTCAGTTCTACAGACAGTAGTTTTATTCAGATTTCTTTTTCTCTTCTGTTATTCCTGAATAATACTTCATGGAAATTTCTCTTTATACAGTTATCTGGGACTCTGTATTCTGATTTTGTACTTCAGTCATGCTTATTCAGAGTTTCATTCTTGGAAAAAAAAATAGCCAAATCTGACTAGCTGGGCTTGTTGGGAGAAAGACTGAAAGGTACCTATTGAAGCTAGTTTTAGATTGTGCCCTTGAAGGTGTTCCACTGTGACTAGGAAGAGAGGTCTCACGTGGCCCCTTTTCAGGGTTAAGTTCCCTTGAAGGGAGGAGCTCAAGCCCACAATTTCAGGATTTTAGCAACTTGTTAATCAGTGAGTTTTAACATATATATGGTAAATAAACTGGGGTGACAGACTGAACTGATTGCTAGAATGCCTAGAAAAGCACCACAGTGAAGCATGACCACCTTTTCCTTCTCCTGTGACTCAATTTTAAATATCAAGCAGCAAAATTTGTGCTTTTCAAGGTTGCATATCAAGCAGTACATCTGTGTGCTTTCCACCTGTGTGGGACCTAGATAAAGACTCTTCATGCAGCCTCATGTGAAGGAAGTGAAATTTTGTCCACTTCCCACCACAATGGGCGGATCTCTCCAGAGTGGAGCTGTACAGAAAGGCTGAGGCAGATGTCAATCAGTGTTTGCTGGTTCACCAACCTTCATTACAATTCTGCAATAATGTTGGAACATATTTACCTCAATACTGTGCAAATAGACTTTGAAATACTCCACAGGTATGCATAAGGATCTGCACTGTTGCAGCGTGTCCTAAGTATATGTTGTGCGGCATCATATACATATGTGTGTGATATTACATACATATGTATGCATGTATGTATGGACTGTTATCTCCATGTGCTCAATGCTTAAAACCAGTAATCTCCCTGTGCAAACAGGACATATTCTACCGGATGACTGCAGGTAAACATTGATCAGGATGTTGGTTTCACCTGCCTGGCAGGCCACACTCCAAATATAGTATGACGGGCTGAAAATAAATCTGTTAGTTTCAGTTGCAGGAGGATTTTTCCTCTGGGACACCAAAAGTGAGCTGTCAGAATTGTATTCAATAATGCTCAAGCTACTTCCCTGTAGAGGATAGAAATAGAAAAATAGTGCTTAAAAGGTGATCTTCTGTATGGTATTTTATAGTCTTTGTGGGCTATGAGGAATTTTTACATTTTTCATCAGCAGGATTACAGATGAGTCACCTCATTGCTTTGGGTGAAAACAGAACTTGTACAATTTGATTTAGTATGTTGTACTGATACGTATTTTTAAACTTAAACAAGTGCTTCAAATGTAATTATTAAAGCAGTTGAGCAGATGCTGACCTGTTTTTTGTTTTATTGCATAACAGAGAATATTACCTGCTCAAACTCCTTTTGAAAAGACAGTGAGTGCAATCTATTTCATCTTATTACTTAAAGGTTAGTCCTGATAAACTGCTGTTTGGAAGGTTCTGAGGAAAATATAATAGTAACCTCTATCCTTCTGTTCCTAAAAAAAGAATAGGAATACCTTCAGAGACTTGGATTGAAAAATTGATTTTCTTATAATTAACCAAATCAAAGTAACAATATGCTTTGAGACATTGCACTGAATGGTCATCAGAGTTGATAACTTATTTAGTAGCTTGTTAACAAATGAGCTATTCTGAGTGCTATTAGTACCCTTCAATTACTTAAAGTATGCAATGAGAGTACAAGAACATTATTTTTAATCTTCTAATTCTGCATGCATCAAGTTTCCCATCATTATATCAAAGTGCTATGCCTTTTTTACTGGCATTAAAATCAATAACCTTGATAATAATTGGTGAATATTAAACATTTCATAAGTTCATATAAGGCCTTTAGCTCATGATACCTTAATTTAATTAATTTTGGCTTATTTTCTTTCAGAGAAAGGTGACAAGTTGATGAAAACAAAAACATCTATCACAGGTTATTAATTTCAATCCAGTCAGACCAGAGAACCAATGTAAAAACCAATGTAAAATGGTTGAAATACCAATGTAAAAAATGACACAGAGAATTACCTAGAGTTGAAAAGGCATGGAAAACTTCAAACTACTTCAAGAGGTTCGCATGGTTCCAACTCTCAAGCCTGTCTTGGTCCCTCTGGATGGCATTTCTTCCTTCCAGAACGTCAACCACACCATGCAGCTTGGTGTCAGCAAACTTGCTGGGGATGCAGTCATTCCCACTGCCCATGGCAATGACAAAGATGCTAACAGTGCCAGTCCGAGGGCTGATCCCTAAGGAACGCCACTTGTCACTCATCTCCACCTGGACACTGAGGTATTGACTCCACTCTTTGAGCGCAACCTTCCAGGCAATTCTTCATCTGCTGAGTGGTTCATCTATCAGATCTATGTCTCTCCAGGTTAGAGGCAAGGATATTGTGTGGGACAGTGTCAAATGCTCTGCACAAATCCAGGTAGATGATGTCAATCCTCCTTCCCTCATTCAGTGTTACTGCAACCTTGTCACAGAAGACCACCAAATTTGTCAGGCATGATTTTCCCTTAGTGAAGCCTTGCTGACTGTCACCAACTGCCTTGATTGCCATGTGCCTTAGCATAGTTTCCATGATTTTGACAGGCACTGAGGTGAGGCTGACAGGCCTATATCCTTCCCCAGGTGTTCCTTATTTCTCTTTTTAAAATGGAGTGATATTTTCCCTACTCCAGTCCGTGAGATCTTCAATGGACCTCATGACTTCTCAAATAAGGTGGATAGTGTCCTAGTCACTTCTAACAGTTGTTGTTGGGGGGATGCCCAACACCTTTGGGGTTCAGGTGTTCATTGTAGGATTAGGACTAAGGAAAGAGAGGCTCATTTCTTCTTGTTCAATCTCAGTTGTTTATTCTTTCCTTATCTATGTTACATACACACAAACTACAAGAAACTATGTACACTAATCTGGAAAGAAAAGAAATGGTTCCCAGAGGAATCTCCCACAATTTTTATATGTCTATCTGCCCAATAATCAAATGCTAAATAACTTATTTTTCTTAATAACCCAACACTTGAAAACTGGCATGTGACCTCTACTATCCAATCACTCCAGACTACTCAGAAACCCCTAAAAGAAGATGATGAAGGAGAAGGAAGGGAAACAAGAAGAAGAAAAAACAATGCCTTAAGTCCTCCATCTTGTATCTCACATACTAATATAGCTAAAACTTCAAACTTTAACTTTTTCACCCTGTGACTTAACACGATTCTATCTAACATACATAGCTACACTATTAGTATCTCAACTTAACTTTAGAAGCTTTCTCTATAGTTTTAAGCTAAACTCTGTGTCCTCCTGGGTATCAGAGCCTGTCAGCACAAATAAAAAGATATTTTCTGTGCCTCTGACTCCAACAAGTTGCCTCAGGTTCCCAGCACTCTGCCATAAAGGTCAGGTGGGAGGAGCGCCGAGCTGCTGGGCTGTGTGTGCTCTGGGCCTCTGCAGTCAGACAAAGCAACATCTCACCTTTAGAGAGGCATCCTCCACATCCTCCTTCCATGAAAGCTGCCTCACCAGGTGCCCCAGAGCCACCTCCTATGGGAGTGAGGACAGGTGCCTCTGCAGCAGCTTCCCATTTCAGGACACCTCCCTGGAGGCTACAATCCCTGCTCTGGTCTGGAGAACACTTACTTTCCTTAGCTCATTCTTTGATATTTCTGAAAAGGGACTAAAGATTAACATTGCTATGACTCAAATAACAAACACTGATGTGGACTAGTGTTCTACACCCTAAGAAGATAAATTTAAGGTCATGATTTTACTTACATTAATATCTAAAATTACTAATAATGCTGTATTGGTCTCTGTTACTGGAGCACCAGATAAAGCTGACCTGGAATCTGGATTAATGAAATAATTCTGTCAAATGAGCCAGTGTGTGTGGTTTAGTTTATGCTTAACAGAAAGTGGAGGTTGATACCTGAAAAGTTATAGTAATGTAAACGTGGGCTAATATGAATCCTGTTACAATAAAAACAACTAGTCAAGACTTTGGGCTTTGTATTGTTTTGTTTGCATTTGACTTTTTCTGTAATATTTTTATATATTTGGTTGGTTTTTGTTGGTTTTTTTAAACAACGTTTGAAATTCAAGTTCAGCAGCCCTTTGCAAGAACTCTGTGAGTTCTGTCAGTCTCCATCATTTCCTCTATACATCCTGAAATGTATGTTCTGCCAGGGACCCTTGGGAGCCTTCCTGAAATTGCCTCATACCAGCATTGTATGAGCACTCCAATATTGTCCATGAGGATATTATCTCAATTATGAGAACTTATAGGTGAAATATTTAAACCTTGTAACACTGACAAAAAGTAATGAATTTTTGGTTAATGGTTACTTCTATGGATGTATATTATATCCCAGCACTTTCAGAAGAAAGACAAGGTGTGACATTTAAAAGCTGTATATAAAAAGGTGATTTGTAGGTGGCTGAAGACTAAGATTAAGTGTGAGCTGGTGGCAAATAATAAATCAGTAGGGCAGTTTTGATCTGTTCAGTATTATCATAACCCTGACCCAAAAAGAGACTGTCATCAAGAAAATATGGCAGTATTCTTATAATAAATGGCAATACTTTTATAATATTTGCAAATTTTTTCTATTTGCATAACTTATTTCTCTACAATACGGCTTAAGAATTCTGAATCCAAACTCTTGGGCAAAATTCTATTGTGTGCCAAGCCATTAATAAATAATTTTGTGGGGTTTTTTTGTTTGCTTGTTTGTTTGGGTTTTTTTGGTTTGTTTTTGTTAGTTTGGAGTTTTTTGTGGGTTTTATATGGGTTTTTTTTTTTTTGAATTCTAAAAATCATGTTTAAGGAATGCAGGGGAAGGTTGTTCTGTTTCAGTAAATCTAGACTATTTTTGTTGGAAATCTGGTGTTCTAAGAAGTAATACTCCAGCGCCTCATAAACCAGAATGCTTCAGGGCACTTTGTGTTGGATCTGCCTCAGTAAACATCAGACAAGTAAAAGTTGTCATCTAAACTAGCTACCTAGTCTTCCTTTTTAGTCAATGGGGAGAAATAATCACCTTTAGGGAGCAATTAATCTCATTGAATATGAGCATCTGAGACAGCTTAGACAAATTGTCTACCTACGATGTCTGGTCCTCTCAACAACGAGAGCTTATACAAGTCGCTTAGATTGAGACAATCTTCAAGACATTTGAAACTAGACTAGACAAATCCCATGTTTCATGCCTGCTTGGAATCATAAGAACACAGAAGAAGAGAAAAATAGCAGTAGTTAAAAATTAAATTGTTCCAGGAATTAGTTAACCAAATAGTTAAAAAATATTTTCAGACTATTATTTTAATCTGTTTCTTTTGAAGTTTTTGACTAGTGAAAAGAAATGGTGTTGAGAAATACACTATTCAGCTGCTCTTAACCAACATTTGTTGAAAGATCTTGCAATGTGTACATTTCAAAGTGTAAATTCAATCTTGTTTACAGGAATTAAAATTATGTTTTTACATTTTTAAAGAGGGAAACTGTAGATTAAACTTTACATTCTGAAAAGCAAAACAGTTAGAGGAAAGGAATAAGGTATCGTAGCAGGGTTTTTGAAACACAAATCATTAAATCATAAGAAAAAATAGAAAAAAAGTTATATCTCCTTATGAAACCACATGTTTATAGTATAGACAAAATATAATCACAATGACATGAGATTGGCAGTCTTAATAATCATGAAATAAATCTTGGAAGATACACTAAAAAAGTAAAATTTCAATACAATGCAAATTACTTTGGCAGGAGAGCTTGGTTATTTAGGAAAATAATTTGGACTTGCTAAAGCTTATGCAGTTGAATAGTGGAGATTGATTTGTAAAGCATCATCATCAGTGGTAAATTCAGGTGGCATTTCCTGATTTTATTTAAGTGTTCTTACAGTAGTCTTTCACTATACAGATGACAGAGTGAAAGTGATAAATTATTTTGCTCAGATTAATTTTTTTAATTAATATTTTTGATATTTATACAACATATAGATGATATGATCTGTTCTGCAATTATATCTAAATATGACTTGAACATTGAAGGCATAACCAAGATTTTTATTTCATGTGGCCTTGGTTTTGCCAACTCTGTAGTCTGCTAATTCAACAAATGAATAGTACCCAGAGGTCAGTAACAGAACACATGCAAATTTTAAAGGACATTTGAAAAAAATTACAAAGGAACAGACTTCCATATCAACAATAGTTATTTTTTTGCTGGGAATGGGGAACAAAACTACCGCTTATGTTACAGCAGCATTCAGGACTTACTAAACACTTTCTACCTGTGCCACAGGGTGTTCATGTTAATACTATCATTCAGAGGTACCCAAGAATCTCTACCCTTCAACTCCTATCCCATAACCTCCCTTACATCATTCAGTTCTGAATCTTGGTAAGTGCTTCACACAATATTTAGTGTATGATTGCTCTAGGATGTGGAAAATCATAGCAGGTCTGCAAGAACTGTGTGCCTTCTGGGATGTTCACATTTGTCAAAGATGCAAGGTTGAACAAACGGGAAAAATATAAGCACACTCTATCACCACTTACCACCACTATCAAATGGAAGCAGGTTGAGTCTGTTCTGCAATGTTCTCACTTGTAAAATATGACTATGGAGTACACCAGAAGGTGACAACTCTGCAATTTAGAATTCATACTATTTTAAAAACTAGGAGTGATAAGTAGAGATTACACTTTTTTCTCTCTTTTGTTTTTCCTGTTTGGTTGTGTGTTTGACAAAGAATTTGTTTAATCCAATATGCTGATCAAATCTCAGGGTGAATTAATTAAAAAAGAAACACATTTACTTACATTCTTCTGTAGATTCAAACTAAGCAGTTGCTTTCATTTATTGTATCAATTGCATAATTATTGTCTGGGGAGCACTGCATTTTGGGTATGATTAAAATTTTCTCTTTACGACTGATTAATTCTGCCAAAGAATGTAAGGAACAGCTATCAAAATCCCTTTAGCCCAGTAACATGTTTCTGAAAATAGACAGTTGTGAAGGTTTAGGAAAAAAAATGCATCAGAACTGAGAAATTTATACTGTAAGACTTCCAACAATTTGGAATTTGGTATCTTATGTCAAGCTTTGTCTTCAACTATAAAGTTGAAGTTTAATAGCTATTGATATACATTTCTTTCATTTGTTGATTTTTAAACTGCAAAAAAAAATCATTAAACAATTTTAAATTTTGTATTTTAATCTTTGATGGTATATATTTGCTTAATAATTATTTACTTACTAATTATTTGCTTAATAATTTGGACATTACTGAAGTGTCCAGTATTTACATTATTAAATGAATATTTGCATTATTATGAATATTAATACTGTAGAGTATGTTTTGTCAGTCCTGTGGATGCCCACAAACAGTTATGTTTTATAGATCACTTCAGTAAAATCAACAGGCACACCAATTTTCTGTCCTTGTGCTATAACCTCATCAGAATAAACACTAAAAGAGAGCAGAAAGTGGTATTGATGCTTAGGAACTATAATCTAGAACATAATTTGAGTTCAGATATGCCAGAGGATGCTTGGGTTTTATTTTGACTCTAAGTCTGTAAAATGCAGCCTTAGTGTCTCACTAAGTGGGTTCCTTGAAAATATGAAATGCTCTTCAATTCTAACATTGAAAATCGCTGTGCAAATACAAGGAAAGGAGGCTTCTACTACACACTTGCAAAATATCTCAAAAGTGCTAGAGAAATATCTGGAGGACTGTGTCCTCTGCCTGTGAGCTCTGTGGTGCCTGGCCCCAGGGCCTTCCACTGCTGCCTGTGCCTTGCTAGAAGGCTGCAGTGAACAGCTGCAGGGAACGAGGTGATAAATTAAAAAATTATGGTCCAGTGATTAGGTCATTAGGTCTTCCTGACAAATGGTTAGCATATTAATTGGTGGTTAAAATTAATATCTCTATTTTGGCTTCTGACAAAGAAGCTAAAGAAAACCATCTGATCATCATTAGAGAAGACCATCTTTTGATTTAGGTACACACATATATAATTTTGAAAGGTAATCTACAAAGCACATAAAAACCTTAATTTCTTGTCATGACTTTTAACAGGCTGTATTATTGTCTTCTAGTGAATCAATGGAAACCTCACTGGTTGAAATTTGTGAGGGTTATCTGAAATAGATTTTGGAATGGAACTTTATGTAGACCAGCTTCTGTTTCTAGCCTTCTCATTCTAAGATATATAGCTCTTTTGAAAAAAAAAAAAGTAAAATATAATTTCAATTCTGCTGTGTCAGTACAAAGGAGGAATGTGTGCAAGGAGATATCTCTCTTTTTGGTAAATGCAGGATGGGATGCTTTCCACAGAAGTTAAAGAAAACCAAAATGGCAGAAAGGTAACACTGTAAACAATACAGTGTAAATGTAAAGGTAACAATGTAAATGAAAAATCAGTATAAATAATAGTATTTATAACAGGGTGAGATAGAGTATGGAACTCAATCACACCAAACTGAATTGAAGCAAATAATATAGATTAGAGTATTTCAGTTGTAAGGGACCTACAACTATCATCTAATTCACCTGCCTGACCACTTCATGGTTGTGTAAAAGTTAATCATAATACTAAGAGTATTGCTCAAGTGTCTTTTGAACTGTGTCAGGTGCCTCCTTTTAATTTATAGATAGTATTTGTCCTTCCTTCCTTCCTTCTTTCCTTCCTTCCTTCCTTCCTTCCTTCCTTCCTTCCTTCCTTCCTTCCT
>VWYI01046412.1:0-12614 GCA_013399455.1 Anthoscopus minutus | reverse complement strand
TTCTTCATATTTTCTTTCTTTTTATTTATATGAGATTTTTTACTTTTACAACATTATACAATGTGAATAAAAAAGTTATGTAGAACAAAAGCTGAATATATATCTTACAGCTTTATATATAGCTACAAGATATCTATATCTATATATAGATACTATATATATAGACATTATATATAGATATATCTATATATAGATATTATATATCCTTTGCACCTTTATAAATGCTGACAGTGAATGCAACAGTGGCAGTTTAAACATTTGATTCTGTGAATTAGATTTTGTCTCAAAGTAAACATAAAACTACATGTCCAAGGGAGATTTGAGATCTATGGTATTTGTACCATCCTACATTAAAACATGTAAAATATACATAAATGTACAAAACTGATACTTTTGTCTTCTGTTTCAGTAGAGGAAGGAAAAAAAAAAACATCTAGCAGAACTTTCACCATCAAAACATGAGACACGTTTTAAAAAAAGTTCTTTAAAGAATAGATAAGAGTTTTGCTGTTTTGTAAAGGTTAAAAGATAGCTTCTACCAAGCCATACAGGAAATATTAATGTCATTATGTCTGGTTAGGGAGTCCTCACTATATTTGCACAGATTTTCTGTATTTAATTTTCATTATTTGTGTTAACATGTTACATGATCTAAAGAAAAGTCACATTTAATAAAAAAACTCCTGGGTTTTTTTTTCTACTTCCACATTTTACAAGACTTTAGTCTTAGGAAGAGCTTTCTTCCCAACGGATTTTTATTTTTAAGGGACTTAACATACAATTGATAAAAATCTATTCATCTGTGTCAATGTTTCTACAACCTCCTGCTTACTTTTCCAAAAGTTTGTTAATATTAACTTAACCCAAGACTTCACAGACTCTTATAAGACTCTTAGACTGAATAATTTGCATGAATCACATATTTAAACACAAAAAGCATAGAAATTGCAGAGAAGACAGTTGTGAGTTCCAGAATTTACAAGACTGAAAATCTGAAAGCTCAGATAAATTTTATGGTAGATTTTTCTCACGAGAAGATCAAGGAAGTGGTGACAGTTTAACTTCAAAGTCTTGAAGTACTGCTTGGTTGAAAATACAAGCACTAAACACAAATAGAGATGTCATCTATCTCTAGATAAATTTTACATATATACAAAGCATAAAAATTATGTATGGACTTTATCTTGACCTGTGAGTTCATTTTCATCTCATTTTCCTCTCCCCTGCCCCGCTGAGGGGGAAGTAATAGAGTGGCTTGGTGGGAATGTGGCAGCCACTGAAGGTCAAACCGTCAAAAATCATATCACAAGTATTGTAGGAAGTATCAATTCAATAAAGAGCTTTCTATTAAAACTTCATCCAATTTAACAGTTTCTGAAACGGTAAGAAAAATTAATCTCTAATGTAATCATTACATTTGAATTTTACCAGCAGTAGATTTATTCCATTGAATATAATACCTGTCTGATGGAGGTAATGAAATTTCTTCACTGAAGTTTGCAGAGTATATGTTTGCTATTTATCCTATTTATCACTGACATATGCGTGGTTATAACCAAGTGAAGAAAATCTAATATTCACAGTTTGGAAAAGCTGGTTGTAGAAATGCTGGGATATTATTTTGGAAAAAACTAAAGTGTTCCTCCCTCTCTCTCCACTCCCACTTTTGGACCTTTACATTAAATTAGTTGCCTCTATCTAATACAAATAAATACAAAGTAATATTGCTTAATATCCTGTCTACCATATTGATTTCCTGTGCAAAACTAACTTAAATTCTAACATAAATTTTCTATTAATTCAAGTTGTACTGATCACAAGTTGTATACATCTGATATTTCTGTCAGATATTTTAACTGTATTTATATGTTTATGGGTGGCTGTTTTATTTCTAAAAATAACTAAAATTTAGCAAGAAATGTTTCAAATGAAATGTTTGTAGTAATTAAATTCAACTTATTTTCCACAATATCTAAACTTAGACTTTGCAGTTTTCTAATGACCCCTTTGACATTCATTATTTCAAGCTGTTGTAGAACCGTGAATATGAGAATAAAAACATAGCATGAAATGATGGATTACAGGTTACATTCCTGTTTCTCCATTTCAGAAACAAATGGTTTTGTTTTTGCTAACAGAAGTGTATTGAATATGTGTACTTATGCATCTGAGCACACAAGTATGTGCAAAATACATTTGCACAAACACATATATACCTATTTTGATATGAGCGTGAGGAATAAAGCCAATCCATATGTGATACTTCTCAGTTTTATCTCAAGCAAAGAAAAGATTTGGTGACCTCTATCAAGGTTCTGCCTGGAGGAGGTGTTTCATATGTGTTAATTAGCTTAAGATTAAAAGGTGATTTTTTTTAATAAAGCTTCCAAAACAAGCTCATTGCCACATATTATCAAGCATCACTAAGCTTAAGAAATTTTTACACCTAAGATAATGATTTGAAATTAAAATGCTTTCTGAGAAATGATAGGGACACAGTGAGCTTAGGGTTAGACTCTCATTTCTGTAGCTCTAGAAATATAACATTTAAATTTTATATATATAAAATATATATATATGAAATATAAATGTAAAATTTTAATGCACCTTCTTTTTAAGATTTATTTAGAAACAAATGAAAAAAAAACCCGCAGTAAGTAAAATCAGAATTCAAAACAGGTCCAAAACAGATAGTTTTAGACAGTGATATTTTTTTATCTCCAGAAAGCTTTTGTTAAGAATATTTTAAAAGTAACTTTTCTGAGCTTTTGCAAGAGGTATTCAAGCCTTTGAAAAACTTGTGTTCACTGAGCTTTGATAAAAATAATGGTGGTGTTTTTGTGGTGTACATAATGAAATGTATTTCAGAATATTTTCCTTCATTCACAGAGATATTGCTCTTTTGCCCTGCTTTTGACACAGACAGCTATAATGATTTATGAGTTATTATTTTCTTTTTTCATAAGATTGCATGAATCCAGTTTAAAGCTAATTAAACACAAAACACTGAAAAAATTTCATACGATGGTGGGTCTATCATTAAAGGCTTTGGAAAGCTTCAAAATTTGACCTTAAATGGAGGTTTTACTCATTACTGGTCTTCAGAGCTGGATATTTTTCAAAAATCAAGGCTGAACACAGCTTCTTTCAGTCCCTAAAGTAAACAATCCATGGCCTTTTCATGGAAAGCTGGAAGTGCACAGATAAGATCTTTAAACCACCAGGCGGTGTCATCTATTAAAGGTTACTTCAAACAGGAGCTAGTTCAAGGACTCATATCAGCTCAAGGTGTGACTCACCACATCGAGCTATTCTAATCAGAATCAGAAAATCCATAAGAATACTACACAGAAGTAAAGCAAACCTGTGGTTTATGTTAAGTGAATTGTTGACTGAAACTGTTCTGAATGCTTGTTATCCTTACTGGTTCAAATGTGTGCACCATACATCCAAACTTAGTATTAAGTTTACTCTTCCAATGACCTTGAAACAGTGTCCCTCTCAATTTAATAGTTCTCCATTACATTGCAAAAACAGAAATAAGGAAATAAAAAGCTACAGTCAGTCACTCAGAAGTAACCTCTGGTAATAGTAAATCTCATTCTACTTATTTTTGCCCCTGGATTTAGACAGCTCCCCCTTACCACTGAATGTGAAAAACATTTGCCCTTTTATTACCAGTAGATAAATAAAGAATAGCAATTACCCGATTGCAGCATGACATTTATGCACTGTGATGCATACTATTATTCATATTAGTGGGAACACCAAATATTTCTATTTCAAAGCCTCATACAGCTTCTGTGGGGAAAATAAATAAAAAAATAAACAAATTATAAAACAAACTCAAGCCTCTTAATGATATTCAGAACCTAGGGCCAGAGGTCCCTCCATCAGAACAGAGACATAGATGTTTCACAACTAATCCCTGAGGACTCTGTCTGCCAAAGGGAATTCTACACATTTAGCATCTCTATTTCTATTTGTTTGCCATCGTTTCTGACCTCATCCTGGGGGGTTATTTCTGCCAGGAGCAGCCAAACAGAAATGCATTTCTGGAGCAGTGTGCTGAGGCCAGAGGCAGGCATATACCCTTTGGTATTTGTTTGGTTCAGCCTCCCAATGGTCCCAGGGTCAGCTGACTAGGGAGGGGAACCTCGATGCATCCCTCTCCTACTAATTTGGTGCCAGAGCCAGCAAGCGATGGCCAAACCCTGGAGAGGGATTGCAGGTTAGTAGGAGATCACCTGAAGAGCAGAAAAAAGGAATTCCAGTTACTCCCGTTATCTTCATTGGGATCCAGATTTACATGTCTCTATGCAAACGTACATAGCAAGGAGAACTAGAGGAGTTACAGATGTGTGTGCCTACAGGGCTGTGTTCTTATTGACATCACAGAGATGTGGTGGAATGGCTTCTATGTCTGGACAATACAGAATTAAATCAGGCCAAGGATGTTAAAGCAACACAAAAAACTTTTATAGATGCATTGATGATAAAAGAGAGTAAGGAAAATATGGGCCCTCTAACAGAGGGAAACAGGGCACCTGGTTATGCAGGACATGGAAAAGGCTTTCACAGAAAGACAGAACCAATTGGGTTGGACAAGACCTCTGAGATCTTCAAGTCCAACATGTGACCAAACACCACCTTGTCAACTAGATCATGGCACTGAATTCTCAGTCTGCTCTTAATTGCCTCTAAAAATTGCAATTCCAGTGATTCTACTACTTTTTTGCGCAGTCCATTGCAATGTCCAATCACACTTCCTGTGAAGAAATTCTTCCTAATGTCCTAATTCTCTCCAGCTTGAGACTATATTTTCTCATCCTGTTACTGGTTGCTTGGAAGAAGAGGCTGACCTTCACTTGTCTACAACCTCCTGTCAGGGATTTGAAGAGAGCGTTGAGGTCACACCTAAGCCTTCTCTGGTCCAGGTTTTGAGCAGCCTGGTCTAGGAGAATGTGCACCTGCTTATGGAAATGGGGTGAGAAACAGACGTTCCCTAATGTTTCTTCCAAGAGAGACATTCTATAATTCTGTGATTCAATGTAAAGTGCAAGAGACACATCCAGGCACAAAAAAGTCTGCCATGATGCTCAGAGATGAACTAAATGTTGCTCTGGAGAAGAGAGGCTGGGTGGCAGCCCCCAAGAAGGCTCCTCACAGCTTTCCCTCAGCCAGCTCATTACAGAGGTCTGCTGTTTACTGAGCTTCGAGCTGAGATAGCACATGCAACTCTGTCCCTTAAAGGGGCAGGGGTAGATGTCACAGGGACTGGTAATGCCCCTGGGGCCCTGATGAAGGCATTCAGGCACCTGGAAAGCCCACTTTAGTCTGCACCCAGCTCTGCAGCTTAAAATTTCTGTGAGCAGGGTGATGGCAATGTCTTTCAGTTCCTTTCCTTTTCATTAAAGCTTGAAGCAGAGGAAAACCCAAAAGGGATTGCTAAGGACTTATTTAAAATTAATAAAGATGACTTCCATATATTGAAAACTGGTCATATATCTCTGATGTTACAAATAATAGGCAGAAACAGCTACAGTAAGTGGAATAAATTTGATAACACTTCAAGTAGATTAGCCAGAGAAGAACATATTGTGTGCTCACAAGAATAAGAATAAGAAGGCAGAGAGAGAGAGGGGAGAGTCTCAGAAGCAGTTTTATGCTCAGAGCACCAGAGGCTGAACACTAGCACTTGGAAGAATTCACATTTGTCCTTTTTAACACATTCCTCTTAAGTTTTTTATGATACTGCACATCATGAAATTAAGCTGAATTTTGTTATATTCAATTAATATCTTTAATAATGTTATAAGGGAAGAGAGAGAAGTGGAAAACATTATGAAAGAGAAATGCCTTGTCCCAATGTCCCTGGACAAGGAGGCAGCAACATTTTGTCACTGATGCCCAACATCTCATGTATGGAAACTATTGCAAAGGCATAGTAGGTGCTCTCTTTGTCTATATACTAAACTATACTAACTGCAGTGACAGGAGATGGAAAATATCTTATTTATCTTCTTTTTCTTGATCACTGCAATAAAATACTCCCTTTGGAAAATGATAATTCCGTACTTTTCTGCATATTTCTGACATATGGATAAATAATTAAGGAAGTGTTTCCTTTTATCAATGTCAAAAAGTTAGGAATGTCTCAGGACTGCAGATTTGAAAGATTTTTACATGAGAGTTTGCCAGATTGAAAACTTTCTCTTCACAGGGAAGAAGTAGAAAATGACAAGTCTGTTCCTACCATTTTTCTCAAACTTTTTAAAGTCTACCATGAAAATAAACTCAGAAAGTTAAAGGACAGTTCATCTGTCATTATTCATTCAGGTTTTTCACCTCTTTACAGACTGTGAACCTAGTTGCTAGTCATTTAATATTATATTTTCCACTACTAGCTGAATTTGGAATACCAACTAATTTTATCCTGCACCTATAATGGGGAAGCAACATTTGGTACTTTTAGAATTTATTCATTATACGACTCATCAACCCAGTTCTCTTGCATTCCATAATCTAAAATAAAGGCCATTTCTTGCTGTCTTGCCAGATGCAACAGTATTGTTACATTGAAAAGTCACTGCAGGTAAAATTGGAGTTGTCTCTTCCAAAAAATTTGCTCTTGAAAGCTGTGTTTTTAATATGTAGTTAAACCTCTTCAGTATGCCTAAAATGAAATAGAAATCCATTCAGGCTCACTGTGCAGTTTTATCCTTTCTCCCAGTGTTGGGAAAGCCCTTCCACCTGTCAGACAGAAGCTATGAGCCTCTAACTGTGCAGTGGACAATGTTAACACGACCAGTATAGCTGAGCCAGTGACGATACCACTGAAGCACTTTGCTTATCTTATGAAGGCCAGAACATTGGATATTCCCCTTAAGTCTGAGAAGAGGAAAGGAAGGCTAATTCTCATATTGGACAAAGCAACAGATGCTTTCACGAGTACCTGCTAACAAAAATTTTAGCTTGTATCAGTTGTAATTTATGAAGAAAATTTTTGTTTCTACCTTCTCTGTGTCAGAGCAATTTGAATGCTTGCAACAGTTCACATTAGAAAAGACAACACATAAACCCCCTAAACACTTTAAGACATTATTTAAACACTTTAACACATTAAAATTAAAACCACAGCTGCTTCCTGGTCTTTCTGCCTATCACTAAGTACTTTCCCAGCTACCTCCGCAAGACAGGTCATCCCTTTTACATAACGTAGCACTTCAGATTAATTAAATTAAAGAAAATTAAGAAGATACATCAGTGTGCCTCTATTTTTTACTCCAAAATACTGTCCATCTTTGAAACTTTAGCAGCCAGTTCTTCAGCAACAGTAGCTTGTTTATGCTCATCAATTCCCATAGCTCCATTGGTCTTCAAGCTAACCAGAGAGAGATATGACATTTGCTGGTTTTAATTTCTAAGAGCTGATTTTTGTGTCCTTGTTTTCAGTTAGATTGCTTGTTCTCCTGATGAAGAGCTGATTTAACGAGGACAGTAAATGTCTAATAATATTGGAGAACTGATTTACAGCAAAGAATATCTTGTTCAAATGTATCCTGGAAAACAATTCCTTGTCCCAAAGTTTGCAAAGTTAGAAAACTATTTCTGTTACTGTAATGCTAAAGGCTTTGAGTGCCAAATCAAGGTGATAGCCCTGCTGTAATTTCTGAAAGAGTGGCATGCACTGGGAAATGAGTCACCATTCAGCAAAGATGTTTGGCTAAATAAACTGTTATCCTCTAAATCCCAGGAACTTTCTTCACCAGAAGGATTGAGTTACAAAATAGCTGTGAGGACCAGACTATTTTGTTTTCTTTTAAAAGGTTATTATGTCTTGAAATTTTATATGCACAACTGATAAAGCAAAATACTATTTTTCACTATATTACACATCCACTAGTGTGACAGTTTAAAACCTCCTTTCATGTGGCAGTGAAGACAAAATGGGCACAAGGATATACACACACTCTCACTCAAACAAATGCCATATGGTAATTGGTGATATTTCTCTGTCCTTTTCTAATAAATTAAATGTTTGTATTTGAAGAGCTTTGTCTTTTCCAGATGAGCCATTTCCTGTTTGTTTATTCTGCAGTAATAGTATCTGTTATTAATACAAAGAAGAGGATTATCAATAATGTCAAATCTAAGTTTTCTTAAGATAACTAAGATTTCTAGTCTGTTGCTGTCAAATCCAGAATTGACAGCAGAATATTTTGTTTCTAAATGTCAACAGATGATGGCAGAAGCTTTGCCACATTTCCAACATTTTATACAGAGTCTAGAGTCTTAAAGGAACTCTCCACAAAATGTTAAGGCAACTGAACTATTGGGGCTTGGCTTTTAACATCATAACATATAAGTGGTGTCCATTTGATTACTATTTTATGAATTTCCTGAAATAATAATATCCCATGGATTCCAGAGCTCATAGGAAAATACTAGAGACATCTTTTCTGAATATTATCTACCTATCTCCATTTTGAAATTACTCTCATTTATTTTGTTATTTTTTTCATCCTTTCTTAATCTGCTGGAAAATGCTTTCTTTCTCCTTAAAATCTTTATTTCCCTATGTTTGTGTCTTTGACCTCTTACAGTGCTGTATATACTGCCTTGGAATGTCTCTGTTCTCTCTGGACATGCTTCTTGCTTGGAATGTTTCCCTCTCCTAGATCTGTGATTCCATCTGATCGTACAATGCTCTATATCTAGTTTGAAAAACCTGATTAGTTAAACAAAAGGAAAAAAATCTGATTTTGGTTTATAGTTGACAATAACTTACAAGTGTTTGGTTTAGATATTTTTTTAAGCTTCATCATTAAACAACGCTCCTTTGTGAGTTGACAGGCAGTTAATTCTTTACTGAAGATTATTTCATCGTTTGCTTTCCAACTGCCACAGAAATCCAACCAAACATCAGAATTCCCTGGGAGATTTGCAACAGTATGGGCCTGGAAGAATTTATTATTTGTAGGTCTTCCAAATCTTATTTTTGTAGCAGAACATATGAAAGTATTTTAATGTCTGGATTTCCTAAGCCACACCATATGAGTAGTTCAAATACCAGTGCTTCGGGACAGCATAAAGCATGAGCTCAGCACTTTCTGGCTGTTTATCTCTCTGGGGCTGTAGATTAGGAGAGTGCTGGGCGTTATGATCACCAGTTTTTGTAAGGCTGACACATGTGGTGCCAGAGTCCTTCAGGGCTAGCTCAGTCACTCCAGCACACGCAGAGAGTGGGAGCAAGATGAATCCCGATCCAGCTTAGAGCCCAACGCTCTATGACACAAGATGATTCCATGCCCAGGGCAGGAGCAAGGATGAGGGAGAGGCCTGTTGAATGATTTCCAAAGGGGTTTAGTCCCTAGAAGGGGCAGGGATGAAAGACCACAGATACTGCACAATAGTAACTTATAAATGGAGGAGGAGCAAGGGGGAGGGTATGAATTAACCAACGAGAGCGACTTAGGGGAGGAGCACAAGAAGGGGTTTACAAAGTACAAACCAATAAGGGAACACAGTGAGAGGGAAAGGGTTACATAAACCAATGAGGCACTGAGTAACAGGGGATGGACAGGGAACTCTCTGGGACAAAGGGTTTGTATGAAGGGAGATTGACAGGTAGTGGAGGAGGAACAGGGGACATTCAGGAACAAGGGGCAGGTAGCAGGTTGGATTGACAACTAGGGTAAGAGGGCACAACTGGGACTAAATTATTAACATAAGAGAAGTGGGGGGGTACAACTTTACAATACAAAAGGTAATCAAACCAAATACAATGAAGAAAAACACACTGCAACAGGCATACATGGCAAAGATGCCGAGGGAATTTTGAAATGCAACTTTTTGTCGTTGTTGAAGGACTAAACCAAAGCAATCAACCAAAACCAAAGCTAAACCCAACCCCCCAAAAAAAGAAAACCAAAACAAAACTCCAACCCTGGAAAGAAAACAAAAACCCCAAAATATCAATACATCCTTGAAAATTATTTTGGTTTTTGGGGATTTTTTTGCAATCAGCATTATCCAGTACATACTCTCTTACATATGAAAACTTTATGAAGTCAACAACAAACAAGGGCTATAGATTCAGTACCATCATCAAAACATATTTCTTTTGACAAATGTAATACATCAGGACATTTATTTTTCAACTTCACTAGTATTCCATTCCAGTATGAGCATTCGATACCATAAAATGCTCAACCTTGTGATGAAAACATAGATTACAACACTCAGAAAACACACGGATCAAACAAACACTGGTGGTCTGGAACAGCTTTATAAATGAAATGAAGTGTGCTGAAACTTTGGGCTGTTGACAGATATTGATAGATGTTGGAGATCTGGGAGCTCATCTGAAATTTATCTAGACTATGCAAACATCCACATCTAAACCAGCAGAAATGATGTGTTGAAACTTCCATTAATTTTCAAAATGTCAGAGCTGAAGCTTAAATGCTTTCCCGTTCAGCTGGCACCATTAAGGTAAGAGGTGCTTCTCTGTTTAGTGGAAACATCCAAACATACAAATAAACAAGCTAAAACTCAGCAGACTTTTTCAAACCCCAACAAATTTTGTCTATATCATAACTGTTGTTTCCCCATTTCGCACTCTCAGGTTATTTACTTTCTGCAAAACTCGAGGTTTACCTTGAGTTTTACAAAATTGCACAATTTTAAGTCAATAAGTTCCTGAACTTCAGAATTGTTTTCACAAGGTCAAAAAATCATTGAAAGCAATAAAAATAATGGATATAAATTGGACTTTGCAGAGCTCTCCTGAAATGAGTGTTTCACTATAGTCTTTCCAATCAAACTGGGGAAAAAATTCATATAGTACCACTTAAACCTTGGTTACATTATATGAAAACTATTTCTGTGGAAATCAGTTTTCTGTCACATATAAATTAAACTTAACTTTTTTTTATAATTTTCCCTGCAGCACCCCAATACTTCCTTGGAAATAAAATTGACCTGGTGAATTCTGAGATTCCTTATTAGGAGAGAAAGTCTTACTGTAGTAGGACTACACAGGAGGCCTAGTGTTTCTTTTCCAAATCAAAATTGGAGAAGGAAGGTGTCCTGGGGTGACTTTATGATGCCTGTATCCCCAAATCGTGTGTTCTGTTTATGTTATATATTAAGTTCTGCACCTTTAAGACTGGTTCTGAGAGCGAAGAGGAGAAAGAAGAAGCCACAGTTTGTTTTCAGAAAAAGCCTTCACTCCCCCACAGCTCTCTCCTGACTGTGTTGTCTGCAGCACGGACAGACAGCGAAATAGAGCTCTCCTTTGCTTTTAGTTAGTTTTTAGCTAGCTGAGGCAGGGAAGTTCCCTGGACTGTGGTTTTTTTTTCCTTTTTCCTTGGATCTGTTCAAACCTGCTCTGGACTAAAAACCCAGCACACCCCAGGAGCTCACGCCTGTGGCCCAGCAGGGCCTGGGCCTCGGCACTCTCCGGCGCCTGAGAGATTGATAAGAGACTGAGCGAGCCGAGCTGCACCTCACAGCAAGGACTTTCCTGGATTTGCCATCTCTTTGAACAGTGAGAGGTTTCATTGTTTAATATTATTCCATTTTTTATGCTTGTGGATATTTTGCTTGTTAAATAAACAGCTTTTTCCACTTTCCTTCAAAGAAATTTTTTTCCCAAACCAGTTGAGGGAGAGGCAGCTTGAATCTGTTTCTTTTTTTCCTGGAGAGAGACCCCATTTGGAAGTTTCCTCTCAAATTTGTCCTAAACCAGGACAGAAGGTTACTTATTATGTGTCTTCTTCATAGAGGCTAAAAGAAATTAATGCATAAAGGTAATCTTAAGGAAAATAATAGAACATTTTGAACGTATCAAAGCTCAGTTACAATGTCTATGTATATCTTATCTACTAAACCGAAATTGTTGCAGTGTATTTTTTAAATTTTTCTCAAGCAGAGGCCAAATTAGTATATGAAAACAGGCACAGATATCACATAATTTCTGGTTTGTTTATTAGAAACAGTTTTACTACCATTTCTCACTCCATTCTCATTTCAGGGAAAATTAGTATTTATTAATATTGGAAATTAGTCTGATCAATAATAGATTTAAGCGTAGGAAAATTTTTTCCTTAACAGCATCAACACAAAAATAGTAAAGCATATTGCAAAAAGACAGTGTGGCAGCTGGCTTGCTTTCACTTGCCTTACTTCCCAATGAGCCTGCACATGAGCAACAGAGCTAAGGGTTTTATAATAAACAGGTTTACACAGAATGTCAGCTAATGCATTATGAAGCACCTGAGGAGGACAAGCATAAAAATGTAGCAGTAACTTTCCATCAAAAATGACCATGAGAATAAATAGAAAATTATGCATATGTGAAAAAGGATTTTTTATTTTTCATGTATCTATAAACAGGCTCTCTTCATCCAGTGATTACTCCTAGAGAAAGATACTGCTGAATTTGAAACTGCAACTTGTTAGAATTTTAGATTTTAGTTATACTAATAATAAAATCTTGGTTATAATTTTATATCAGTTACAGAGTGACTGAGAAAATGGGACTCAATGTCTAGTTGAAATAGCTGGAGAAAAAGAAAAATTTTTTTCCTTTCCTTTCCTTTCCTTTC